>JAHREE010000136.1:1840328-1852291 GCA_033628505.1 Tringa tobata
CCTCACAAAATGGCACAGAAAGTCGGTGGCTTGGTGATAGGGACTGACCTGTCAAATACGCTCTTCCACAGATACTGGCGGATGGAGACCAAGCTCTGCGCCAGCGTGCCCGTGAAGGAGCTTCTCCCACCTGGACGCTGAGGAGAACCAGTGGCAGGGTATGTCCCTTCTGCACCCGCAGCCTGCAGGATCACAGAATTATAGAATGGGTTGGGTTGGAAGGGACCTTAAAGGTCATCTAGTTCTAACGCCTAGTTGGAAAGGACATCTAGTGGCAGAGACATCTTCCTCTAGACCAGGTTGCTCAAAGGCTGGTCTAGAGCAACCATACGGGGCATCCATAACTTTTCTGGGCAGCCTGTTCCAGTGTCTCAACACCCTCATAGTGAAATATTATTTTTTTCCTGATACCTAATCTAAATGTCCCTTCTTAAAGTTTAAAACCGTTACCCCATGTCCTGTCACTACACTCCCTGATAAAGAGGCCCTCCCCATGATGGAGCACCTCCCTGATAAAGAGGCCCTCCCAGGATGGAGCAGCCCTTCGGCTGGCTACCCTTCAGGAGTCCTCCGGCAGCAGCAGCAGCAGGCAGGTATGTTTGTTGGAGGCCTCCAGTCCTGCTGTGACACATGGTAAGGCCACTGTGCACCGGTAGCCTGTACACTTGGGGACCCTGCTGTGGTGGTAGGCCATCGCATATGTTGTTTTCTGTGAGTCTTCTATACTATTTTTCTGTGAAGCTTATTCCTGAATGCTCGCTGCGTAATCCTCCTAGTTAATGACCTCTGCTTGAGGTGCTCCAGTACAACAAAAATCAAATTAAACGCCAAAAGTTTGAACATTACAGCGGGGGACAGCCCTGGACTTAGTCACATTCCATCATATGGCCAGATTTATGAGATAAAATCGTGACTTTTATGCCCTTGTGCAGATAATACATGGAACCCCCCCATAGCGATTAAAAATGGAAGATGTAATGTGTAATATTTAAAAGCTCACTGAAGTGTTTTTTTCCAAAAACATTTATAACAGTAAATGATAAAACATAGTTGGTTCCTCAGCCTTTTATTAGAAACTACTAGATCTTTCTGCTGCAGCTAGGTGATGGTGATTACTTTATATATAAAGGAACATATGTGAGATCAAGTACTCTTAGGCCAATTATGACAGTACTTGCTCATAAGCATGCAAATTTGATACTTACAGCTATATGTGAGTGTAAAAAGTAATCTTTCTCATGATAGCTAAAGAAAAAGCTGTCTTAATATAATTATATTGCATTCCAGTCAGCTAGATATCAATGTTCACTCTAACAGCTGCAAGTCCAACTTGTGCTTTTGTTTGCCCTGGGGTAGCTATACCAGTTGCTTAGGACCAAGTCAAATTCCATGTACATGCAAAGGCCCTTCATGGAAATACCATTTTATGGCCTTTTTATCATTGTTTCTTGTTTAGTTGTTAATCTTTCTGTTAAGATTCACTAACTAGAGAATAGCCATTTGCTACTAAAGGCTATTTTCTATCATGGTTTTCTATGGTGACTCTTCTCATCTGTTCCTTTCTATATCCTAATTATTTGACTGATTTTGGTTCTCTTTTGAAGCTAATGAGAACTCAAACACAACCTAAACTGTAATGCATGTATGTTTACACAGAACTACAGGAAGTTATATAATCTGTAGATGGGTTGTTCAAACTTTTGGTAAATAACGTTTTAATCATATTATTCTCAAAAGTGCTAACTTGATGAAATAGCCTAATGTATATCAGGTAGTTTTCACTTTCTCAATCAATATACCAAAAGCAGTATTCCCAACTTGATAGGGCAGGTACGTGTTTTCTTTTTGAAGACACTGCAATTGCAAGGATTGTACTACAACTGACCTCTCAAAGACTGCAGCGGTCCCAAAGGGAGTGGGATATATTTTTTAACTTTTTAAGTTCCTAACAAACATTCTCCCTCCACCTCATTTTGGAGACAGTGGCTGAGACAGAAGGTTATTATAGAAAATTACATACCATAATGGAAGATAAAAATAAGGTGCATAAAATCAGTCCAATAGTGTACCTCTCTGCTACTTTTCAATTTCTGGAAATAATCTTTTCCATACAAGCCAGCCACAGATGCACAAGTAGGATATACCCCCTATTTAATGCAAACTGTGCATCGTCACATGCCTTCAGAGTACCCGCAGTTACTAGTTACTTCAGAACTTTTTTTTTTTAAATCATGGTTTAAACTTACCTTTATTACTGAAAAAAATGCAATGTTAAAAATAAGTAAAAATCTTCATTAAAGATCTATTTTCTAGAAGATTTTAGTTCATATTTGTTATTTTTATGTTAACTAGGCATAACAGTTAAAAGATCACTTTAGATTACACCTAGAAAAGTCATGAAGTGCTTCAGAATGTATCCTTACTTTAAAATGTTTGAGAACTCTTCCTCACTTTTGAATCTCTGCTATAAATTTTCAATTAACAATGCTGTTTAACAATATGTAAGATAGTGCAAATTAACATGAAACTAGATAGATGACATCATTTTATAGATATTTAAGGATTATGCTACCCCGGGAGGTAAACCTCCCTCCTTCACAATAAAATAAATTTACGTTTCATAAAATGTTCTGGCTTCTTTGAAAACGCTTATCAAAGGTGACAGATTTTGCATTTCTAAGAAGGTGAGGTCTTCTATTTTAAAATGCCACCATTGGGCCCATTAATTTATACATTGCTGTTAGTTTCCATTTCCATATTAATCTTATGTGATTCAGCGTTCCAAGTTTAAACTGTTGATTACTTTTCTGTGCCTAGTGCCACCCAGCATCCTTCTAAGAAGCCCCAGGGCTACCATTTTAGGGATTTCTTCTATGTCACAGTCCAATACTTTGGCCAACATGACAACTGTTTTGGTAAAAGAGTTGAGTGTTTATTGAAAAAAATAACTTTTAATTAGGGGTTCTTGAGTCCAACAAACCCAAGACAGATCATTACAGGAAGAATTTCTCGCAAGGAGAGAATCAAAAAAAGCACCAAGGAAAGGATTCAGAGCACCTGTAAGTACCTCAACTAGATATTATAAACATCTCCATGATTCCTGGTCTTTCTACGAGACTTCCTTGGTCACACCATCTTCCATTCATCTATCTTAGCAATAAAGTCCAAATCCAAGGGCTTCTGCATGTGCATTAAGAAAGTAAACTCTAGTCTCAGCGTTAAACACAGGAGGATTATCCACCCAGGAAGTCATCTGCAGAAGCAAATGCCATCTTCAGTTCCTCTTGTAATTCATTCACAGCTTTCTAAATTTTTAGGCTGTGGTAACTGTATTAAGCACTGTAGATATGACATTATGATCGAGTACATTCTTCCAAAACTTGTGATAAATTGGGTAAATATGGTAATAATGAAAGCAATTGAATTCGGAATGAAATACCCTGCATTGGTTTTAGTTGTTTGGTTTTTTTTTAATTCAGGTGAATTAGTTGCAGTGTAACCATAATGGGACCAGAGTTTTTGCAGATTTGCAAAACTGTAAGGTTAGCTTTTAAAAGGCATGTAGTTAGTTCTTTTCTCATCTTTTTGAGTTTGATCCTAGGTTTGTCTCATCGTACAGAATGGGATTCATTCTGCAGACTGTTCTCCTCCTCCCACCTAGGAAAGACTTGAGGGTTCCATAGAGGAAGTCAAAAAAAGATATTTTGCATCATTTAATTATGAGCCCTTTAGCTGCTTGAGTAATGTTAATGGAGTCCAGAAAAAAGTGTCTTGTCTGCCTTAGGCAGCGTAAAATGGGAACATATTTGAGCTCAGAGGGGAAAAAAGGCACATGGAGAGACTGGAACAGGGAACTTGCATTTGACAAATGACCCGAGTATGACAAAATTTACTGAATAAATATTAACACTTCATCTTCTGAAAAGCTTGAAATTATCAGAAAAGAAGGTTTCACTGTACCTTTTGGAAAAAAAAAAATCCCAAATACCCATTGTCAAAGCCTAATTCCCTTCCAAGCTGATCAGGCTCTAGTTAATTTGAATTGATGGTGTTCTTTCCAGAAGTTGTGTACTGGTGCAACAGGTTTATATCATTAAGTGTCCCTCCACTGGACGAAATAAATCACAGGTCTTGAATTTCCACTGATTTTCTTGATGTTATTCCCCCTTTATAACCATGGCAGTGGCAAAGGGTAAGGCTCGCATACCTAACACCAGCCCCCCAAACCTTTAGAAAGTCAGAACAAAGTATGACTTGTGAAGGTTGTCTTGTTTAAGGTGAAGGATTAGACCTTTGTTACAAGTATAGGGACTGATCCTGTTCCCTGGTCTATGGGAGTTAGGCGTATGAACAGGAAAATTCTCTCAGTGCATCTTAGCTATCTTCAGATTCTTCAGCTGTGCAGCTCTCTCAGCTATTCCTTCCAAGTCTAGAGCTCCAGAGGTGAAAATTCTCATACCTTGTAGCATGTACCCAGACAAGTAAGGGAGTCTGATCCTACCAAATGGTAAGAGCTTGTAATAAGCATGCCCCAGTTTGGGGTATTAGTTGATTTTACAGGTCTAAGCTCTCTTTTTTTGTTCTTGTTGTGGTTTTTTATTAATATCTTGACTTCCACCTTAGGAGGAATCAGATGAAATGTATAAACTGTGAATGCAATAAGAGTATGACTTAGTTATGATGAACAAAATACATCAGCTGACTTAGTGCTAGGCAACCCCACTGCAGTCAGTCAGGAAAATTGCTGGTTCCTAGCTAAAAGCATTACAAGCCTCTTTCTGCTAATAAGATGGAGAGTACAGTGAGGCAAGTGGAGTAAGTATTGTTTATTCATTCAAAATCTCTGTTACCTAGTACTATATCATGCTACTGCTCTGAGTGTATTGCTAGATGTCATACACAAAATACCATCTCCTTCAGACAGGACAAAGAACTGGAGTATGAACCTAGGGAAGCCTGCTCTGTTTTCTGTTGCACTAAAATAAGGGTATTAGGTTCAAAGACATCTGTTCAATTATCTTGACATGTAGCAAGCAAGGCTTCTAGTCTTGGCATTTCTATGCTAGTTTTGCAGAAAAGATGCCTCCCCATCTTTGAAAGAACAGAAAGACAAAAGCAGCTTTGCTAATAGAATCTCTCCTAGAATGGCAGAATCATATTTCAGGAATATATCAAATCATCCTGCTTCTCCATCATAAGCCTTATGATTCCTAAATTCAAACATTTTAGCATTTATATCACAAACTACCCTCTAAACAGTGATTTGATGAAATGCAGGAACCCTGCAGAAGTCTGTATTTTTCTTTAAAACGTGACAGAAGGGAGCATTTATTTTGAATACATGACTATCTTGTTTTAAAAAAAATGCATGGTGTTGCAAGTTTGTTTTTTTTTTCCGGAAGTAAAATTCATGAGAAAGCACCGATCTCCTTAAAGACCAAAGTCTTTAAATCTCAGGTCAACATTATGCTTGTATTTTGTTGTAGCAAACATGACACAGAACACAAATAATCCCATTTCCATTAAGTAAAAATGCTCTTAGACTAAAATGAACTTACTTCATATCAAGCTGAAACTATTCACTGTATATGCAGAGAAGTAGGAAAATAAAAAATTCAGATTGTGGTTTAGCTAGGAAAAAAATTACTTTCAGGGATTAAGAAAACTAGAAAGAGAAACAGCAAGTCTTGAATTTCTAGAGCTGATGTGTCAAAAGTGTGTTTGCATAGGAAAGCAATATTTATAAAGTAAGTGAAAAGATTAATTGCTATTTTTTCAGGTCTCTCCTGGATATCTTCCCATGGATAAAGCTTGAAAAAATATTCAATACCTGAAAAAACTAAAATGTGACAAGTACATTACAGTCTGAAATATATTTCAGGTGTTTTTCTCTCATTGCCTTCATATCCACAGAGTTCATAAAACAAAAAAATGATGATTTATGCATGGTAACTTCTTTGGCAGTAATTGTTATGCCAAGGAAAACTTATTTACTGATGGCAGACACTGATACAATAACATAAGGATTTTTTTATTGTATGAACCAATCAATCAGCGTGAAGCACAGATGGTGAATGGTGAAAACAGAAAATACAATGTTCCTTTTTCCCTTATTTCTAAGGGGAATATCTAAGCTATATTGTTGTCACTGAGAAGTGGGTCTCTGCTCTGAAATATAGAACAAAATAATGTGGGATGACCTAGAAACTGTACAGTTTCTGTGGTTACAGAGGTAAAACCATGCTGCAAACATAAGGCAACAGAACACAAATTACTATTTGTAACTTGGCTCATGATTTGTCTTTAGAATCACAAAGAATTTAAGAAATGTCAACATACTAATTCTGAAAATCAGATCAACAACAAAAGAAAGCAACCCTAGACCTGTAGCACTATTTCAGTAGTCAAAAGCTGTACTTAATCCACAGGAAGTACAGTGAACTTGTAAAGACTGAATACCACATCAATATTCCCAGCACCAGCTCAGTAACTTCACAACTAATCTATTGTTTTACTTATGAATATTACAGCTCAAGCTTGCTCAAGTTCCACAAGGACTCCGTGGCAATCTTTAGGGTGAAGAAAAATCACAGGTTTGCCATGTGCGCCTATTTTTGGCTCTTCGCTCAATATTCGTATCTTTTTTTTCTTCAGTTCTGTCATAGCAGCTTTTATGTCATCAACCTTATAAAAGAAAAATACAGTTCACACAAATTAACATATTACACTGTATTATGCAGATTTTACATTTAGGAGAAATAATGTAATTCCTTACTAAAATATTATTTCCAAATTCTAATAGAATTCTGACAATAAATTAAATTATAAAACATTTAGTCTTAAAAATAAAAATCCTCCAGAAGTTTGCATTTGCTATTTAAAGATTTTATAAAATATTGTTTAAATAGATAGTGCTATATTTAAGAAATTATTAAACAAAAATCACTCATCCACAAAGCCCATTGATTTTATTTTTCTGTTGTTGTTACTTCGTAAGGGCTCCATAAATAATCTAAACTCTGCATTACTATTACTAAGAAGATCACATTGCTTTCAAACTATCAATAACTAAAGAAGAATGCCTCCCTGTCTAATTGATGACAGAACGCTGACTCATTAGATGCTGGTGAAAAGGGAGGGCAATGGGCAGAACGTAGAAGGAAAGTCCCTTTTAGATTTATATATCCTCTTCCTGAGTAGGTTAAGCTTCATAAAGTTTCCTGAGAAACACCTTGGAATTATCAGAAACATACCGAGAATATGACCTGGTTTTCCTATTGAATTTAATTATAATGATAGCCTTTAACATAATATTTCAGTACAGTTTTCTGCAGAAATACATAATTAACAAAAACATGTCTATGCTGTAAAATGTGATCTTAAGTCTGATGTCATGTCATTAGATGAAATCTGAATTTTCCTAAACCTTAAATGCATTGATTCTTTGAAATTATAAAATTAGCATCAGTTTATCAAATCTAATAGTCAATAACCAGTAAAGACCTAGAAAGAAAATAATAGCATTGCTGTTTTTCAAGACTGGGGTGTCTGGATATAATTTCAT
Source organism: Tringa tobata (assembly GCA_033628505.1). Classification (NCBI taxonomy): domain Eukaryota; kingdom Metazoa; phylum Chordata; class Aves; order Charadriiformes; family Scolopacidae; genus Tringa; species Tringa tobata. Next base: position 1,847,893 of record JAHREE010000136.1, read on the forward strand.
AAAAAAACTTGCGTGATGCCATTGTAGGGAAGAAGGAAATACCTATTTTTAATTCAGAGGAACAGACATCAGTTAATTCCTACTCATTTGCAGCAGTTTTGTTCATGAAAATTCTGAACTCGCTGCAGTGAGTTTTTAAAAAAAAGAAATGACTGTCAAGTTTTATCTAAAATAAAACAGCACACATTTCCCCAAGCAGAAAAGCCACTGCAGCTGCTGCTCCTGTCCTGCAGGGATGGCCAGAGGAGGAACTGTGTCTGGGCTCAGCTGGATCCCCAAGGAAGCAGGGAGAGTCACCAGTGGAAAGCCTGTGGATGCATCTATGGTAGGAGAGTATCAGCTCGGATTTCTCTCATATTCAACCAAGTGTCCAGCATGCTTTTCATTGCAGGTATTAAATTCAATTAGAGCTGGTGAGGAATAATTTGATTTCTTCTTAAAATGCTTACTTTGTCTGAAATAAATTCCCTATCAAAACATCTGTCAAAATTTTTCCTTTGAATAATAAGACATAAGGAAGTAATGAAAAGCATTTTGATAAACTTGTCAGGCTTCTTCTCCAGTTTGGAAATAATTTTTGCAGTTCAGCTTTTTGTAATAAAGTTGTTCATAGAAAGATATTTCTACAAAATATTTTTTAAATTTCAAATGAACAATCAATTTACACTGATGTTCTTTTATATATAGTTTTTCTGAAAACTATTTTTGCTCAGCTTTAGAAGATGATTTATCTTTGAAACTATAAGATTTTCCATTCTGAGGAAAATGGAAAATTGGAGGAGGAACGTTAATATCTTTTTGATTGACTATGGTAGTGACCAAATCTGTTTTCAGTTCCACTTAAACAGCAGGTCAGCAATGGATTGCTTTTTTTCTCCATGTAAATTAGTCTATAATCTTCCATTTGTTTTTATGTGAAGACAAACATGAGGGACTTAGGACAATCTTTTTCTTAATTTTCTTTTTCTTTTGCATAGAGAATCTATTAGTGAGTTACAAGACTTTATTTAGGAAAATGTGGCTGCAAGTAGCACTAGCTCACCTGGTTAATGGAAATTAACTGCTAGATTATGACTCCTGGATTGCTTGACATACTGTATACAATTATCAATTTTCTTTTTTAACACAACACTTCTATGTTGCCCAATGTGGTATAATTAGCATGTTCCATTCTCCTCAATTTTCATAATTAACAGTATGACTTCCCTTGACAACCATCTTTAGTTTATCTGCAACAAGATAATCTCTCATACAAAATGGAGATCTACATAGAACAATTTCAGCTGGTAACAAGTATTTCCTGAAACATCTTTAAAGGGATGATATATACTTGAAACCCTTGGGAGCTTTGAGCTCTTTTTGCTGAGAAATGCCTACAACTTCTTTCTCTTGTACCTATAAATAAGAACAATTGGTTTTAGAGGGCTGGAGGGTTTTTTCAGTCTTACTGCAAATCCGTTCTTTCTTCTGCACCCCCAGTTTCCTAAATTGAGCTGAGGTCTTTCACATTTCTATAGTAGAACTACCTATGAATATAATTTAGTGTCAATTTTAACAGAATTAATTTTCTCATTCTTGAACATCTGTAAGCAGGCAAACTTAATGTAAGAAAAATTGCAATGCCTGTGCATGTGCAAAATTTCTCAATTCTCAGTGAAACCATACAACTGCAAACACTGGGCTTTACGTTGTATCCTGAAAACAATTTTTACTCACGACAGTAATCCCATTGCTTTTTATTATTACACTTTGCAAGAAATAATAAAGTTTGCAATACTCAGATCTGTAAAATATTAAAAATATAGACCATAGGCTGCAGCATGAAATTCTGCATCAAACATCTACACTAAAGCATGAGTATACTAAATAAAATGAGTACTTGACCCGGCATCTTTATATCTTGTGTACTTCCAGGCCAATCTCTATTTGATGGACAAGGAAGAACAGGACAGAAGAAACTCTGGAGACTTTATGCTTTTTGGTAAGTGTGATTGACAATGTTCTTTGACTTCTACATACAATTATCAACTAGATATCAAACAGGAAGAAACTTCTGAAAATTTAAACTATGCCTTAGCTTAAACTTACAAATTTGTGTTTTTCCAGTGTGTGTCCTTTCTGTGTCAGGAAGTTGACAATGTCAAACAGGCTTCACAAGCCCTTGGGCTTGCCCACCTTCCACACCGGATACTTAACCCTCCCCTCCCCAATTTAATCTTTATAGCATAAAAGAGGAAAAAGTGATCACATAACTCATGAAATTGAACTGTGATTTCCAAAACAGAAAAAGGCAATTTAAGACTTCTTATGCAATATAAATTTTCACAAATATGACAACCTTAGATATTTGCTTTTGAACACAGGTCAAACCTGTGAAAACATTATGCATATACTTTAATATCTGTATCTTATATGATACATTGTGCTAAAGTACCTCGATGCAGATATGATGCATTCCTCCGGTCTTGTTTTTTTGCAGAAAGCTTGCAATGGGACTTTTCTCTCCTAAAGGATGTAGAAGTTCCAGCTTGGTATTTCCCAGCTCCACAAAAACAGTGTAGACACCATGTTCAGGAAGAGCAACAGTCTCGCTCACCTGTGCTCCTAACACATCTTTATACATGGACTGAGCTTTCTCCAAATCAGGTACTGCAATTGCTACATGATTAAGTCGTCCCAGTTTCCACAAAGAGCTTGGAATGTTTTGAGAGACGGAATTTGATGATGACAGAGTTCGTATAGTGGGAGCTGAAGTCTGCAATCTCGTAAGAAGCCCTGAAAAAAGTGAATAGCATTGATAAAACACTTTTGAGAAAGTATCAATATCTGCTCTTTCCCCTTTCAATAAGGCCTTTTAACTTCTATGTCATAAGCACACCAGTGTGAAAAGCTGAAGGGAAAGAAAGAATTGGAAAGAATTAATTCTGTAGTACTAACAGCTCAATGAAATTTTTTTTCAGAGACTATGTAATTATTCAGAAGTGTATATAAACCCTCCCCCAAACACTAATTTGGTGTAAACACTTACATATGCCTGTTAGAAAGAAGAATACCTGGCAAAATGTAACAGTCAACTGTATAATATACTTAAATGTGACTTCTGAATTTTTCAGAGCTTCTTACAAAACAAAATGGGGATATGCCCCATCCCTCTAGAAATTATAACAACAAACAAGAAAAACAAAACCAAACCTTGGAGAGAACTGATACTGCAAGATCCAAAAGATAAAGGCTTGAGCTCTCCTCTGTCAGAACTAATTCCAGCAAGGAAAGAAATGTCATGTTTCATCTGAGGCTTAAGGAATCCTAAAATCTCCTGAGTTTGATTTCTTATTCTCTCTTTCTCCAATGATGAAGTGATTTTCCCTTCTTACTTTTCACATGCCATACAGGTCTTACACTTTGTTTCACTGATCTGTTTCAAAATGCTTGCAAATGTTTCAGTTCTAAGTACTGTGAACATCACATCCACCTGACCAATAACATTTTAGGAGATGATCTTTAAAAGGTCAAAATCATAATAGCTGTTTTAATCCACTAGTGCCACTGACTTCAATGTGACTTACAAAAGACAAAGAATATGATTTGGCTCATCATAAATCAAAAGAGTAATTACAAAAAAATATTGGATGGCCATATGACACAAAGATAAGGGGTAACGTAGGCAAAAAGATGGAGTCATGGAGAAACTCTCTGCCATGAAAAACTACTTCGGAACTCTTCACTGACTGCTCTGACAAGGCAGTACTGAACTTTGCATTATCTGTGTCAAATTGCTGTGTTGCTCACAAATAGTTCTAGGGTTGATTGTTTGGGTTTGTTTTGTTTTTTAAAAAGTAACGAAAAAAAGATACAAGATGAGGATACTTACAAATGAATTACAATAAAAATTAATCTGTCGGAGTACTAGAATCTGGAGAGGTTGAGGGTGGGGGAGAAATTGTGATCATATCAGTTGTTTCTAGCATCAGAATTAGATGAAAGGATATATTCATAAAAGCCGCATTTTAATTTCATGCCAGTTTGCTTTAGGCCATGTTAGAGTTTCCAGTGCCTCAAGGCCAAGCTAGAGGCATCTTAGCATTCTGGAAGTCTTTGAGACATTCTTAGCTTTAAATTCACGAATTAGCTATTTTGCTAAGAGATTGTGCCAAGGATGCACTGAGATTCTGGATGCTTTGCAATACGCTGAGGATGGCCTGGCTTGCGCTTTTTCAGACTCTTTGTACTCTGTAAGGTTAGTAGTAGCTGTAATTAATCGTCTGGCTTCACTGTATGAAACTGAGAACTACCATTTCACAGGAATTCAAAACTCTACAGCTATCAGTTAATTTTTCTTCACAAAGACAACTAATGCAGTCCTTAAAACTAGGCCTTTCTGAGCATTGTGCTGGGACAG
>JAHREE010000136.1:1866631-1880398 GCA_033628505.1 Tringa tobata
AAATTGTATCTCAGAATATTGCAGGCATAAACATTTATATTGTTTGAAGCTACTATGGTAATATACAGCTGCCTGACTAAGTATTTTTAGATACATGCTTATATGAGCTCAGTTCACACATCTGAGATGACCATACGAAAGTGACAGTTGCCTACGTACCTCTTGGTAAAAATAATCAAAAGCAGGCTGCATTTATTAATGTATTGTGTTCACTGAGTTTAGCTTAACTAGCAGGCTGTAAAGTTTATCACATTAAAGAATGTGATCTCCCTGTGTGAAATTGTTACGTATTTTGGTCTTTTTCCTCTCTGTAAATTGTATTCATTTTTTCTGCATTAGTGTATATCAGTCTTTTGACTGTTTCTCCATCACAAAATGGAAGAAAACTGTTCTAGCTGTTTAGAGCACTTAGTCCTTTAATGTTTGTTTCTGTAAAGTTCCCAATGATATTGTGGATTGACAGCACAGGACATTGTAAAAGAGACTATCAGGGCCATGACTTGAAATTAGCAATTACATGAAATTTTTCCAAGGCCAAAAGTAGTTTTTTCAGTGTGTTTTTCTAATAACTTGTATAGATGTGGAGAATCATAGAGTTAGTGTATGTGACATCACAAAGTTTTTAATACAGGATATTGAATAAGAAAAACGGAGATGTGTTGGTTGAACTTTTTAGGAAGAAATATAGCCCTGCTCAGCAGTTCAGTCTCAGTTCTGTAGGAAAATTAAGTCAGTGCCTATCTGTTTCCCTAGGAAGCAGTTAAACTGTGGGAGAAATGTCTCTTTTGACTTAAGATCTTTTTCCAAAGTTTAGCAGCTGGAAAGGACCATATGAACATTCTTCATTTGCCCTAGTGGAAAAGTCAGCTGAGCTGACACAAGCCACCCTAAGAGTTGATTGCTAAAACGGTGAAGAAACTCCAGGGGAGGAAGTAGGGCTCTAAACTTACACAGGTATTTCTGCAGTGGTTACCTGGTCACAGTTAAGCTCTTACAGATTATATTATAATAATTACAGCTATGCAGTAACACTAAACATTTAAAAATTAAAGAACAATACCGAGATAAATTATAAGAATATTGTAAGTAAAGTAAGATCATAACATAGGACTGTATTTGTCAGGGAGCAGCAAGAGCAGACTACTCTGCATGGGAAGATGAGCCAGGAGCCAAAGGGGAGCACAGGGCAGGTAGGGGCCACATCCTTTTCTCACCTGCAAGGGGCACAACGAAGAGCGAAGCGGATCCAGTGCCAGTACCACAGTCAGCCATGCTCCAGCAGTGGCAGGTCTTCAGGCAAGTCTGTAGTGATGAGGCAGGTGCAAGGTGAAGCCAGCTCAGCAAGGTGCCTGGCTGGGCGCTGGCACACGGCAGCAAAGTTCAATCAAGAGCACGGGCCACCAGCCTGAGCTAAAGTACAGCTCCTGAGCGAATGGGGGGAGCCTCACACAGCTCTCCCCAGCAGCCTGAGCCCCGCTTACACAGCTGCACCATATCAGAGCTGACCTTGAACACAAGCAGCCAAACCTGTGGGTGCTGGGATGGGGTTGTAGAGGCTATTGGGGCACTCAGGCCATAAGAATATTACAGTAGTTAACTTTCTCCACCAAAATATATATACAGTGACATCTTGGAGCTTGATAATGCCTTGTGTATGTTGTGATCGTTAAAACAGGAATATAAAGAAAGAATGCAATATATAAGCAACAAAACTCTTTGCTATCGATTCTCTGAGGCAAGAGGTAGATGGATATCATTTACATCCAAAGATAGTAAACTTAGCGAGAGCATTAGTGGATGCAGGATTTGGCTACTTTGACAAATACTAAAAGAGACATTCAAGATACAGCTTTCTTATTTCCACACTCCCTTCTTTGGATGGGAACAACACAGATCAGTAATAGTAACTTGTTCTGTTAAATAGAAGTGCTTGTTTCTCTTTGAGTAGTGTGATTTCAGTATTCCCCTCTCACAGGAGATCAGGATACAGAAAGAATTATTGCAAGGGGGTGCTGGTAAATCCATGTCTGCACTGACTGCTAGAGTCACAAATAAAACAATCTCTCTTTACAAGGTAGGAAAAATGTAACGATTCAGCTATGGGAGGTGATTGGATAGCATTAAGTCAATAGATAATGAATTCTGGACAAATGACGGATGGATGTCATTTCCTTCAAGAAATCTTAGAATACTTTAAAAGTTCAGGTAGATGGGTTACCTGTTCCACTTATGAAGTTTCTACCCAAGCAAGTGTTTTATTTCAGTTATCATAACACACACCCCCAAGCTTAATACTATGAAGTTGCTTGAACATAGGTATTCTCCAGTATTTCATTATTTTCTGCTAAAATGAATAAAATGTGAGTTATCTCTAATGCTTATTGTGAAAGGAATGATATTTTTTAAAGGATTAAATATGAAGCAATGCTTCCTTTCTGCCCAGTTTTCTCAAAAGTGGATGGTTTTTGTGTTGGATGTAGAGCACTGCCAATTTTTTAAGTACTGGAAACAGTAAATAAAAGTGGGGAAAAGCAGAGATGTATCCATAACAAGTAATCTGCAGTGCAATGTCAGGCTTTGCTCTCGAGATGATATGTCTGAACTTCGGTGTAATATTTAAAAAATATTTTTTGTAGACTCCATGTTTAATTTCACCGCATGTGGCGGTTAGAAAAATTTAAATGCAAGCACATAATTCTAGTGACACGGCTTAATACACTTTGTGAAATTCTTCTTCCTTTTTATGCAACAGAAAAATCTTATGTGAGGAACTTTGATTTATAGTCAATAGTGGAAATGAGGTACAGAAAACTGAACAAGAAAAAATAATGTATTCTTTTCTGTTCATTTTAATGAATCATAGAGGGTGAACTTTTCTAAGATCTTCTACACCATTTTGCTGATATTTAAACTTAAAGCAAATTTTTAAATTGGGATACACCTAGAAATTTCTTAAGAACTATGAGTGAAAAAAATCTTTCAAACCTTCAAAAGTACTGTACCATAGAACAGGATGCTTAAGAAGCAATAAATTACTTCTGCAACACCATTTTATTCTTCTGTTTGTCATTCAGATCCTTTAGAGAGAAAGCAGTCCTCACATGCCTTTACTGGATTGCATCCCCGGGTTGGTCAGTTTCCATGGTCTGCAGAAAGGATGTTGCTGTGTTACTCAACTTTTTTCTTTTTCCAGAGTTGTAAAAACTGGGGGTAGACTTCAATGAAGTTAAAACCTCACAAAGAAAATTAAAAGGTTATGCATCTGAACGTAGTTCTCTCAGTGAATTGATCCTGGAAACATTCTATCCAAAAAAAAAAGGCTGAAAAAGTCTTTTTAAGGACAGAATAGTTAAATAAGCATGTAAAAGTTAACTGCCATTCCTTAAATATATCTAGATCTGGTAGTGTTTCAGTGTCTGTTTTTATTAATGATGAGTTTCAGTTAAGCAGCAGACAGGTTTGAAAAAAATAGAAGTTAATGATGTATGAATTAAGTATTCAAAAGGATGTTGAATGTTGTAACAATAGCTAGACTATTTTCAGCTAAGATTTAATAAGCTGTTTTGTTGAATTTCAGCATTGTTAGTTTTTTAAAAGTATTTTTAAAAGGTACTTTAGGAGAGCACTTCCCAGATAAACATCAAATTGATAGGAGTTGTTTTTTTTTTCTCTTGTTTTCAGAGATGTAATAGTAAAATTAAGCTTACCTTTGGAAAAATAAGAATCTGAAGACTACTACCCAGAGGTATTCTGTGATTATGAAATCATTGTGTCAGACTACAACTTCTTTCGTTCCCCAACATCAAAGAGTTGGTTATTGAAAGTGTTAAAGAAAGCAAAAAGACCTATTTAACATCATAATAGACAGAGTTTGAAAAATGAAGTTGTCTTTTCCTAGAAAACAAATTAATTCTTAAGGGGTAAGAATGTCCGAAATGCATTCTAGTGATGTTCATTACCTACAAAATACATTGTAATAATCTTTTACCTACAAAACTTGAAGATTCTAATGAGCAATAATTACTTGAAAAGGTAAGTTCTGGTATTTTATGAAGTCTGCACATAGAATGTGGGCAGATTTAAAATGTGTTTTAGAGGATATCTGCATCAAAGTAATTTTTCTAGGTAAGGTAGTGATTATGCATTGTACTATGTTTTAGAATTTAATTTTCTTTTTATCTTTCCCTGCTTTAAAATAAAATTTGCAGTTGGTGGGCAGAAACTATATGTGAGACTTTTTCAACGCAAGCTGAACTGGTTAAAGGTGAACAAAATAGAGTATGGAGAGATAAGTATGGATTTGTCACCAATAATTGAAGAGCTGGCTGAAGCCAGATTTCTGCAAACAGGTATGATCAGCATTAATAAATGTTTAAAATATTGCAAATAAAATCTGCCCTTGTGTCATATTAGACTTTAATGCACTACATGCTTGTCTGTGCCTTGAGAAGATAATTAGAGGAGCAGAGTAAAGGTTTCAGGTAGATGAGTTGTGTTATGTTAATAATAAAAGCAGTTAGTGCAAGTTAAGTAATATAGGTGTCACAATAGGCCTTGCCTGACCTCATTTGCCTCATCTCTGACTCTGACTGTTGCAGCCTCTGCACATTGGTCTGGGAGCTCTTCTTAATGTCCTTCAGTGCTGCCCTGAGCTGTCTTGCAGGCACCTTCTCCCTGGCCTGGTCCATCCCTGGCTGGCTGGACCTACAACCAGTGCTGTAGGTTTTTGTTTCCACTCTGGTCTGTGGCCATGTGCTGTGGGTGGATCTCAGACATAAATTGTAGTCTTGTCTCTAGTCTTGTGTCTGTCTCATTTCCAGATTGACCCTGGACCTGATCCATCATCATGCCTTTTCTGGGGCTGCCAGTGGAATCTGGTACCAGGACTTGAGCTCTGCCCATTCTGTTTATTTATGGTGGGACTGCACCAGGGTTGGGGAGGACACTGCCAGTGCTGGGGTCACTCTTGACTCCTGGCTTGTTTCCCATTGTCAAGCAGCTCTGCTCTTGCTGGTTACTGGCAGCACTTTTTTACTTGCATTTCGCAAAGTTTTATCCATCAGGAAGACAAGTTTTTCTGAACAGCATTTTTTTTTTTTTGGTAACTCAGCAGAATTTCTTTACATTTGCTTTTGTTTTGAAGTGGCAAAGGGATTTATTTCTGATTCTTCCATTCCTTCAAACTGGACCTGTGAAGAGAATGAATTTCAAGCTGAATTGGCTAGCATTGATAATACATGTTTGAAGAATCTAAATCATTAAGTTAGTAGTAGGTTATATGAATGTACTATACTTTGAGCTGTTGCTTGAGTGTTTATGTATAGCACATAATGAATATATGTGGATCATTTTACTTTTAGAATCTGAACTGGAAGACCTGTGTGAAGGGTTGGATTTGCTTTCAGCCCCGGAGCTAAAAACATTGGCAAAGATCTTCCACTTGCCAAACCCAAACGGTCAGAAACAGCAACTTGTGGATGATTTTCTGAGGTTGGCAAAACAACGTTCAGTCTTCAGCAAGAGTCAGGCTGGTATTGGGACAGTGATTTTGAAAAGGTAATTCTGTTTATAGTTAAATTTTGCGGGTGAATGTAAGTTACGCTTCAAAGGACTCAATCTAGATGCTTTTTGAAGAGAGGAATGCATTTAGTAAATTTAGGCATAAAAAGGGCAGCATTAAATTTTGATTCACAGCGCGTCAAACAGATGGGTAAATATTAGACTTTTTTTTGAACTATGCTATGCTTTTCAGCTCTGGGCATGGTAATCTATCTCCAAAGATACTCAGTTATATAGAGACACATTTCTGAATTTAAAGCAAAATCAGTGCAGAAAAATATCTAAGAAGACATAGGGAAGGTCATTGCCCGATAAAGAAATTGGTGTTCATTTGCAGGGTGAGCTCTTTCAGTAAAATTAGAGGGCAGCAATAATCTCTTTTTTGTGACTGACTGTACTTTAACATAGAGGCTCCTTTTAGGGGGAAAAGGTTGTTTGCTTGACAAAGTGAATTTTTTCACTGTGGCTATCACAGCTGTGTATATCAGATGCCTTGACTTCTAGGTCTTCTGGGGTCCAGATTCAGGTTTAGAGTGTCATTCTGAATGATTACAGCATTACCATTCTTGGTGTTTAGGGCTGGATCTGTAGCTAGAACATCCACAAAAAGTCTAGGAATATGGACTACAGTAATAGCCAGGGTACTGGTGCTAGGGTACAAGTCAATTCTGAAGTTTATAAGCTTCCTTAGGCAGTTACCTCTCAGTAACCAATACCCGAACTTAACTGTTAGAATAATAATGCATATAAACAAAGGTTGCTTGTCTAGCAGGTGGCTTGTCTCATAGGCTGGAGAACTAGGGTCTGGACTCCGTAATTATGAAATCCTTTCTGTACAAAATGCAGGTTGGGTAGAAAGCTGACAGATACCTGTAGTACTGCATTTGCTCCAGTAACACAATTTGTCTTTCCTGTGGTATTTTGTTTTCAAATGAGAGAGACATCAAGCTTTGCCAAGTTTTACATAACTATGTTTATTAGACATATATTGTCCCCCCCAAGCCGCAATGCTAGTTACCCCATGAGAACAGAGAAAATCCCGTTCTAAATCTGTGCTGTCCTGTGGACCAGTAACAGAAATCTTGTCTTGTATGAAAAGGCTGGATGAAGATGTGCTAATGGAGATACCCTAAAACAAGAGATCTCAAATTACGGTCTGTAAACGTTGCCCTAACAGCAAACCACATGTTATTACTTGTTGGTACTGCCTGGCATAGAAAGAGTGGCTGCACCCAGAGGGCAGTTAGTTTCAATTCTATTCTGCTTGAAGTTTGGCCCTTAAACTTTTTATTAGTTAATGCATTTCTTTGGCTTTTCACTAGAGATTACGTGCACTATATAATTTCTCAGGCGGCTTCTTTCAAGGAAGATCACATTTACACATTAATTGGCTTGAAAACAAAATCATTCTCATACGTCATTCAGTATATTTGAATTTTTATAAGTAATGGCAAAACCCCCAGTTGTTATAATTATTTTATTTGTCCTTCCAGGGTGAAGGACCTGGCTGGAAAATCTGTCAGAGTCTGTAAAGGCCCTCGGGCTGTCTTTTCTCGAATTCTGCTGCTATTTTCACTGTCTGAGTCAATGGAGGATGAAGAAGCTGGCAGTGCTGGTCAAGGCCAGCTTTCCACAGTCCTTATGGTAAACATGGGACGTATGGTATTCCCCAGTTACACTGTGAATAGGAAAACACAGGTCTTCCAGGACAGAGAAGATCTGATCAGGTAGGGGCAGCTTTGGCAGTTTGGAAACCTGTTTATTTGTGGAAAAGCTTTGCAGCAGTTCTTGTGTAAGGCAAATAAGAATTTATCATGTAGAACTCCAGGTGAAATAGGTTGAAGTGCACTTTTGCAATGGTTTTATATGCATTTTTGTATCCAGGTAGGACTTGTAACTCACAGTGGCTTGCATTTTGAACTAAAATAGCATAAATTTTTGCTTCATGATCATCTGGTGATGAGAATTGTTTCTTCATTTGCTGTGATGATTATTAGAATGGATTCTGAACAAAACAAAAAATACATTCTTTAGTTGTTAAGTAATTTTAAACATAATGTACCCTGCTAGTGTAAACTGCTAGTGTAATCCTACAAGATTAAGAATAAAGTTGGCTGCATTGTTCAATGTCTTTGGAGACTGCCAGGGAGTTTTTAAAAGGTATGGAGGAATTGATTTCTTTTAACTATAAATGCTTTTTGAGCCTAATACAGTACAGTTATTATGTGGGTTTTTTCCCCTTAGGTATGCAACTGCTGCTCATCTGTCAAATGATATAGGCACTGCAATGGTAAACGGGAACTGGGAAGAAGCTAATCAGCTATATATGTGTGCTAAAGAAACCTGGAAAGAACTGAAAAATCACCCCTCTTTGAGGTAGTAAACTGGAAACTAGCCTAGTGTTCATATGAAACTATTAATTGTATCATCTTACGTTTGGTACTTTTCCTTTTGAAAGAGGCTTATGGACTAGTGATATTATTTAACCCTGATAAATTTAGAAGTTTTAATATTCCCGAAAGCTTTGAACTTCCTGGTTGGTTGTTTAGCTTTTAAGTGATTATATGAAAAGGCCTTTTTTATAAAACCCTGGGAATGAATTGGTAGGCGTGGATAAAGCAGTAAAATATTTCTGTTCTATGTGTCAATGCAGGAGAACAAGAGCCTTATTTTTCCCTTGCCATAGTTTGTTTTTATGACTTTTAGACAAATAGCAATAAGCAGAATTTAAAATTCACTGTGAACAGAAGAATGTTGCTGGTGTTATGGGAAAACATACTGGGTTATTCATCTCTTCAAACTTGTGAGTGTCATTCAGGAAACGTTACTAAAGATACAAGAACCGAAATAGCCTGTATTGTTTTGAAGCTTCCTTCATCAGTTTTTCTTTCAATTATTTTGTTTTCTGTCTTAATGATACACTGAAAATTAAAACCTTATGTTTGGCCTTATATTCATTTTCATGGCAACTGATTTAAAGTAATATTCATAGAGGGTCATTTGGAGGTCTGTTCCATTTAACAAACTGAAGACAGTGGCAAAACCTATTTTGATTGCAATAAGACATTCCAAAGACTTTGTCTTGAAACATAGAGATGGCTACCCAAAAGATTTTAGTCTTCTTTTGTAACAGGAAATGCCTGTTCTAGCCTTTTTCTTTTGTTCGGTTGCGTTTCTAAAGTTAACCTTCTGACTTACAAGGACAAGTTGCCAGTAACAAAACATGTTGTAATAAATTACTGGTTTGCATCTGATGTAAAACTTACTAACTAATAATTCCACTAGTGTTGAAACCAAAATATGCTTTGCAAGTGCAGCTTGCACCTGCTACCTCAGATAAACTGTTCTCTTACCTTTGCGTTCTTGACTGAAATACTCATTTCAGTTCAGTTTTGATGCATAAGGCATTTAATCTTTGTAAATGCTATAGGTAGAAGTATTCTTAGTGAGAGAATTTTTTAGAATTTAATTTGCCATCATTAAATTGATCTGAGCTGCTCTTATCTTTCAGCTATCACCGAGCTTTACCTGAGTATCTGCGACATTTCACAGTTGGCTGGGTGTATACAAGAATCCTTTCTCAAGGTGTTGAAATTTTGCAGAGGCTTCACTTGTATAAGGTAAATGATGAGTAGGAGTACGTGTTTAATGTAGCATTGTACATCAGTTTACATTTCTGATATGGCTGGAAAATTGTGATAATGTTTACTAGGACTTGCTACATTCTTTTAACGTGTTACTTTTGAGGAAGAAAGAGGCTTTTTTTCTCGGTGCTTTAGAAAGTTTTAGATTGTTTTGATTTCTGCTTATGCTTTGGAGATTTACTCTATGTAATATACCATAAGACTATTGCTGAGACATTGAGACATTGTTGTTTTGTTACTTAAAGATATCTATGTCTCAGTAGCTTTGGTTACTGCTTTTAAATACGAACATCTTGAAAGAAGAGTATTCTGTGAAATCCCTGCCTCTTCACCATAGGAGCTAACATCTCCAAAGGCCTCTGATTTACGTGTTAAAGCAAACCAGATTATTCTCCAAAAGACTTTGCCCCTGCGAAAAGGCAACAAGTAATATTCATGTCTTTTTCATATACAATAAGGAATACATAAAGGACAAAAATACTGTATTTTTGGCTGCTAATCTTTAAGTTTACATAAAAATATCTTCATTCTAGAGATTTTAAGGTATACCCATGTGCCTGAATACATTGGGTGCTGGAGTTAAAATGGGGTTTGAATTGTGTAATTGTATAGTACCCAGTAGTTATAAGGGAAAGTGACAAGCTAATTATAGAATGAAACTTCAACTTGGTTTTCTAACCCAATTAATAAAGATATAATCCTGTTGCTACAGGAAGCGGTGCAGGAGCTGCAGACTCTTCTGTCTCAGGATGTGTATTGTACTGACAGCAGAGGGCGGTGGTGGGATCGGCTGGCTCTGAATTTACATCAGCACTTGAAAAACACTAAGAAGGTATCTTCACAACTGCATGCTGTAAAGCTGGAAACACTGCAGTCATTGTCTGAAAACATTTAAAAAAATATTTTGTACAAGAAGAACAGTGGGTTAGGCCTCCTAAAAATGCAGATATTGGTAGGAATCCCAAGGTCAGGCAGCCAGTTTTTCCTAAAAAACAGAATATTGAGTGTACCTTCATCTGTGGTTGACCTGTTTTTTTCTGTTGCATAGAAGAGCACTGTTTGGCATGAAGGATGGTATGGAGTTACCAGGCAGTAGCTTCCTTGCTGTTCTGCCTTATAAATTTGCCTAATGTGTGAGAAGCAGAGAAATTTCTTGCAGTAAACACTTCTGCTTCTGAATGTGAGTCATGATGAGGCCGTATCTGGAATGAAAAAATCAAACCTGATCAGAAGGAGTTTTTTAATGTTTTCAAAGAAAAAAATAAGGGAATTAAGTCCTTGGCTAACTGTTACCAGTGGGAGGAAGGTTGTCTTGGACCAGTTTTGGTGTGGGTATTTTGCTGTAAGGGATCAAGCAGTAGACAACCCCATTTCTAATCTGTTACTTGTACACAGCTCTAGCAGGGTTATCAGTCTTTAACAGCAAATTTAAACTCTTCCAGTGGTCCTACAGGAGAAACTGTAACTGACCACCCTTAGACTGGTAAAGAATAACATTATTGGTTTTAGATAGCACCTATTACAGGCTATGTTCCTCTTGGTCTGTTGAATCCTCTTAAGGAGGCCGAGGAGGGGAGCAGAGGTTTTGAGGTAATCTTAGCTTTTGCTGAAACCTTGCCCTTTTCCCTTCCAGTAGGACACACAAACCAGTAGGGTGTTTGTACCAGCAGAACACATTATTTGTGCAGTGAATAAACTTGCCAGTCTTGATTCTGAATGATGCAGTTCAGGCTTTTAGAAACACTGTGTACATGGTGAGCGGTCTTTGCGTTTCCTAAGTGATTAGCTGGCATGTAGCCGAATGAGGGAAAAGTAACCATATGGGAATGGCAAGGATTGTGTGTAAGGATTATTGTAAATCTGTGTAGAACTTTCTGGCACCTCTGGACAGATTTCTGCAGCAGAGTATAAAGGAACCAGAGAAAACTGCAAGCTGCAGTACAGGTTGTGTCTTTGAATTCCTTATGAGACAGTACCAGCCTTTCACAGACTTTCTTTTCAAGAGCCACAAGGCTTAGAAGCCACTGTCACTCATTTTAGGGCTCAGTTGCAGTTTCAGGAATTTTCTGTGCAAGAAACAGCAGGTAGTAGTTGTATCAGGTCTGAGGAGTTATAAATACCAGAGATTATGTCAATTTTTCCTGTCTGTTACATACAAGGCAGAAATATTTTCGATGATAAAATGTAGGACTGTTTAGGTCACAGTGAAGTATGGGCAGACCTGAAATCACTTTTAACTGAAAGACAAGACCGGTCTAATTAAAGACATCAAAGGCACCTATCTAATTTGAATGACTTTTTTTTCTTTCCCTTGATGTTGCTTCATTGCCTCACTAAGGCTACCGAGAACTGCAGTTAAAATCCTCTTATTTTGTGTTGCATTTTAATTCTTTAATTAAGTCTGTTATAAGGAAATATTATTATAGGCTGTCAAGCATCTGCAGTTGTTTCTTCTGCGTCTTATACCCCCATATCAAGTTTCTTCTGGATTTGGAATTAGAAGTTGTACAAAGGAAGTATTAATCTCATTTACAAATTAGGACAAAATGCCTCCCTCACGTTGCAGAAAGAGAATATGTCAGAACCATGATTTGAATTAATTTTTGGAGTCCATACTTTACCCTGGGCGATCTTCAATGCGGTAGTGCATTGGTGCACTACATTCTTGCACCACTCATCTGGTCCTTCTGTTTCTGTATTACACGCTGTTAAGCAGCTGGCTTAAAAATATTAAACTGATTTACCTTAGAACCAACTCTTTTTTCTGGTCACTTATGTAGAATTTACACTTTCTTAATCTTCTATTGATCAGTACAAATGGAGAGTAATTCCTTTTTACTGTACTAGTGCAGATGTGAATCCAAAAGCCTACCAGTGCAAAATATTCCTTACTAGTTGGACTTCAGTACATACGTAAGAAAGGTGCCCCTGTCTTATGTGCTGTTTTTCACGTTCACATTTTTGTGCTCCTTAAATCAAGTGATCTTTTGGGCTTAGTGAGAACAGACAGATGTGCATAGTTCTTTGTAAATTATTGCTTGTTCACAGGCCATTGACTGCATTAGGAAGGGGCTGGCAGACCCCTTTGTACGTACTGGGCATCGGCTCGCTCTCTACCAGCGGGCCCTGCGCATCAGAGACTCGCCGAGCTGCAAGCAGTTCCGGTGCCTGTTTCATGATCTGCCAGTCATAACTGTGGAGGACGTGACACACGTAAGTAAAGTTGCTGGTGGTTTGTGAGAAGTAACAACTCATCAGGTCTTTTTTCTTCTGACAAGAAAAAATGATCTGGGAGACTGCTGTGCCCCAGCTTCTGACTTATTTGTGCTGCAGGAAAAAGAACACAAACGTGTTTCTAAAACAAAAGCCTCTTGTAAACAAATATTTCTACTTAATAAATGATCAGCTTCTTAGCTGAAGGTAGTCAGCTGTACAGTGACTTGATTTGCATTGCTTTACTGAGTATGTGTTACAAATCTGACCAGCTATAAATTCCACCAATTTACCAGCATCACTCTCAGACCCTTTCTGTCTTGAAGAGTCAGATCAAATCAGTGGATTGTTTCTGGTGTCTTCAGGCCAAGCATTCTATGTGTAAGAAGAAGTAGTAGCCTTAGTTTCAGCATTAGATTAATGGCTCAAGAAATGCAAGGGTTTTTTAGTAACCTTTGGGAGCTCTGCGCTCTAAATATGTGCTGTGGAAATATGCAGTATGATGCACTTGCATCATACTGGAATGGATTTTTTTTAACTCATTGTTTTCTCTACTGCAAAGGAAATTGTATCTGGGCAAAGTCAGAGCAGAGCTTTGCTTTCTCTCTCGGCCTCGTCTGTATCTCCCCACAGCCCTGCTTTTTCTCTGCCCAGAGTTAATCTCTTCAGTCATTTGTATTCTTTATTTCTGGTCCTGCGTATAGAAGACCACATTATCATCTGTGTATAGAAGACCACATTTTGATAGACTTTTTTTTCCTGAAAAATTTGCCAGTTTATAAAAGCTAAACAGAATGATTTCAAGGGAATGGCAGGTTAAATTTTATTCACTTGATTTTTGGAAACAAGTCTAGTTCTGATTTTAAGAAAACTGAAAAGAATGTGTGTTTTAGGAGAGATTCAAATGCCTAAGGTAAAGCTTGTTAAACGTGATGCTGGAAAGTAACTAGTTCTTTTAATATGTTCAGGTTACAATCAAAGGAAAGATGTGTCCTCAGATGGGAATGGGAAAATCTGTATTTCTGATGGAGGATATTGGTGATGAAGAAGGAGGTGAAGACTTCAGTGTATCCACAGTCATGTGCTCAGTTGAGGAGCTGGCATTAACTCATTACAGGCAGAATGGTTTTGATCAGGGTAACTAACTTTTTTATTTTGTACAATAAAATAACTGTGGGAGTAAATAAGCAATTTACTAAGCAGTCCACTTAATAGACCAGTTTTAGCTGATTTCATTAGACCAGTTTTTAGTCTGGTTCTGTTTCCTTCCCAAAAGGCTCTAATACATAATTTCCTTACCAAAATGCTCTAATACGTATTTTCCACCTGACCTGCTTCCTGGCCTGTATTT
>JAHREE010000136.1:1880577-1919660 GCA_033628505.1 Tringa tobata
GCTCAGTTGAGGAGCTGGCATTAACTCATTACAGGCAGAATGGTTTTGATCAGGGTAACTAACTTTTTTATTTTGTACAATAAAATAACTGTGGCAGTAAAGAACCAATTTACTAAGCAGTCCACTTAATAGACCAATTTTAGCTGATTTCATTAGGCCAGTTTTTAGTCTGGTTCTGTTTCCTTCCCAAAATACATAATTTCCTTACCAAAATGCTCTAATACGTATTTTCCACCTGACCTGCTTCCTGGCCTATATTTCCTGTCTTCATATACCTGAGGTGGTTTTGACGTGTTAGGAAAAAAAAACTACTGTTTCTTCTTTATCTCCATAGAAAATTACTTACTTTGCCTTTCTTACCAGTGAACAGTTAGGGTAAAATGCTAGCAGCATTTAAGGGGGTGTCATTAAGGAAAGGTAAATTCCACTGGTACTAGATGAACATGAAAACAGTCTATATCACAGCAAGACACTTAGCAGCTTCTTTTGAAAAGGCTTGATTTTCAGCTCTATTAGTAGTTCATATTTTTTTACAACTTAAGAGCGGTGAAAATCCATGGACAAATAAGAATATATAGGTCTGTTTTACAGGAAAAAAAAGCAAAATATCAAAAGGTAGACAGGTTGTTTTTTAAGATAAAATTTGTGTTTTTATATAAATTATATATTCGAATATAATTTCATATTATTTGTATGTTCCCAAATACTGTTGCAGGAAAAGTGGCCATATCAGAAAAGGGTAAATAGGGTGGGGGCAACATTTAGAATTTGGGAGTCCCTGCTTGATTCCTCACTCCCACCCACTCACCGTCAGTCGTCTTGTCTCCGTGGCTCAGCAGATTCTGGGCACACAATGGCCATGTGTGATTTTGTGGTTGGCCCAAGGGAACAGAATGCCCAGGCCAGCACTGTGCACACACACTGACACACACACACACTCTCACCCTCTCTGGAGTATGGATGATGTATCATACATGTCTAATGCACATACACTATACTCTATGTTATATATAATAAAATAACGTATGTCTATATATATTCATGCACTTGTATAAACATATACATGTGAACATAGACACATATGTCTATGAACATACATATGGATATATGAACATAAGGAAACACTTTTTCACTGTGAGTGTATGAAAGCACTGATGCAGGTTGCCCAGAGGGGTTGTGGAGTGTATATGTATATATGTGTGTGTCCATATAAAAATATGTTCACATATATACATATGCATATGTAAGACATAATATATACAATATCTACATATGTCCATATATATGTTAAATATGATTTAGATAAGATATATTATAAATATTCCACTTTAATATTTATACATTTAATATGTGCAAGAAATATGCAATTATATGTAACATTATATGCAATATAACTATGCAAGATCTAACAAGATCTAATTATATATATTATGTTTTTACTATATTATATATTATCACCAATATTATACTAATATAGTAATATAGAGCATATATAATCCAATACATAATACATTATATGTGAGATATATTGTGCATTAACTAATTTATATATGTATATGTAGCACATATGTATTGTAATAGAATAACAATATAGAATATAGGTAAATTTATATACATTGTATGATATTTATATACGATAAATATATACAATTATATATTTATAATTACATATGAGATATTTAAATAGTTACATTATTATGGTATACTATATTATGTATAACATACTGCCTATTCTTATTACTATATAATAGGCGACGTATAATAAATGTATTTTAATATGTATATATAGTATGTATAGCATACATATGACTGGGTGGAGTTAATTTTCATCATGGTGGGCCATAGGCTGCTGTGGTTTAGGCTGGTGACCAGAAGAGTGCTGGTACCCAGGGATGTGTCGGCTATTGCTGACCAGCACTTCCACAGCTGCAAGGCTTTCTCCGTTCCTCCCTGCAGTGAGCAGGCTGGGGGGGACACGGCCAGTGACCCAGCCGATTTCCGTGGCAGGCATCTTCCCTGCCATAAGATGTCATGCTCAGCAAAAAACCTGGTGTGGGGAGTTTTTCCAAAGTAGCTGCTGCTCAGCGGCTGGCTGAGTCAGTGCTTTTGCATCACATTCCTATTTTTCTACTCCCCTCTTCCCCCCGCCTCCCACTGCTTATTAAATTGGCTTTATATCAACCCCTGAGGTTTTGTTCCTTCCTCAGTTTTGCCCTTCCAGTTGTCTCCACCAGCCCACTGGGATGGGAGGGGTCAGCAAGTGACTGGGTGGGTGGGCTTATCTGCCATCCAGGGTCAAGCCACTATGCGTTTTTTTTAATATATAAAAATATGTATATACGTGCGTGTATATGTATATATGCACATATACTTATATACACTTTTATGTATATAAACATACCTACGTTTATGTGTATACATATGCATATATGTAGATACATATTATACATGTATATGGCAGGGTGTATGTATATATGTATATGTATACATATTATATATCTATATTAAAAAAAAACACCAACCCACATTTTAATAAGTGAAAAGGATGAAAAAAAAAGATGCAAAAGTGCCCACTCACCACCAGCAGACAATTGCTCAGTCAGTATTACTTAAAAATGTAATATATTAATAATAAAATGTTTTTATATAGAGAAAAAATGGTTTTCGTTACATGTATATGTATATATACATACATGTATATATGTACACATATGCATACACATACATGCATGTATGCATATACATGTAAGTATATATGTGTAAATGTAATAGAAGAGCTTTTTACATATACAAATTTTATTATTAATGTACTTTTTAGTGTAAAAATAAAAAAAGTGTATTAAAAATTGTTAAAAAGTTAGACCAGTAAGCCTTATTAGTGACAGGGCACGGTAATGTATTCCTATGCTGTAAAAGAAGGCCACTAGCCTGGAAATAGAAAGCAGTAGCAGATTGTGGCAGTAATAAACTGCATTTACAACTTGATGCTGTAATGTTAGTATATTCGGACTGTTTATAAACCGGAACATGGCCTGTTTCTGGTTTGGATCACAGTGATTTAGTACTTCTTTGTATGAGATTGCTGTAGAAATTAATGTTTCCATTTTTGTGAAATTTTGTCCTTTAGGTATTCATGGGGAAGGCTCAACATTTATGACGCTGTATGGTATTCTGATGTGGGATATCATTTTCATGGATGACATACCCGATGTTTTCAGAAATTCCTATCAGGTAGGTTTTAAAGTCTTCCTTTAGTTAATTTCTTTAGCCATCGCTGTAAATTGTAACCTTATTTGGGATTAGATTAACATTTTATTCTGAGGGACTTTCCAGACAGAAATACCAGCTTGGTTTTATTATTTATTATATTGTGCTTGTTACTAAAGGGCTCCTGGGTAACTAATTGCTATGTAGGCCTGGCCTGACAGTCAGATAGGGTGGGATTCACCTGGCAGAATGCAGAGAGTGTCCTGGATCCGAACTCACTGGTCAAAGTGTCCCTTATAGTTAGTGGAAGAATGCAGCTACACCAGAGCATTGCTCATCTCATTTGATGATGATGCATTCCGTTAAAAAAAAAAAAAAAAAAAAGAGTCTGTTTCTTTTCAATAACCTTTAAATGGAAGTCATATTTTTAAACTCAGGTTTGTTAACACCCCCACCTGCTCCACCTGGACATGTTTATCCTTTAGGGATCATCCTTCCCTTTTGTCAAAGCAACAAACAAAACTACACCCCCCCACAACAACAACTCCCTGCCACACCCTGAGATTATTGATTCCAGGTGAAGTTGTGGCTTCTAGCGAAGTGCTTTACTTCCTACAAATTACAGCTAGAAACAGTTTTAATAATTGCGATTAGAAGACTTCATCACTGAGTGACATTTGCTAAGAAAACCCTAAAAAGCCATCTCAATGTTGTAGAACTAAATAAGGCCAGACAATTGTCATCTTTCCTCCACCTTAACCCATTGCTTCTAGTTGGAACCCTGGCCAAAAGGTAAACCAGCCAGTAGCATCCCCTTCCTTAACTGGATTTATTTGTACTGTAAGAAATTATAGGTTTATAGCAGTATGAGATATCTCAGGTAGAAATTTCTTCCTATGTTAGAGGTGAAACATGCAGAGTTTTCTTCTCGCCAGCCCTCGGCCCCCCTTTTCTTTATTTTTCTTCACCAGTATGAAGTAGAAATCCTTGTGGCCGATTCAAAAAACACCTGGTGGTTTTGGAGATGGTTTTGTCCCAAATTAGCGACCACTACAAATAGCTCTTTTTAATTGGTGGCGAGAGATACATTCCCTCAAGGCCATCCTTACAAAGGGTGTGAAAATCTAGAAAACCAAACAGTACAATTATTTTATTAGGCTAATAGGACTAAACTCAAAGCTATGAATACATGTGTTGCTCTCTGTCCCACTAATCTGAATTTTAACCTATTATTTTATGCTGACATGGATTATATGACTGTATACAGTCATGTCTTGAAAGAATTTCTTAAGCCATAAGCATTTGAGTATAAGTATGTTCTTGGTCAACTCCTTGGGGAGCTACTCAGTGACAAAAAGAGGCAGCTCACTACAGAGCAATGGCTGTTCTTTGAAACAGCTTTTACTACTTGATTCTTGTATTCATCTGACCAAGTCAATTTAGGGTTGAATATTGTTCGCACAAAGAACCGAGATGTGGTTGTCCTTCTTGCTTTAGCATTTTGAGGTGGGACATGAAGGCACTAGCAGGCTCATGGCCAGGACAGGAAGGAGACAGCTGTAGCTCCAAAGTACATATACTGGTAGATGGAAGTCATACAAGTAGCTCTTCCTGTGGAGCGTCTGCTTTTCTTGTAAGAGGCCTTACTTGTATGAATGTCATGTGTTGAAAGCAGGTATTCTTTGTCAGTGCAAACTGCCATTTACTGTAGATCTTTCCTTTCTAAATACATAATCTTATATGCAGATGACACCTACCTGAAAAAAAATTAAAAAACCTTGTAGGTTTATATGTTTAGAACAAGCCAAGTATTTACAGCTCATTTGCAAATTTATTTTTTTAAAAGCTAGGTTTTACTTATTAATGCAGATCAATGCTATCATGAGCCTCAGGCGTGAGCAATAAGGAGCTGAATGCTCACACCTGATTCTCTCAGTCATTCCTAGGCTGTATTTTTGTGGGATTAGCTGTGGCAGCAACTGGTGTAAGGCTGAAATTTGCTGTTTTCTAAGTGCACTTGATTTTGAAAGGCTCAAATGGCACTCGACTACTACTGGGTAGCCTTTTTCAGCAGTGTTCAAAATGGAGTAATTGCTGCAGAGACTTTCCACACTGATGCGTTCAGCTGTGCGTAAGGCTCTCTGCTCTCAGGTGGCCTGCGTGATGCTCCCCAGCTTCGTCACTGCTCTCTTCTGCCCAGCTCACACTGCTCACTGAGCTCGCTGTAGCTGAGCGGTCTCGGTTCTCATTCCACATCCTGACTCGGGGAGACAGGCGAGCAGGTAGATCTTTGTTGCCTGTCAAAGGAAACTTCTGTCTGTAGGTAAAAAACCAACAGCTCACAGGCCAGCACGTGGCCAGCATTTGTTGCACTGGTGTCGGGTGTTAAAATGTGTGCAAATCTTTTCCCATTTAATAGAGGTTTATGTGGTGGACATGTTCACGTTAAATCAACTGACTATTTGACTGAATTCGTAGTTGAGAAAAGAACAATATAAAGAAAGGCATTGTCATTCTTGGAATCGCTGCTTTACTGGCAGCTCCTCAGAGCTGTATTTACCTTTTTATACAGACGTTCCCCCTGGATTTATACACTGACAGCTTCTATGAGAACAGGAGGGATGCCATTGAGGCCAGACTCCAGCAGCTTCATGCAGCTTCCTCAGAGACACTGGCAAAGTTGATCGCTGACGTCTGGACCGCTCAGGAGGGAAAAGCAGCAGCACTAGTTACCTGGGGGCGGTTTGTTTCCCTCCAGCAAGTTCAGGTAAGTAACTTGTCCAGAAGGGGCACGCTGTTTGGTCAGGCTTGCCGTTAAATCACACACTGCAGTCTGTACTGAGGGGCTGAGCCAGGACTGATGATGGGTGGTGGGAAGCAGGAATAGTGCTGAGGAATTTCAGCACTGTTCTCCCTGATCCCAAGTACTGTTACTCTTTGCTGATATTGTCACTTTTCCTGCAACAGTAGTTGGTCACGGCAGAGAAGTTGCTGTAGGTAACATCTACGTAAGTTTCTTGTTACATGTGACTAAACAAAAAGCATTGGGCCATAGAATATGGTGGGAAATGACTGTACAGGAAATTAAAAAAACAAACAAAAACAACAAACAACTGTCAAAACTTCTCTTCCAGAGCCTTGTCTCTTGTCTTGGAGGAATGTTTCTGAGCGGTGTTTTTAGGCGACTTTCCAAAGATCTACGCCATTGCAGAGGGGGACTTCCTGACCTGGTTGTGTGGCGTACTCACACTAATGACTTTAAGGTATTTTGGAAGATCTGAAATACTCAGTGTTCAGCTGATCTTACCCTTAGGTATAAAACCTTCCCGTTGTCAGCCTATTGTGGTGGTTACACCTGCTGCTCACCTGACCAGCACCTAGCAGGTGGTGGTTTATCTGCTATTTCATCACATTTTGCTGTAGCTTTAATGGGCATAATAAGAAAGAGCAAGGCTAGGTATTGTTGAGGAATAGGTCTTCAGTTAAAATTACTGTAAAGCAACTGTTACCAGTCAGCCATACACATTCTGTTAGCAGGGGGTGCTGACGTCACTGCTTACACAAAGCTTGAATAGATGAGACTACAACAGTTATCTCTGTCTCTGCTACAAAAGCAGAAGAGGCAGTCATAGTTTGTGTCTTGCATGACACTGGAAAGTAAAACACCACTGACCATCTCAGCCACTGGAGCAACTTGTTACACATTTATAAAACACAGCTGAATAACAGAAATTAGTTCTCTAGAACATCTGAGTAAGAGCTGGAACAGGAGAGGTTGCAGCTGATCGATTTTTGAGTATGTGGTAGCTTCATTCACCACTGCCTCTGTGGTGAAATTTACTGCATAAAATTTCATTCTCTTACAGTTACACTTTGGAACATGGATTATTAATTTAGCACTCACTGGGCCTTCCGTTGTGCTGAATCTGTATTATTTTTGTTGCTAATAACAGCCATAAAAGAATGCTTGTATTAGTCTGGGGGAGCCAATGATCGTTCAGTTCCTCCCCAGGCCCACTACTGATCATGGTATTTCTTTGCAGCTGGTGGAAGTGAAAGGTCCCAACGACCGCCTGTCCCACAAGCAGATCCTCTGGCTGAGCGAGCTGAAGAAGCTGGGTGCTGCAGTGGAAGTTTGTCACGTCCAGGCTGTTGGAGGCAAGAGTCAGCGCCTCAGTTGACACTACAAGTCCTGATCACATGGGTAACGTGGGTGTTTTTAAAGGAGCTGGGATGGCACACACTACTGGCTGCTGCTTATTAAAAGTAGTTGCTTCTAAAATTCTGGTTTCTTGGTACATTACTGGCGTTATTCTTAGCACAAAGCATTCTAAAAAATAGCGTGAGAAGACTCGGTACGGCTGTCAGTCCTGCATGTCACATTGTGTTCAGAACAAACCCTTTCTCTCTCATACACAATTCGTAACTTGCTCGATGAAAGGTGATCTAGGGGTCTGCCCAGAAACAGCTGCAGTCGCATGGTACCAGCTGAGAACTTCCTCTACAATAAAAAACGTGGTGCATCAAGTCCTGATCTTTTCCACGTTGTCTGTGTAGCCCGAGATCATTATGTTGTGTGAGGTTCCTTGCAAGGTGCAAATTTAGCACCTTTCCAGGACTGCCAGGACCAGTGTGGTTCTCTCACCATCCCCACTTTGTATTATGTATTGCAATTTTTCACTTTAATATAAAAAAAGATACAGATGGGCAATGATGGCCTACAACTTTTTTAAAATGCTGTTTTAATGTGCTGCTCTCTATGAAAGGATAGTTTATTTAACAGCTCCTTCTCTTGTGACTGTCTGTATTGTCTATATAAAGGGGAAATATTTCTGCTGGTTCAGTCTCGTTCAGTGCCAGGATCATGGCACTCGCTTGCAGTATAATGGCATTCATTACAGTCAGCTTTGCCCCATATAAATTGATGTGTTTTCTCATACAGAACTAAGTCAGTCGATTGAAATGGAACCAAAAAGATGGGGTCTCTTTTAAGACACCAAAATCCTGTGCGTTTGTCTCAATTTTAACACAGCAAACATCTTTTCTCTGGAGTCTTCATTCTCATACTGAGTAAGTTTTCCTGATACCATGAGTTCTGCTTACCATACAAACAGCAGACACCATAATGGAATGTAGTGAGAAATTCAGATGATTTGCACATCCTGTTTTTTTATTAATCTTTCTACAGCACAGTGTTCCTACTTTTCTTGGAAAAAACAAACACACCCACCCCCCTATTTTTTTGGTTAGAGGAAGCGAAAGAAAACCGCCTGAAGTTCGCTGTGGAAAGGTATGAACTTTTATTTAGTCTAATTTACTTCACATTCACAACTCAGCATCAGGATTTTATAATCTTCCTGGCGCTGCTACTTTACTCAATAAATCATTATCAGGCACAAAGGTTTTAGTTTCAGTTGAAATAGTGAATGCTAAACCATCACAGCAACAGCATTAGAAACCTACTGCCTACAGCAATTTGAGGTACAGATTTCTGTCTTTTATGTTAGAGGCAAATTTAAGATTTCATCCTTTGCTTAAATATATGTTAGATTTTTTTTTTTGGTTTTAATGTTTTTCCATCTGAGAGTAAGCCAAAACCTTTGCCCCACTTGCTACATTTTCTTTAAAAATACAAGGCAGTTAATATCAAAGTGGTATTGCAGGCAGGTGCACGTTAAACATGCGTGCAGGCCTGGGTACACACAGACACACAAACACACACTTTTCAATGCATTTCTGGAATGAAATTTCTTTGATAACATGGCAGTAAATGGTGAATAGAGTTGCACTACCATGATCACCAAGTCTGCAACACCCCCAACCTCCCAGTAATTAATGATGCTGAAGGGACACTTCAACCCTATCAACCAGCATTCTCTTTTCCCCCACGCGGTTTACAGTGTAGTACAAAGTCATGATAGAACAGCCAATAACAGCCAAAATAGTGCACGTTTTCTAGAAACAGACAAAAAAAAGAGAAGATTCTTGATAGTTTTTTACACCACCAAAATGGCATTAACAGTATCTTGTTTTAAATGGTGAACAGAAATTAAAATTTGAAAATGTGTACGTATATATATATATACACACACACATATATACACACTTGTATGTCAGTATTCTATACAGAGAAGTTAAAGATATGTACTTGCACCCCAAAATTGCTTCTGAAAGTTATTAAAGATGTTCAGAGCAGTCCCTACAGACTAGTAATAAGGCAACTGTGCAGAGTGGAGGATATTCTAAAATTAACATTTAGTACCTGTCTTTAAAAAGTAAATTAAAAAAAATTAAGGTGTTTAAGAGGAAGAAACACCATCCACAGGCAGGTGTGCACTCGCACAGAGACACGGGGGTTGTGCCAGCTCCTGGGCAGCAGAGGCCCCTCCGCACGGGGAGGGGGGACCTTCTCAGCATTTCCAGGGCAAGGGGGGGCTGGAGCCCTCCCTCCTCCCTGTGCTTTGCCCCAGCTCAGCCTCGCTGCCCAGCTCCCCTTTAAAATAACTTCTACATAGATGAAAAAGTCTGTTTGGCAAAGAGATATTTAGACAGGTTCTGTTTATTATAAAGGCATATTATTTTTAACCCCCTCCCGTGCTATATATATAAAATACAAAGACCATCTGCAGCATCTGTACACATCTTAGAGCTGAAATGTAAAAATGTCTGAAATCTCCTTATAAAAGACAATTCTGTTTAAATATAGTACCCATTTTTTTCTCCAAAAGGGTACTAGCCTAAACATTAATTTTATTTTATTTTTTATTCCACCAGCTGCCTGTGTGGAGTAATTTATTTACACATTTTTTGGTACCTTTAAACCAAAAAAGTTACACTTTTAAGGAAAAAAAAAAAAGGAAACACCATAGTTTTAAGTGTAATTTTAAAAAGGAAAAAAAAATTGGTACCAAAAGACACAAAGCACACAGGTTGAGGTCTTTTATGTCAAGTATCAGGCCAGGGAAAGCAGTAAGCTAATTGAAAAAAAAAAAAAAAAAAAATCACAAAAGCAAACTAATACAAACATTTGAGTAATTAACTGAACAGGGTAGATGACTGCTCCAGCAAGCTAGTAAATAAACACAACTGGTTTGTGGACCATGTAACATGCTCAGACCGTCTTGCAGCATAATTAGGCAATTGAGGTGAATACACGTTTTTTCCTCACAAACAGTTGGCCAGACCCAATCTGGCTTTGGGTTCTACCCCGCGGGCGCGGGGCTTTGCATAAAACCATGGGTTTGGGAGTTTGGTTAATTAGAATAGGACATCACCCCCCTCCCATTAGCTCACCTGCCCAACGAAACCGCCCCGAATGCAATGGAGGTCTCTAGCAGAGACGGCACCCAAAAGGCCACTCCAGATGCGTGTTCTCCAAAACTAATACTTGGACAACCTCAGACATCCAAACCCCACACTGCGATTCAGGCTGTGCTGAAGCCAAATTTGGATTTACAAACAAATGAGCTCCAAATCCCTCCAATATACTGGGTATTGTCATCATACAGCTTTCTTATTGCTCCTGGTAACCGAGAATAGCTTCTAGTTGGTTCAGCAGCATCGGTGTTTTATGCAGAAATGGGCTAATGTACAATACAGCCGCCTGGAAGGAGAAGGCAGTCAACAGAAACCTTAGCCTGGGAGAAGGACACATTACAATTCCCCTGCCTTCACAGGACACTTTACTCTCTTGCTTTTCTCCCTATGAAACCTGAGGCTTTTTCTAGCCCAGCATCCAGGGGAGAGGCAGCATTTACAAGGTTTTAGAGCAGAGGAGGCTGCTGCATTACGCAGCAGGAGGCTGTTGGATTTAATTCCCTCCAGGTGGTGGTGTCCATTGCACTGTCCATATGGCCAGACATGTATGTAAAATGGTGGCACCTCTAAGCCCTCTTCTTCCCGCAGCAGGAAAACCTGCTGTCTCTGGAGCTGGCTGCCCATGATGTCCAGGAATGGAGAGGGGGAGCGGGTGATGGAAGAAGAACTTACCGTAACAATCAACTGTAAAACGTTGGGGGGGGGTCAGCTGCATTAGAGTGATCTTGCGACTGTTTCCTCCCAAGTAAAGGCACTTCTAAAGCTACCACGACACCCTATCTACAGTAAATGTTTTAAGGTTAACAGTGCATTGTCCTGAAGTTGGTTCCCGTAGTCTGAAGTCAAGCTCATGACAAAGAACACAAATCTAATTGTTAATGAATACATTTTGGGGAGAGACACAAAAGCCCCCCTCCTCCCAGATACACACTGCATTAACACACGTAGGGTGATCAAGTCACAGATCGTTAGTATGTATGTAGGTAGGTATGTATGTATGCATATATGTATTCTTCCTGAAGAGGCAATCTGATAAAATAGTTTGTTCCCAGATTTAGCTGTCAGTCTGCGTCCACTGCACTGAACGACTTCGATTTGCCAAACTGTTCTGACACAAGAGTCACTGCAGTCCCTGTCTGGGAAAAGATATTTCGAGCAGAACCCTCGTTTGATTAATGACCACACCAAGCCCTTCAATTAGCTAATGAAATGCTCCATCACAGATAATGAGCCAAACCACAAAGATGCAGAAGGAGTCGGGGACCAGAAACCCTCGCAGATGAAAACTACTGAAGACAAAATTGTGCGATTTGAAGCATGACTCGCTTTGCTTTTAAATATTTGTGCAAAACTTACGTACTGTTTGTATATAAAAATTATTACAGCTTTCAATGCCGCGTTGAGCAGTGTTAACTTAGAAAAGACAAAATGATATGCCGCATTCTCCCCAAACTTTTAAACCATCACGTCACCTTAGTCTTCATTTGCAAGCGTCTCAGTGGACAGCCAGATTTTGGCACCACTTAAAAATTTGCTTAAAGGTGTTCCCAGAATGCTCCGCCTGCACAGGTTCCCTACAGGAGAAAACGGGAATGAGGAGGAGAGAAAGTCTGGGGGCCCAGAGGTGTCGTTTAAACTATTTACTCTGAAGTACATCCTGCTTTGATCCAGTTCCGAGCAGTTGCCTTGCAAAGAGGAGTTGCTTTTGCACTGCCGAAGATTCCGGTTTAACATGTCTACTTCATCTGCCAGCAAAGAGACTTTATGGAAAGCAGTGATGAAGCCACCGTGGTTAATCTGGGCCTCGGGAACCCAGCGGAAGTAGCACAGTTTCCACAGTTTTATTTGTGTTCCAGAGATACGGGGTAGAATTACGCCGTGCAAATCAACAGGCTTTGCAAACCAGTCCCTGAAGTACTGTTCCATACTGTTACTCTGACTCTCCGTTTGCTGTAAAAAGTCTGGTTTCAGTTTTAGTATCAGAGAGTTTCTTCTTGGAAGGAACTCTTGCTCACTGATGATTCCATTTTTTAATGCTGGGGGGACACCTCGCAATGTGGAGCTGTAGTTTTTCTGCAGAAAAGAAATACTGGTAATTTTCCAGTTTTATGCGCGTTTGAACAGCCGATTTCCCTGAGCTGCTGGGATGCATCAGCCAGAGAAATGGTGTGACCTCTAAAGAGTTCTAAGCTCGTGAGTCACTACTGCAGAGCTCATGGGCAAACAGTGTGGCCACCTGCAGCCTTTAAAAAGAAATGCATACGTTTTCTGGAGTTTCTAAAACAATGAATGATTGAATTAATCAGTATTCACTGAACAAACTGACAACCCTGGGAGAAAAAAAGTGTCATGTTACCACTTTTCCATAGGTGAAATAATGCAGATGTTGGCAGTGAGCTCAGCCAAATCATAAGATGTTCTGGAACACAAGGCTCAACAATTGACATCTTTACTTCAAGAGAAAATTATTTCTCTAGGCTGGGAAGCCGAGAGGTAACGCTCCTATTGCCAAACTGAGGATGTAAAACACTCTATAACTAAATCCTTAAGCATTAGCACAGAAATAATCCATTCACAGACTGACATCTCTATAGTTACCTTTGAGCGTTTAAAAGTTTTCACGGCTCCATTTTGTACACACGGTGCACTCTTTCCAACGTAGAAAGGGTTGTGAAAAAGCAGGCGATCCCGGCTTGTGAACTGAAGAGACCAGTCCCAAACACAAGGAAATCTGAGGCCTTTCTCGTCACCCAGCTGAATATTTTTGCTTATGGCAAATTCCTGCAAGAAATTAACATTCAGGCATATTAAAAATCAAAATAAGCTTATCACAAATCTTAATTACAAGGCAGCGAGTAACAACTGGGCAAAGAAAACCAGGGCTATAATTTAGAGGTGGCTGCAGATCAAAGCAACAGAGCAGGAAGACAGCCTGTTGCTGGAGAGAAGAGCTGTACCCTGGCTTGCTTTCCACAGAATCGCAGAACGGGTTGGGTTGGAAGGGACCTTAAAGATCATCGAGTTCCATGGGCAGGGACACCTCCCACCAGACCAGGTTGCTGAAAGCCCCATCCAGCCTGGCCTTGAACCCCTCCAGGGATGGGGCATCCACAGCTGCTCTGGGCAACTTGGGCGCGTCTCGCCACCTTCACAGCAAAGAATTTCTTCCTGAGATCTAACCTAAATCTCTCCTCTTCCAATTTAAAATTGTTCCCCCTCATCCTATCACAGCACTCCCTGATCAAGAGTCCTTCCCCATCTCTCCTGAAGCCCTTTTATGTATGGGATGGGGCCATAAGGTTTCCCTGGAGCCTTCTCTTCTCCAGGCTGAACAACCCCAAGTTCCCACAGCAGAGGGGCTCCAGCCCTCTCAGAGACTCAGGACTAATGCTTACTTAGCAAAAATTACTTTTCAATAATATTAAATTGTTTACTCATCAACCCTCCAGACTGTTATCTTGAGAATACACTAATGGTTAATGCTCTACTTCTTTGTAAGGTAGCTACTGACAACTTTAAAGGGAAATTATCTAACAACTAAGTCAGTTTTACAGGCCATCAAATGTTTTCTACACACAGTTCTGATAAATTTGATTTTGAAAACTGGAGCTTAAGTGTTCAGTTTCCTAAATAACTACATTGTGCATTACCACTTGAAGCTCATGCAGGCTTTTTCAATTATTTAAACAATTATGTCAAGAGATTTCAAAGTTTGCCTGAAGTGTGAAATTCTCTTTGTTGCCTGTCATTCTACTTTATCAGTTCCAGATACAAATCTGCTTCCTAGAGGAGTACACATAATAATTTACAATAACTATGCTTTTCAAGGAAAAAAAAAAGAAATTCAATGGACTTTCTTCTTGAATAGCTAGTTACTGTCTATGCACAGATCACCTGAAAGGACGTTCTGATCCTGTTTGTCGGAATATTTTGCCCTGAACGGAGTGTGACATTTTGAAAAATACAAAGGAATGCCGTTTATTTGGGAGGCTGTGATTTCCAGAGGGCCACACTGAAGTCTCTTATTTGGAAAGCAAGCGTCACCCCTCATACTCACAGTGCTCTCCTTGACTCGCTGGTGAGGACAATTGAAAAGGAAAGTGCCAAAGAGTGAGATGCGTGCGCTGTCGTACAATACAGTCAAGTACGTTTCAGAAAACTCGAAGGCTGCTGGGTATTGCTCCAGCAGCTGCCAGACACAGTCCAGAAACATCAAGAACAAAGGAGACTGGGAAAAGAAACAGAGAATTGTTAGATTTAACAGAAGCTTTTCCCAGGTCATACCGATTTCTTTGCAGTTAGTGCCCCATTGGAGTATGCAGCCACACCTCTGGTACATTCCTCAGAGTAAACTTGGAGTAAATTTGGAGTATTGTGTTTTTTATGATTTCAAGCAACTGTAACCCCCTGCACTCCTGTTTAGCCACTTTCAGAAGCAACTGTGGCAACTGGCTTTGTCTGCATTACCTTTCCACAGCTTTCCCTTCTCTGTAAGAAGCCAGTCAGTTCTCTCCTGGGATCTCTCCACACTCACGTAGCTGCAAAAAAGCTTTCTGTCCTCTTGTATGTCCCTCAGAATTTCCAAAT
Organism: Tringa tobata; assembly: GCA_033628505.1. Taxonomy (NCBI): domain Eukaryota; kingdom Metazoa; phylum Chordata; class Aves; order Charadriiformes; family Scolopacidae; genus Tringa; species Tringa tobata. Next base: position 1,895,689 of record JAHREE010000136.1, read on the forward strand.
CAGTGCTTGCATGAGCCTTCCTTGCTGCTTGACCTTATCTTCACAATGTATATACCTCCTTCTAGTTTGAAATGACTGGAGAGCTTATGATTCGGCCACCTTAACTTCTCACTACACTTTCTAGCCCTTTCCACAGTGGCCCATGAATGGCAAAAGTATAAACTATCACATAAAGCTTTAGAAATATTTTCCTCTTCCCAGTTTCACTCTTCTGAATTTCCTTTCCCAGAGGCAAACTATCTGCTTTCCCATTATTTTCCCCCTTGGTATTTCAGTTGCTTTATCCCTTCATGCACGTTCTCTGCTCAGTGCTCGATGTCCTCAGTTTTTCTCTGGGCTCTGCTCTGGGTATATTGCTTTTCTGTGACTCTCGGGCATTGTCCCTGAAACAGGCTGCTGACCTGGGGGGCCTCTCTTTTTCCAACTGCAATTACAAGTCTCTCCTTTGCAATGAAGAGCCCAAATAAGATTAGCTGGAAATACTGAAAATCAAGCACTGTGCTGCCCTCTGTTAATCCGTTTGGCAGCTGTCTATCAGTTCATAAAGCTGCAGCGCTTCTCCTTCAGCTCAATACTTTGAAAAGTACTGCGTATCGATGGGACTTTGCATCCCAAAACATAGGGATGGAAACAGAAACCCCCTTCACCCCCCCTTTTATTTCAATTTAAAATGTGGGCTGTGCTAACATTTGTAACAGTGGGACCTTTTCCTGCGTAACACGGAGGCAACACAAAAACCCAGCAACACTTGATTCCCCTGGGGTTTCACTCATGCTCGTGGGGCTAAAAGGATAAAGAAAATAACATCTCTCGTTTCACTGGCATTGGTTTCATGAGATTTGAAAGTATAAAAAAATATTTTTGCTTTTAGATTTCAGTGTGAGTAACTGTTCAGGCTGCTATTAACCAGATGCTATTATCACTTACAAATACAATTCACTTTTACCTCTTTGTCAGATCTCTTCAAGTGGTTACACCTATCTAAAAACTGATATCCTGCCATGACCCATTCCTTCTGTATTAAGCTTTGAAATCCAATGATTGTTCGGAAGTAGGGATCCAGCATCACTTGAATGAGAGAAGCAGCAAGACAGCTCAGGTCCCGTCCCTCTTCCTCTGTCAATAACACACAGAATGTATGAAATATATAAGGTATATAGGCATATATACAGAATTAGATCTCACAGAGCAAAAAGCGGCAACTAGGTCTACTGTTCTTCTTTGAAATTCTTTTAAACCATGCTTCTTGCTGCTGTAATTGTTCTCATAGTTTCAAACAAAACTAGAAAACACCTCTTTTTTTTAGACTGAGACTCATCCTACAGAGCTGTTGCTGCAGTTACAGCACAGCAGTGCGTTCACCGAGAAGAAATACCCACCCAAATGCCTGGTATTTAAACCAAGATGCGATGGGAAGGAGGGTGTTCATGTTGCTGGAAATTTTCAACATATTTTCCACCCTGAAGCAATATTTGGAAGGCCGTTATGTGAGTGCGATATACCAGCTGAACTTCTAAAATTACAGAAATTACAACATTCCTGATCTCAGTATGAGCAAATTTTTCAGTATCTTTTTTTCCTGGAATATCTGTTTGCACTTACACAATAGCAGCCACTGTTAGTAAAATATTTTGTATACAGGATCTGATACTGCTTGTGCAAGGAGTATTAGCCCAATTAACACAGTACAAAACTTCACCCTAAAGTTTTGATTCTATCATACCATTATCAGAATAAAACCCACAAAGACTCGAAGTGAAATATTCCTTTGATGCTACGGACTGTACTACAGTTCAGATACATAAAATTATTTTCCTTTATAGTTCTTCAAATGCCTAGAGTATTTAGAAGTGATGGGGTTTATGTATAAAGATTACAGTTGATTTTATCTAAATGTGTTTATCTACGTGATCCTACTAATGCTAAGAATGACAGGTTGTGTTACCTTGCAGGACTACAGAAACATGCTTACACTCCATCATGTACACCAGCTCAGCAGAATGCTTAAGAAACGATCTAGACAGGAAAAAGAAAGTGACACAATAGTTAATGTAACAGGTTCACACTCTAGAAGAAACAAAAATCTGGGCTATCTATATTTACCTAACAGATATTAAACAGAGAACCCTACAGCTGATTCACTGCTTCTTTACACTGGTGAAAATTTTTCACATCTCATTAACTATCATTTTATCAACAGTACAAACCTAATATACTCCAACCAGCGAGTATTTTCCAGTGAGGACAGCCACTTCTCTTCAGTTTCTTCAAAAGGCTCTGCAACAAGGAAAGTAATTACATTGCAGAACAACATCAAACAGCTCTTCCTGTTGGCCACATCTATTAGAATTTGCTGTATTTCAGGAAAATAACCACCATGAAGGAAGGCCAGTCCAGCGTACCGTTAACACAGAGCTGTTTGAGTTTGATATGGGCAGCCTGGATTTCCTGGATGTTGGGGAGGCACTTGTCCAGATCAGATTTGTAAACGTCACTTCTCAGGGGGTGGCTTCGAGTTATTGCGTTACAAATCCTAAGTACGAAAAAGAATCACCCATTTTATTATTGCAGAGGAGAGAAACAGTCTTTCAAGAAACATGTCACAGTGTGTAACTGCAAACAACTAAAACTACAGAAAATGTGCACTTTATTTTCTATTTTATATTCAGGAGATACATTGCTACTGCCACAAAGGTATTAACTCAAATATTTTTGGCATTACTAGATACAAAATAAAAAAATTGAAGCATCGGGTGATTAAAACAACACATTTGGGAAATTAAAATCTGAGGCTGACTTACAGTTAAATAGCTCTCTTTAATTTTTCACAATTTTTAGTATGACTTATCTATGCTAAATAAACAGATCACATATAAAGACAGAAAATCTGTCAGGGTTTCAAGTAAAACTCAGAGCTCCAGCCTCAAACACACCATGCAAGCATTTGTACCACTACAAAAAATCACCCCACAAATTAAATCAAAGAACAAAAAATCCCAAGCTAGTAAGCTATTTATCTGAGGCTCTGAATGCCTTCATCTTTCATCAAGGACAATGAATGACAAATATTTCACAGAAATACCGTGTGCATTGGGCCACTAGATCTATAGAACTGCATTTCCCAACACCACAAATAAATTAAGGAGGTAAGAAAATCTCCAAAAACGTAAGTTGTATTACAGTAACATCAACAGAAAAGATCTATTCTTCCGATAAAAGTCTGATCCTTTTATCAATAAATTCTGCCACATGAATGACTGGCCGCCTAAAAAATTGAATCCCTTAAAATTTGAAAAATTGTTCAGTATTTGAAACTGAAGTGGACCTTGAACAGAAATTGTGCCCCAACTCTATTCAGAGAGCAGTTCCTCAAAAGCTATCGCACAATGTTATGGAGCAAGTACCCTCTCAGTTACCAACTGCTGCTCTCTGCTACAGTCACCACTTGTATTACCTTCTGCGTCTGATTAAAGAATAACGTAACTAATCATTTACCTTTGATCGATTCTTCTTTGTTGCAATACATCTTTAATGTTGGCCATTCTTACAAGGGCACTCCCATTAGGGTGATTCCAGGACCATAACTAATACAGGAAAAAAACACACAAAAGAAACAACAAAATAATGCAGGTTAATGTTATTCCACAGAATTTTTTTTCTTAACGCTACACACGAAACCATGTTAACCAGCATATCTTACCGGCATTAATCTTTAAGGTTAATGTTGTACAGTGATCAAGAACAGTAACAAAATAAAGACCACACTTACCGGCATCCGTCTCCCAATGAAAGAGTAGGAGTACAGCTTAAGGTCTTGATCTGCTAAGGAAGATGGGACCACAAAATATTCTGGAAGGCTTGGGGAGAAAATGATACAAATGGTTACTTTTCCCTACCTATTTTAGCAGCTTTTCTCTTGTTGCAGCGCTGTCTTACCCACTCTGTTAAACTATAACACAGCAGCCCCTGATACCGCCGGCTGCCCTCTACACTGGCACCCTCTTACGTACCACCGGTGCAGCTCAGGTCTTGCTGTTAAGAAACTGCATTTTCAGAGGGAAGTACAAAAGCATGAAAGCGACAGATGCCAAAAATATGACATTTCCTTTAATGACAACACTTGCAGGGTCTTTCAGCTGAGGGTGTCTCTGGAGAGCGGGGTGTAAGAGGTGAAGCGCACAGTTAGGCAGGAGGGAGGCTTTGGTATAGGAGACAGGAAAAGACAGAATAACTGCCTTGTTTTCTTCTACTTGCGTTATAAGGGAGACTTACCAAGTGGATATCATATAACCTTCATTGACTGAACAAACTCTCCACTCTGAAGCACCTGTCCTTTTGATTTCTCTATCCCAATCAGAGTAAGTTTCAAACAAAGGTGTCTGCTGGCCACTGGCACTGCCGATGCCACCACCACCACCTCCTCCTGGGTCTATTCCATTCACCTTCTTTGCTAGGAAAAGAAAATTCATCAATGCGCATTTAAAAAACAAAAGAGAAAAAAATCAAACTCTTCACCTTCCTAATTATGAGAATGAGCCAGCAGCAGCAGGACTAATGTTATCTATTTTTGTATTACAACAGGTCAGTGATTGAATGACAGCTTGGCGATACATGAAGATGTAAATGTATTTTTTGCTGTGATTTAAATAAAAAAGCAACATAAAATTGGTATGTTGTGCTGCCTGGCAGAAAGCAAGTCATACCAACACTCAGGAACAAATGTTATCTTCAGTCACAGGATTTCTCTCTTCAACATGAGAAAGTTAGTGATATTTTATAAACATGAACCCTTTATAGGCTACCTCTCAATTAGGGAAAGCAAATTAAAAATAACATCATTTCAACAGCTTTTCCTTAGAAAGTACTGCTGTATTAACAGCAAATAAAATAAATTGAGGGCCAGGTTAAAAAATATATATATTTAAACATATATTTATTTATATCCACAGGAGAAGATGGCCTACAATTTGTGGCTAGGGACCAAGAAGATGACATAGTCTGTCAGTAACAGGGAAGAATCCCCTTTGCTGGTCATTCTTTAGGTGCCAAGGGGGCAGTCAGCTGTGCCAAAGGAGACTACGTTTTCTTTCTTGACACTTGGAAGGAGTTTTTTAGAGGAAAGTGAAATAAACTGAGACTCAACCCTACCGCCTCCCCCACGAAGGCTCCTCCCTCGCTTTAGCAGGAGCCTGTAAAGCTGTAAGTGCTGCCCTGTTTGGGGCAGAACACAGCCTGATGGCCCTGCTGTCACCTCTGGGACTGCGCAGCTTCTGTATCTATCCACTTCATTCTCACACTAGTACGCGGGCTACTTATGCTTTTCAGCAGAAAACTGGACTAAAATCAGAATGAAGTAGTTGTTCAAAGATAGTATACAGGGAAATATAATTACCCCCAAAAAGGTTATAATTGTATTGTTCAATGGCAGGATATATAATTATCAAATATAGCCTGGGAAAAAAAAGATGTCCATATGCACCAGAGCAACGCAGGCTCTTTATGTTCCTCCAGAGGCACAAAGAGAGTATTTCAACTTCTACCCTGCTGGGACTAGCAGGGACAGAGTCATAAATCACAGCGCTGCAATTGTAAGGGCAAATCCAGAGATCTACACTACAGACACCAGGGTTCACAACAACAACAAACCCCAACCAACCCAGCAGCATTTCAAACTCTTCACCCCAGCAACTGCAGCACAGCAGAACAACTGCCTTTTGCCACTCTGGCCTGCTGCTGCTCCAGAGGAACAACATCTTTTACCCACCTGATGTAATTCTTCCACTAGGCATGCTTCCATACAGCAAATGGTATTTTATGGACAGAGTAAAGGCAACTTTGTGACAGATTGACATTTTGTTCACACTCCACTTTAACATTTTATCTGCAAATTGGCTTCCTCCCTACTGCTTTGTAAAGCTAAAGAACATGGACCTTAATAATCACCCAAGTTTTATCAGGTAAGAAATCATATATTCAATTATGTGCACAACATAACCACGTGCACACTTATTCTTGTGCATTCACAGGGCAGTCATGTAGGCACCTGCATGAAAAACATGCATTTTTGTGTAAATTTGAAGGCCTGAGCTCATGATTCCACAACATTCAAATTTTGTAACAGGCAGATCAGTGGTTTTTAATGCCAGCTGCTGAGTAAATATTTCGGTACCACAGAACTACATCAATGGCACTTTCTCTGTCTGGAGGCTTGTTACGCTAGAACTGATGGCTTTCAGCTGTGTATTGGCTGGGGAACACTAAGCAGTGACCGCACAGCGTTACACTAGAAATCAAGTTCCAAAGGCATCTTTTTCAGGCTTACCTAACTGACAAGGTTCAGTTGGAGATTGGCCTTGAGCAGAGAGGGTGTGCTCCAACTCAGCAGGGGTGGTGGAGGTTTTGAGTGGTAAGAACTGCCTAGTAAGCCTCTAGGAAAGAAGGTTTGGAGTCCCAAGCTGCACAAATCCTCCTGCAATACCACCAGAAGAGAAACTTATTCCCAAAAGAAGGGCAGGTGAACAAGCCTGCCTGATGGGAGATTAGCTGGGTACCTACAGTACCAGTATAGACATACAGTAGGAGGATCGAAGCGTGAATTGAGAAATACGAGTATTCATGCTGACGTAAGTGCTGACATAGGTAGGTTTGGTTTGTTTCAGACAGGAAAGACAGTTCTTTTGATTTTGGTCATTAATGTCTATCTCAATGAGTGACTTACAACCGAAAGTAAGAGGTTGGGTGCAGGACGAGCCAATTGTATTATACCTGGAGAAAGCCTCAAATGCTTTTTGCCATTCTTTCTAGACAGAAGTCATACTAAAATTACATAATATGGAACTGAAAAAAAAAATCAAACTACTTTTATTCTTACCTGGATTATGATACATTTCCCCAACATACTCGAATGCAAAGAGAAGCTGAAGATCCGTTGGCTGAGAATAATGAGCTATTGCAAGGCACACCTAGGAAAGAAACATTTATTACTGTTAACTTATTTATAGACAGAAAATGTATTGCCTTTCATTATGACAGCGTGAAATATGCAGAGCAAAAGTTAAAAATCAGTCTTCTGATGTTTTATTTCCATATTTTGAAAGAAATGAATTATACAGTTGCTGAAAGACCATTACTGTAATCATAGTAGCTGAGTTCATGACCATCTCTCAAGAGTGATGAACTGATTAAGGGCAGACAAAGGTTTTGCAAGAAACGTCAGACGGCAACAGCTGCCCCTAAACATGATCTTCTGCATCAACAGGGACAAGCAAGGCCTTGGAGCTACCGAGTCGTGCCTGCCTACCTGCATACACAAGTAAGGAGAACAGAAAAAGAAGAGTACAAGACACAGGTGGTGACCACATTACAGCAAAATATCATTTGTAATCGGTCTTTTGATTTGTTTTGTGGTGTTTGTTTTAGTTTATTGGGGTTTTTTAAATAAAGAGGACTTATCAACATGGTGTAAGAACCTAAGAACGGCCATTCTGAGCCAGCTCAAAAGGTCCAACCTAGCACGCTGTTCCTGATAGCAGCCAGCAGTCGATGCTTAGGGAAGAGGGGAAAAACAGAGCAAGCATATAATGAAATTTTATCATTATATTTTTCAACATTCCGCAGTTAAGGCACTTCCTGAACTAAAATCTGGTATCAGTATTCAGCAGCATTTGATAGATATTTCTTCTACAAAGTTGTCAGTTGGGCCAAGTGGTTTTTGAAGTGCAACTTCCCTTTACAAAAGCCCTGTTGATTCTTCTCTAAAGTAGCACATTTAACCAAAACTTTGTATCTGATTAAATTTTTATTATCTTTTCCACCAGTTCACCCCCTATAGGCATCAGGCTTACCAGTCTGTACTACCCAAAATTGAACCTTCACATATTTCTGGTCTTGGAAGGGAAAACAACTGGTTGCTCTTTGAAGACTTCCAGGACCTACGTCAATCCTACATCTCATTAGGCTGTATTCCAAAATTATGAAGGGCACCAATGAATATAAATAAAAAGCAAATCGTTTGGTAATAAGGAACAGCTTTTCCCCCCAAGTTACTTGTTACAAGTAATTCACAGTGGGGAGATGTTTTCTTCGTGTTAGTCCCTTGTAGTTTGTTTGTCAGCTGAACGGCAGGCCAAAAATTCTCCATCAATTTCAACAGAAAGTGAGTTTTTAGTGTTGGGCCTTTTACCAAGTGTGGAGGATCTACAGTTAATTAAACATGCCAGTAATCACCATCCTCCCAGTCTCAGCTGATCTTGAGAACTGAAATATCAGCCAAACTTTCTGAGGGTAGCAAAACATCAGCCTCAATTAAATTTGGCCCAGCCCCTGTCGGTTCTGTCCCAGGTGACTGGATTTCATTCACAGAGAAACCCACACGTAAGTTCTTGACGCCTGCAGGTTTATGGCAAGTTCTAACACTGCCTCTGACAATCTGATGCGTTCAGCAGGTTTAACCAGGCTGAGTCACAAGCCCTGCCCTGGAAAGGGAAACTCAGCAGAGATTTAAATTGAGAAAGAGATGTCTCTTGAAATGTGGATATTCACTACCGAGTACCAAAGATTTGACAAAACCCCTACTATCCAGAAGAATCAAATTCAGGGAGAAAAAAACCCTTTAAAGTAGAGATTGGCACTATTCTCCAAATGTTAGGACTTGGAGTCTTTAGTTTTGCCTTCTTCCCTCAGTACTTGCTTCTCCATTTTCCTAAAGTGTACCTGTCTTATCTCTAAAGAAAATATTTAATGAAAAGGAGGTTATAAACCACAAAACTCTATTTTACATGTCCAGATACAGAAATTCCATGTGTTGAAGTTTTTAATTAGGGACATAGTATAACTTCACGTTATTACCACCTAAATTTTTTCCTTTCCATTTTCTTCCAGCTCTCCATGAGGCTTTACATTTAGCAATACGTTGACACAATTTATTCACTGTTTAGCAGTTTTGGATACTATTCTTAAAAAAAAATTCTGTACATCCACAAAATTGTTTTCTGTTAGCGAAGGAAAGTTTTCTTATTGTCATAGACAAAAATGAAAGATTTGCATATTTGCATGACACCCAGCTGAAGGAATAAAAGCGTCACTGGAACCAGTCTAGTGTGACTTTTCAAGTGAACATTTATAAGCTGATTTCCAGGATTTGGTACAACTTTTAATAACTACCATGAAGTAACTGGAAGCCATGCACATTTTATTAAATCTTGTGATTTAAGTGTACTAATCAAAGCTGAAGCAGACGGTTATTCCATAATACTCGGCCGCTTCTAACAGACTACTTTTGCCTATCATTCACAATGAAGCAAAGTGGAAATCTGTGTACATACACATTTTGACTTCCATTTTTCTATGTAACTTTTCACTACAGTAACTGATACTAGCTGAGCTACTCCTCATATTCATTTATGGAGTGGAGGATGGAAAGCCAATGCTAATCTGCTCTCAAGGCTCGAGGATGAGCTGCAAGACATTAAAAAATTCCATTGTGCTGCCAAGTAACACAATAGAAATACAGTAAAACCTATTTTTAAAAGCAGCAGCTGAAATCTCTGTCATTTACTTGCCACATTTGAGAAAGAAAGTCTGTGTGTGCTGTGTTAAGAGGGGCAAAATTGTGTGGGTGATGGTGAGCATTCACATCTGGTTCCCAAAAATAAGATCATAGCTGTGCTTTTAAACCCAGCAGCTGAAAAATGCTCCCAGGTGTTCCACAGAAGAGACATAACTCACAACACCAGATACTCCATGGGTGCAACAGCCACCTGTGGGTCAAAATACAGGTTCAAGACCTCTATTTCTGTTCTTAAAGAAAAAAAATATAATATTTATCCTGCTACTGTCTTCATTTTGGCATTTTAAACAAATTCCACTCATATACACACTAAAAAAAGTATTAAAGACATACTAATTTTCAGGTTTTTCTGCACTAAATCCATATAGTAGTTTTATTGTCTGAAAGTTTCAAAAGACAAGCACATTCCACAGATCTCGGCAGATTATCATCATAAGTAGAAAGTTCTTAAATTGGAAGACAAACATGTTTTACAGGAAATGTTCTCATATCAAACTGAAAAATGTTTGGTATTTTTGCCAATTTACAATTGTGTAAAGCTGAAGATATTTCGGCTCAGTCAAATAACAAGAGAATAGGCTGCTTGTTGGAAAGTTCATTTACTAAAAGCAGTAAACACAATGGCTGTAATTATTTCATAGTACAAAGGCCACTTCCCTGTGTCGGTGTCCCCTGTTCAACCCCTGTCTGAGAAAAACAAACGCTACTTTCAGGGCAAGCCCTCCTCTCCTTCAACAGGAATTTTACCAAGGACAAGACCTTCAAAATAGCGCTAATGCTCTGGGAAAAGATAGTTTTGAACAGTCCCATTGAAGATGTGCTAAGTTAGCACCGCTCTGCACTTCACCTGCCTCCCTGAGCCAGGCGACCTGCCCGATGAACACACTGAAGGACACCATTCCCTTTGCCGCTGCAATTCCTATCAATTTCTTGGGAAAATAAGTTTTCATTCAATAAGCTGACAAGACTGTCAGCCCTAACCATCATGCATGTTCTCCTCCCCACTAAGCTACAAATTGCCTATTGAGAACTGCTTTTTTTTCCCCTTCTATAAAAACTCCAACACCAGCTATACATAACAGCTAATTTAGCTTGAGTACAAGTAAGCTACATGAGAGGAAAAAAAGCACAAGGATTTCAGAAGCTGAAGTAACTTTGTACATAGAGTCCTTATTTTTACAAGAACGTGTCTCAATTCTAACTAGAGGTTTCCTTAGCCTTAAGAGAAACATGACAATACATTGCTACTTCTTAGAACACCTTTAGGTAAGTTTTTCTTCTGAAAAAAGTTTTCTTCAGCCCTTCCAATCCCACTCCAAAGACCATATAGATAATACAGTCTTCTCATGCATTCCCAGAGTCTTGCGATATTACCAATTTTTTGATCTGTATAAACAATTAGAACAAGGCAATACAGAAGTTTGCTTCTTTTTTTGGGGGGGGAACACTACAAAGGGTCAGGATCATTTATCCAAAACTCTGAGTTTCATATTATGCGTCATAACAATTAGGAAAAACTTGTTCTGCTCCATCCCAAGTGTTATGACGTGTGAGAAGCTGGTTCTGATTGCACAGGAAACAAGATTTGAGATAAATAATTTCCCTTGTGTTTTGATTAAGCATGTGTTTCTGAAACTGCTCTCACACTCACTTAAAAAAGCTTCCTGAAGGAAAAGAACTGAGGGAGTTCCAGAGGAGAAAGGGACTGAGAAAATGGAGATATATTTAGGAAACAGGAGATTATAGGGTGTGTGCCATTCTGGGGCATTGCCAAGATCCATATGTGTGGTGAGGCAACACGCCATCCATCAGCTAACAGTCCTGAGATCTAAAGCCTCACCTTTTTATACATTTTAATTTCCTAGTTTAATGTTAAATATTGCAGTGGCCAGAAGTCAGCAGGAGCTTTCAGTTTGACTGTTTGTTGTGATTTTTTGGAACAAAATCCTTCCTTTTCCTTTAAGGAATGTGAAACGCTTCTTCTTTCAGGCTGCCTAACTCAAGACTTCCCCAGCTTGCTTACCCTCACTTCCCCATCCTCTGCTTCCTCCCACACCCATCTGGCTTCCCTTCCTTTGGAGACTCTATAGCTTTATTTTAGAGACAAAACAGAATTAAATTGCTAAATAGTGATGAGTGCGAGTTTCCATTCCCTCCATTATTCCTTAACTCTTGTCTCCCAAATATCCATTAAAAAAAATGAGGAAGGAAATATTTACTTGACTGATTAATGTTGACAGTATGTTACTAACACGCATTGGCTGCAACTAATGGTGAAAGTATTTTTCTAATAGAACTGATTTTTAAGCTTCTTCATAATAATTTACCCCAAAATAAACTAATTCCCCTCAGAACTCAATGTGTTCTTCCAATTTGTTTCTGCTTAAAGGCAGAGAAAGACACCTCTGAAAGTTCTACCATCACCCCCACACCTTGTCCTATGTAATCACGTTAGTCAGACTGTCCACATCTGCAGCCCGACTTCTCTCCAACGCAGAGCCTTCTTTTCACCCTTTTTAAAAGAGACTCAGGATACCCCACGTTCTAACCCTCAGGCTTAATTAGCAAGGATTAGTCTCCCTTATGCCCCATTCATCAAATACAGACACTTCCTTAGGAACAGATTACATTCTCTTTGCCAACACCAATTTATGTAACCGAATGGTGTCGAGTATTTCCATTGCATTCAGGGAACTTGCATGAAACAAACTACATCACTGTATATATATACATATATATACTGTGTGTATATATATATCTGTTCTCCTTTTAACTATTCCATATATTTCAAGCTCATTTTAAAATGGTAATTATCAAGTGTATTGTTTTTATTTCTTTAACTGTAGCTCTGAACAGAGCATTTGCCAGCATCTGGCAGCAAGTTAGAGACATTTATACTCCCATAAAGTGTATATTTTAGTAGGTAAATACTGCATTTTGACCTACCAGTGCTTTATTCATAGGGTGATACTACTCTGTATTACCAGGATGACAGTTAGTTAGAAATCTCCTTCCTCTGATTTGTGTAGCTGACTGTGTTCTGCAAAGTTTGCTAAAGGAAGCTATTTATGATTTATAAAGCACTAACATGCAGGTCTCTTGCTTTATAGAGCCGAGACTGCAATGCTAACTGTAACATCGCCTTCCCCTCTGCTTATTTTAAAAGCAAGTGAAAAAAACCTTATTCAAAAAAACTTCAGTTTTTTAATGATTTTAATTATAGCCTGCACAATTCACTGATTCCATTCAGAAATTCTGAGTTCTGCCGTTTTTCAACACTAAGTACCCTAGAAAACCTTCATAAACACATAAGCACAACTTACCCTGTTCATTTTTCACTCAGGAGGTCCCCATATCTACCTTCAAAATGAGCATAAGCAAATTTGTGCAGAAAACAATATAGCTGACAATTATTTTGTTTCTTCACAAAGAGGTGACTGGAGATTAGGTCCCCAGGTAAAGAGGAAAGTGGAGAAGCTGAGGAAAGTCCAGCGATGGGCTACCCTAGATGATTATGGTCCTGAAGGCTCATTTAGCTGTGCAGTAATGAGGCTGCAAGAAACCACTACCAGGAAGGTAGTTACGGACTCAGTCTTGCCAGGTGACACAATGGGCAGCAGCCAGAAACTCATCTTGGGACATTCCAGCTACACATCAGGAAAACCATGCAGCACTGGAACAGGTTACCCACAGAGGGAGAAGGCTCTCCATCCTCGGTGGTTTTCAAGATACAACTGAACAAATCCACAGCTAACCTGACCTAATCATGGATCCTCTGAAGAGGAAGGTGGAGTAGGTGATCTCCACAGGCCCCTCCTGGGCAGTTCTCTACTACAACCTGCTCTCGGTCAGCAGGCAATGCCAGCATGCTCAGCCCAAGAGAAGATGAGGAATCCCCTCTCATCAGAGCTCAGTCTTGGTCCTCCCTACAAAAGTCACGCTCACACAATTATTTCCAAGCAGACAGCTACCAATGTTTTCATGCACAAAGAGTTGGATGTAAATATATATATATTGAAGTGGCCCTTCAAAAATGTAAGGAGGCCTGACCACCTCTCTTTTTTTCTAAATCTCAGGACAACCTTGCTAATATGTACTACTTAAAGGGCAAGAACAGAAACCAGATAAAAAACCTTTCAAGAGTGTGTTGCTAGGATGCCATTTCAATGCCAGAACAAAATAGCTCCATTCAATATGCTGTGTAAGACCATTCTAGTTGTGTTCACCAGCATCCCAAAATAATTTAAGCAAAATCCTGCTAGAAGAAACCTGATGTAAGGACCGCATAGTTTTAGACATTTGCAGTTTAACGCTAACAAAAGAATGTTATGATAGAAACATTAGATTAGGTTACAAAACCTTATCTCCCTTGAGTAAAAGTGTGCTCCTGTGAAACATCCACACAAAGTTGCAGTAACCTACTTGATGCATCAAAACTGCAATAGTACCCACACAAGTTTTCTTCCACCCCTCTGTGAGGCCTTCTGGTATTTGAAAATGGCAAATCTTTATAACCACACAGATTCAGATCCTTCTGGATCTCTAGAACCAGCTGTTCTTCCTATCAAAAGAAATCACGTTGGACCATGTAATTACAAATGTATAAAGCAGGCGCCTTCATAAAAAGGTTTCACTTTTCGCTCTTGCATAAGTAAATGCAGCACAAAAAGTGTTAATGAGATGCTGAGTTTCCACTCTCCTCCTCCCTCCTCCAGGCTAATCACTCTTCTTAGCTGTGACAGCCAATTAGAAACAGTTGCTATAAAGATATTGCAGTAGTCAGGCTGCTCCAGGGAGATTTCAGAGAAGCTGAGAAAGGGGAATTGAGTGCTGAAAGACTGCCAAGCGTGAAAGGTTACCAACAGCAAAGGCAGCAGGCAGGGAGGGACCTAGAGGCGCAGCAAGGAAAAAAGAGTTGGCTTCGTTACTGGGCTTCTGCCCATGGATCCGTTTGAGAGGGTAAAAGGTGAGGAAGTGATGAACTGGTTCATTAGTTCCTCAGTTGACAAATGCAAACAGACGTATGTCTGGACAGATGGTTCTGAGGACTTAGAGGGTTAAGTTCAAATTTTATCCTACTGAGAAGGGGAATTCTTAAGCTCTGTGAGCAAATTGGGTCATTCCTTAGGAAAGGGCTGCTGTGCCCCGCCTGGCTGAGAAGAGGTGCCGGGGTGGCCAGGGGGGCTCTAACTCAAACAACCCACCCCACTGCTGGATCGGGTGTAGGAAGCTGGTGAGCTCATATTGTCACAGACTAACCATCTCTGATCAGCAGAAATTTGTCTGGAGTTTACCATGTTAAATAACACTGTATGAGTTTGTTGAGGCTTATGAGGAGTATTAAAGCTGGGGAAGGAATGAAATTTCTAGGAATGTACAGACAGAAGTAATTCCTCTTGTTATCACAGTTATTCCTTTTGTTATGAGGCAAGCAAGTCTTTTCCAAGAAAACGCTGAGAAAGAACAGATAGTTTTATGTAGATTAGAGAAACTGGTCATTCCAAGACCTCTCTGGATGACTCGCTGTGTGAAGCAAGTAAGAAGTGTATATTTAAGATAGTACAACTTTACGTGTAAATTAAGCTTATGACTTTCAGAAAATGTATCAAAGTTTGAAACATTTTCCATAACAATGTAAACATCTGTTGTACAGCTGCAATGCAGTATTCTCATTCCAGTCTTTAAAAAAACCTGTTTAATAAATTAGTAATTTTTAAAAGTACAACAGAGATGGCAAGAAATGCAGGTTTCTCTTATACAAAAAGAAACATTTAATACATCATGCTAAATTTTGTACTTAACAATTTAGACTCTAAAATTCTAAACATTCTCCTGTAACCGAACGTGATTAATTTGCAATTCTTGTCCCATACTTGTCTACCAAAACATAAAATAAAACATTCTTATTAGCACAGCTGTTGCTATGTGTAATGACTACAAGGCAAAGTTTCATAAGAAGATACAATACCTTTTTTGCACTTTCGGGACCAGCTTCATCAAAACGAAATCTGACAATACGGAAGTCTTTGCAATAAATTATTAATTCAGTTGGATTAAACTTAAGTTTTTGGTTGGGACCGAGGACCTTCTGCTTCCTCTTGGTGTCATTCACTGTAATGAAAAGACAAAGTTATTGGGCTGTGTTTTGCAAGCATACAACGCAAGACTGGCTCAAACAGATACAGTAATGCTGCTACCAGCACTTTTTCCATTTAATAATGCATTTCAACTGTTCAGTTGATGTAGAAAACCTATAGGTCCTCCTGTTGATTCATCACCTTTCAAACAAGTGGACGAATTTCTGCTTCCTGTACGCCCAGATTACTTTTGTCCATCAATTTCACAAACAAGGAATTAACACGCACTATTCCCAAAAGCAATTTTGGCTCCCAGAGAATTAATTGGAAGGGCTGCAACGCCCTTCTCATACACTGTAATTTGCATGTATGCTGTTTTTTTTTTAATTAGTTTTTGTTACTTGGATGTGTAAAAAAAGTGCTGGAGTTAAGACTAAGATTAACTCCTTATTTCTTACATAAAACTCAAGAACATACGTATTGTAAATTGCCAGCTAGTCTAGACCTGCACAGATGGGCTGCGTCTCTTTGACTTTTCAAACAGAGAATGTTAAGGTGTAAAAAGTGAGAATCAGAGGCCACAGGGATTTTATTTGTGGTAACTGAGAAATCTGGGGAACATAGCTTTTGAGTGATTAATTGACATAGCTGCCTGGTTGCAGGTATCTTCTGGGTTAAACTTAAGTACTTCCAGGGAACTCAAGAAAAGTGTTTAAGGACACCTCCATATATCTCGCTGTGCATCTCAAGTTTTATTCAGCTTTCAAGGCTTTTATCCTAATTTTAAATAAATGGCATTTTCAAATCAGTGAAGATTAATGACATAAAACCTTAAGTGTCAACAACTCTGCATAACCTAACAAGCAGTTAACAGCTTTGAACTGAGTAAGTTTAAAGCCTGTCATCATACGTAACTATTTTTGACATACCTGTGACAATCTGCTCAATGCATGTCAGTGGGACATCGTGTTCACCAAGGAGGAGGTTTTTATAATGGAATTTCTGAAACACATGAACTCATAGCCATCAATTGCAGTTCTGCAGTTCACAACCAGATATACAGCACAACTTTGAAGAAACTATGATAAAAATCAGGCATGCCTAGACTTTTCTGACGTGTTCCGCCTTTGCCTATTCGCAGGCAATTAGAGGCTGTGGAAACAGCTCCTTTGCGCTGGGAACGCACACCAAACAGTTTAGAAACCCCAGTGGAGTATGCAAAATAACCTCACCACTTGCACTAAATTTACTAGCCTCAAAAATTGCTGGTAGAAATTCAATACAATCTGATGCATAATATATACATATACACACACAATATAAAAAAATCTCGAACTATTACTGTAAACATAGAAAGAAAAAAATACTAATTCAGCTTTCAGAAATTAGTTTGGAGAACCACTTCACGTCAAAAATTAATTTTTTGAAGTTGTCCTCCATCAGTAATGCCAATAAAACTTGTATGCATTAAAGGCTTTGCTGATCTGGCACTCGTCTAGTCAAAGGAACATCTGCAATTATCTTCTTCAAGGAGGAACTTGTTTTTATATAATTCCTGCTTTGCCTTTTGTAAAACCAGTTCCCAATGAAGCCTCTATAAAGAGAGGTAAATAGAGCTGACTGTACTTCCACACCAAACTTGCTCTGTTCTGATATTCTCAGTGAAGGGATGGAATGGCAACACATTCAGAACAGGACAGTGGAAGCACATCATTTAGCCTGCTTTGTTTTAGAAGGCATCATATTGATATCAGATCTGAGACAGATTCACTGTATTCTAATTAAATCCATTTTACCTATCGCATTATTGTCATGATGTAGTGATGTGAGTAGCAACAAACCTGTAGTGGCATCGGGTCATCCGTAATAAAGGAAATCTTGAAGTTAGTGCAAACCAATTTGCCCCACAGATCATACTGACTTGTGTCTGTTGCGATGCATTTTCTTACAAAATTTACTTCATTCACCACAATTTCACCTAAAACAGAAAAAGGGGAGGGGAAAAGAGAAGCCCTTATAAATCTTGTAGGTACAACAATTCTAAGTCTGTCGTACCAAGAAACCCCCAGCTCTTTACCTGTACCAAGTTATACACCTCTTCTGGGTAAACCTGGAGTTTAATTAACACCACTCCAGGGAAATAAAGACAACTATCATTCCAAAACAGCCAATATTGTGCAGCAGTTAAAACCCCCCAAAAAACCTCTCCAAAACCAACAACAAAACCCGTATCACTTTCCTTATATGCACAGATCAAAATCTGCAATTCTTCACTATTAAAAATTCATTGGTTTGGATAACACTGTCCTTTAAACAAAGAGACATATTCATGAACTTCACCTAGCATTTATTTTAAAAACTGAAATTAGCTGGCTATTGTTAAGTACTTTAGAAAGTTCATGAACTCAGAGAATGAGGACTATTTAAAAAGAAAAAGTAAATTGCTACACATAATGTTATTTTTTTAGTTCCACAGAGATACAAAGGTTTCTGAAAGCTAAAAGTAATTCCATTTTTACTTCAGGAAATGAATTTGGTAATTTATTTTACCCCTGTATAGGGCTTTCGCTTCTGTCATCAGATCAACCACTTCCTTCTGCTGCTGTCTACCACAAAGAGTGTGGGAGTCAAAGTGCATTCAAGAAAAGTGTAATTTTATAACAGCTGTAGGCTTTACTTTAAAAAAGACTAAGAACTAAAGATTGCTAAAGCCTAATTTACTCGTAATAGGTTGGGCATATTTGAGATGACATTTCAGGCAACTGGGACTAGAGCGTCCCATGCTTCGCAAGACACCAGTCAGTTCTTTGGGTGATTCTAATCAGTAGGCAGTTATCTCTATGCCCAATGAGTGTGGATATAGCTTTGAATAAACCTCCCATCTGTCTCCTGATCTAGAGAAGGTGTTCTCCTCTGGTAGTTGTCACTGCGCCCAAATAACCACACATTCAAAGAACTGTCTTTAGCATTCCAAAGGGTTGAGTGGAAATGCACCTTGCGCTAGTCCCGAGACCCTGCCTCTGCTCGTGCCCCTCATCCCAAGCGGTCCAGAGAAGCTGCCCTGCCAGCTCCCCTGCCCTGATACCATCATCAGGCATCAGCCTGGAACTCACAAAGAGCAGCAACAGAGCCCGTGCTTTCAGTTCAGCTGTGATAAACAGCTACAACAATTCCTTGGACTAACTCTGTAGCCTCAAGCTGGCAGAATTACGTTGAGCATTCTGGGACCATTTGAAGATGTAAAGGGACAAGTTTCATGGACCCATGGTTATCATATATGTGCATAATCTATGCACAAGTGGCAAGAGTGCAAATGCCCTATAAAGAGATGTGCTGGAGCTTTAAATCTTTTCTCAAACATTTTGGGGGGGTTGGGAAAAAAAAGTATCTGATGCAGACAGCTTCAGTACAAATAAATAAAGTTCAGCCACGTCCACAGCAATTGAAAACAATGTCTTATAATGGGGTACATGAGAATGACAAGCCCTACTTCTGTTAAACATCGTGATGAAAATGTTTCAATATTTTTAGCAGAGTCTGGCCTGAAACTTCTTAATGCCTAGCATTTTTTCTAATAAGTTATTTACTTAACTGCAAAAACCCAAATCTATATTAAAGCAACTCCTTCTCACAGTTGAAGTTAATCTTCAACCATTCAATGTCAAGTTCTCAGTCACATTCTGCCTGCGAGCTTCTTCTCTCCACAAAGTCAGCTCTTCTAAACTGAAATAGTCTTTACTCTTCCCTCTCTCAGTACCTCCAGTGGATCTAATAAAAATATATTGAGAACCAAATACACTGCAGAATGAAGTGCGACTTCCGTAGGTACTTTTTCCTCCCGTATAGAATCATAGAATTGTCTAGGTTGGAAGGGGCCTTTAACATGC
Organism: Tringa tobata; assembly: GCA_033628505.1. Taxonomy (NCBI): domain Eukaryota; kingdom Metazoa; phylum Chordata; class Aves; order Charadriiformes; family Scolopacidae; genus Tringa; species Tringa tobata. Next base: position 1,915,221 of record JAHREE010000136.1, read on the forward strand.
TCTTTCTTATCTGTTATCAAGTGTAATATATTTTTAGTATCACACAGGAAACACTCTTGCTAAAAGCACAAACTACTATTACCAAAATATTTCAGTACTTCATGTTCTTTGATGCTACAAAACAGTAGAGAAATAGGAGATCCATTACCGGTCTCAATTTGAAGTGCTACAGTGCAAGGCCTGCCTGCCACATCAATCTCCTTACCAATGCCAGGCCCTTTTACTTCCCTCCTCCATTCCTTGTGGCGACACTACAAGATGTTAATACTAATCCTATTTTAGTGCAACTTCATTTATTCTCATTTCACCCAACACAAATACATTCTGGATTTTTTGGCCTAGTTTCTCAAATTGGACTCAAATTCACAGCCCTAACACAGAACTGTCAGTTTTGAACCCAAGTATTACAGGATGGCAAGAGCGCACACACACCGATTCCAACCAAAGGGCTTAAACATTTACAACAAAGCGTGAGAAAGTTTGCAATGAAAATTTAATAGATGCCATTTTCAAAAGCCTTGAGTAACTGAACTTTTTTTTTAAAAATGCAGGTTTGGAATTTTACATTGATCCAGCTTTTATCCTTCATTTAGACATCTACAACGAGCAATAAATAAAAGGTGCAAACCTTCCAAACTTAACTCAAATTTAGGAAAGTAGATAAACAGCGTAAGGAGTACATGTAGGTCTCACACAATGAACCCTTCTTGTATTTGTAATTGAGTAGGTGATTTTTCTCCACAAGTGTCAACAACAGAGCTATTCACAGATATTACACTGCACATTTTCACAATGTAGCTGCTGCTTTTTCCAGTAAACAGTCACAAGCTGTTCCAGACACGGAACAGCAGTCAACACTTCCATGTGACTCCAGCACTCAAAGTATGATCTCAGGAGACAAGAGCAGTTTGTTTAAACTCTGACAGGAAACCAGAAGAAAAATTACAGGTTGCCACCCTTCTATATAAAGCCTAATCATGTTTAATAAAAATATTTCTACATTGAGTATGTGAATCACAAAAATAACACAAGAGACTGAAGGATGTCTCTAGCTAATACACCGTCCGCTTAACACACAGCCTCAGAAACTCCTAGCCTTCAGAAAAAAAAAAAGTGTTAAACCTCCCCAAAGCACATGCAATTTGACAGTTTCATAGTCTGGATGTTAAGAGAATTGACGGTATATACCTACTCCACCATAATGCATAACCTGCTACAATCCAAATAACACTCGGAAAGCAGAGCACGCACGGGAACTGGAGACAACAGAGGCACAATGAAAAAGGCTGAATTCCTTGATGAGGAAGAGGAGGGACCAACAGGTCTCCCAGGTGCTGGGCAGCAGCTCCCACTCTGTCCCCAGTCCAAGTCACACTAAGCAAGTCTGGTCTAGGCTTCAGGGCAACTCCTTCCTGCAAACTCTGAAAACACAATCCCTAATCAATAACATACTAAAATAAAGGATGTTGTGCACCACTTTTCCCACTACTGAACAATATTTTTGTCAATTTTGGTGCCATGCCCCACAGGATCATGTTTAATTTTCTTGATTGTTTATCCTATGAAGGTAGTAATGTGTAACTTACTATGAGGGACTCTGGCTCCAACAACCTGCATAAATACACAAAATATCCGGAACATTTTCTTCACTTTTTTGGTGTATTTTCTGTCAGCTATATCATTATTTGTTATCAATAACAGGGCAATCAGACAATATGGAAATGTAATAGGTCTGAAAAAACTAAGAGCGAGCTGCTAGAATTAGCACTGCATTAGAACTTATAATTGTAAATTTCCATATTTTCTCTAGAGACTAGGGTCTGGTTTCTTTATAGCAGTAGAAGATGCATAAATAATCCTCTTTCACCTATATACCCAGTTCTCAGGTTTGCTATTTTAAGATTCTGTCTTTTCTTAGCTTAGAATTCAAGAAACATGCCAACAAAGAAAGAGACCTCGAGTAACTTCCAGGTTTTCAGTTGCTCGCTGAAGTAGTTGCCAAACCCTTCCATCCAAAAAAGTTCCTTAAAGTTTTGTTGCCTATGAATACAGAAGGAATATAGCAGGACAGCGCATCTTAAAACCTTAGTTTTCAGGGAAGAAGGCTGATGGAATAGCATCTAGGACCACCACCTTACTAATGTCCCAGGTGAGGCAGACTGAACAGGATTCAGCAAATCGAATGATACTGACAATACAAAAATGTTGCAGAATGAAATAAAGTAACTGAGCAGTTCACCAGGTGATATATTCATACTGCATTGTACCTATACACACAACCCCCAATACCTACACAGGGAGACAGAGCACACACGCACATACACATGTTCAAACACTCCCACACAGTATTTCTAGCACGTGAAGAACCTGATACTTGCTAGAGGCAACGAATGCCTGAAACCAGACTCCGTAAGTGAATAATGCAAATCCAGGCTCAAGAAGTTTGTAGGTACCCTAAATAATGCTAAGGGAACTTTTTCAAAGGTCTACTAGAAGCATAAGAACAGATGTATTAGTATAAGCTATCCTTAATGAGAGAGCTGAAGTTCTAAATCAAAATCTGAATATGTTTAGTATACGTTCAAGGTCTAATAGACACAAGGACAATAGAGGGTATTAAGTAATTTATGCAGTCATGTAATTCCTACCTAAATTCAGGAAAATCTAGCACTTAAATACACCTAGGAAACTAAGCCCCTGCTCCTCATTTATAATGCTGATAGTGCTTATACCCAATTAAGACAACAGAAAATCAGCTTATGTGAAAAGATAGTCTAAAAAGTTCACAATAGGAAAGCTAAAGTTATTTCAAGTAGCCATTTAACCATTAAAAATGCACATTAATGAATTCACTTGTATGTGGAAAGATCTAAGTTTAAAACTGCTCCAAAATGATTGGCAAATAATTAACTCCTATAAATTTCTGAGTAAGAATTTCCAGTAAAAGCTTCATTAATAAGTAACTGAAATCTAGAACATCTTTCCCATTTAGCTGCCTTTTCTTAGCTGTTCTCTTGTAGAGAGAATACCAAAATTGTATGGGTTTATTAGTATGCACCAAGCATTTAGATGTAAATGTCTCTAATCCACTTCTAAATGAATCTTCTGTTCAGTGTGCTCAACCACTTCCAAACTAAGAAAAAAGTATTTGTAAACTCATGAAATAATTTTTTTATCTCTTTTCTGATTTTCAGGAGCTCTTACAATGTATTTAAAGATTTAAGGTATGTGAAGACAAAAAAGCTGCAGACTATTGTAGATATCACCCATCTACATCTGTAGACATCACCCATATTTCCCCCAACCATTTTCCAATACTTTCACACTTAGTTAAAAAATAGATTACATTTAATTTTCTGTACATCTGCAGAAAGCAAAACCAATCAAAAACAAAGTAAAAATGTTGTTCCAAAAGGACAGCTCAATACTGTGATTATTTGGAATGAAAAACCATTTGGATATATGCTATTTGAATTAATTTTTAATAGGAGACACCTGGGATTTCTTTCAAAACACAACTCTAACCATTGCCTGGAGAGCGGTGTGTTTTAAATGCACAGTACCAAAAGAGTTTGCTTTGCCAACCTGATTAGAAAAATTGTTATTATCATCTGAATATTGTACAGTTTTCTCTAGCGTGGTAAAAAACAGAAAAAGAGATAAAGCATGACAAGAGCTCAGCTAAATTTTAGAAAGGCTCAATAAAAAAAAAATAGCAAAAACAAAGTAAAGACTTCTTGGTAAAAGTCTTCAAAAAACAACTATTCTTTCCCCATGCACAATAACAAGATTAAAAACAGCGATTGTCCAATAATGGCTAATCTTTGTGACCCTTGCAAAAGGAATTGACCACAGGAGGGATCTGAAAAGATACTGCTTTTCTGAACTAGGATGGGATGCTCAACAAAACCTTCCCCCATGCCCCCAAAATGCAGCAAAGGACACAAAAACATAGAGCAGGCAACCAACAGGAGTTCCCATGGCAAGGTGGGAACATCCGCCATGAGCAAGGCTTTCATTAGCAACTAGATCCAAAATGAAGTATTGTGGCAGATTAAAGAGCTCATCATGCCTACAGAGTTGCTTTAATCCAACAACTGGTATTACCCCTAAAGTGGGAACAGTTCCGTATTCAACATTCATTCTCTCCTTAACTCTTGTGCTGGCACCACCATTTGTAAAAGACTTTGTTAGTCCCATCAGAGAATTGATCCAGTTGAAAATAATTCTAACCATATTTTTCTTCCTTTTTTTGTCAGTCCTGATTTCACGTGAACTAACTCTCTGATCTGCCTTGTTCTTTGGCTGCACAAAAAAGTGTCAGCACCAAGTAGCTAATAGAACACACACCTGTGATGAAAAAAATTAGAATAATAAACAGCTTCTTTTGGCAGCAGTATGTATTTTTAGGCCAAATTAAAATAACCTTATCACATACAC
>JAHREE010000136.1:1924593-2187162 GCA_033628505.1 Tringa tobata
TGCCGGGGCGGCCATGCCGGGGGCGGGCGGAGCGGCCGCTCTACGGCGGCGCGCAGGGCCCAAGCGGCCGCGGCCCGTCCGCTCTGAAGGGACACCCTTCCTCGCCCGGTTACCGAGCCTCGCCCGACCCCAAGGGACACCCGCGGCCCGGGCCTGGGCGAGCAGGGAGAAAAGCGGCCACAGAGAGAGGGGCCGTCGGCGCGGGGGCGCACACCCCGGTGGGGGCTGACTCCCAGGGTCTCCAGAGCGGCCTCAGAGCCGCTGCGAAGCCCCCGCGGGGCAGGTTGTTAGTGCGGCCCCTGCAGCACAAACACAGCTCCGGCCCGAATCGGCCACCGCGGCCCCGTCCCCCCCGTCCCCCTTTGCACGGGGGTCTCGGGTGACGGATGGGTGCAGCCCCCCGGCTGCTGTGCGCACTCACCCTCCTGATGCAGAGCCCACCTCCCCATCCGTCCCTTTCCTTTAGCTTTACAGCTGTGCTCGGGATTGCTCAGTCGAGCTTCTCTAGGACATGGACGTAACACCTTTACCCACCTAAACTGCCAAATTCTAGCACTCTTTCGGTAAGTAGGAAACTGAGCAGCTACTCACATTTGTTTAGTGGCCCCTGGCACCCTTAAAGGTCTATGTTGCAGGTGTTTATGCGAGCACTGGCTGCAATGCCCTTGCCCTCTGTAGCAAAAAGACCTCCTAACAAGAAGCAAGTCTGGATGGAAATGGGGTTTAATTAAGAGCCCCACCACGGGACCACATGGGTCCATCAGCTGTGAGATGGAAGGCCAGAGGAGAGCCTGGGTTCTCCTGCTGGTGGTCCAAGCACAAAGGAACTGCGTAAAAGCAGCCAGGCCTCTTCAGAGTTTGGCACCAGGTCTGATGCACTGGGCAGGGTGGGAAGGGCTGCTGGTTCCTGCTGGTGCTCCTCCTGCGGCTGGAGCACCACAGGAGGGGTTACAGTCAAGTGTAATTCACTGCAAGGACCACGGTTTAGGGACAAAAGTTAGAGGCCTGGCCCTGTCAAACTAACTGCTGGTAGTTGGGCACTGTAGCCTCACCTTTTTAAAAAGTGTGGTTTTGGTCAGCAAACTACCATTTTTCTGTAACAGCTCATATGCAAGATAACATCAGTAAAGACCTGCTACATCACAGTAAAGAACCAGGGGACTCCAGAAAAACATGCATTTTTGAGGCACAAAATGACACACATAGCACTCAGCATCAGGTCAAGGTCTTCCCTTACTACCATTAACAAGAAGCACATTACATCGCATTATAGACCCTGGGATGTTTTGGTGAAGTCAGAGGGTGGATGTTCAATGAAAGAACAGACTTTAGGGCACAACCTGGACTCCCTGACTTAGATGAGAAGCCACACTGATGCCAGCAGGGAGGTTCTTTTGAACAGTGAGAAGGAAAACAAACCACTGGCACCTTGCCTAGGCTGAAGAAAGAAGTATGTGTGCATACCTTCAAAGCTTTTCAGCAGCACGGGGGAGAACACCAGCGAGCACCTCCGTAACTGTGCACTACTCTTGGACTTGCAGGTGGAGAAAGTAAAAATAATCCCATCTGTAGGTTTTTTAAAAACAAGTGAACTTCCTTTCACAAGGGTCCCATCTCATTTGGTGTTGGCAGACGGTTCCCTTCACTTTATCCTGTATTTTCGGAGGGAAGATTTTTAATTTATGCTGCAACCATAATTGTCTAAGTGGCATTATTCAGCCTGGCATGGTCTCAGGCTCAGCCCCTGTCCATTTTAGAGTGCACTGTGCTGCAGGAGCTGCTGGTGGTGTATTGCTGAGTGCCCAACAGTGCTGTGAGAGCAAGCCACAGCTCCTCGCCTGCTGCTGATTTCCCCTTTCACAAGCTAAATTCCTTGGATGTTTGATAAAGGAGAAATACTGCAGGACATGCCCTCATCTCTATTCTTCTTTAAAATTTTTTGTTCATATTCAGAACACTGTTGAAAGGAACTTAAAATCAGAAAAGGGGGAAAAGAAAACAAGGGGGAGAGGAAGGCAGAAACTGCCCAAATCAGCTAAGCTTGAAATTGCATGTAACAGATTTGCCAGAGCTATTAAAAATAACAATTATTTATACTACATCAGAATTACAAGAGTATTTCTGCATCAGCACAGAGTCTTCTGAGGAGTGGCTGCAAATGCAATCTTGTTCTTGGGGGAATGAGCCCAGGATAACACAAATTTCCATTAAGGGCTGCACCCACACATTTAAATTGCAGTGCTGCTCTGAAAGGGAACAAACAAAATCAAAACTAAGCTCTCCATAAACATAAGATCACAAGATTTGTGAGGACTGTTGTTGGAACTGGTCCCAAGTTGCCACTGGAAGAGTTTTATACCAGTGGGAGGAGAAAGCTGATTTCACAGGAGTATTTTTGAGGAGCGGGTTAATTCTGTCACAACTTGCAGCGGGATACAAGCAGGCAGGGCAGGATGGGCAAGTCAGGCAGGGCTGGGCAGGCTGGGTAGGTGGTCTAGGGTAGGGCAGGCAGGACAGGCATGGAAATCCTCTGGATCCTGAGTCCAATTTGGCAACGCACCCAGCTGCCTGCCCATCTGCAGCCATCCCAGCTTGCCTCGCTTGCTCTCTCTTTTCAAGCAGTTCTGCTAAACCAGAGATTTCACAGAATGCCTTTGTTCTATGAGAACACTCTTGAAAGAATGGTGGGAAGCTCGCTATGCAACAAAGCCAGCTGAACTGGAAAGACTGCAGACGTCTCGTTCTATTCTCATTATTTTAAAAGATACCATTTTTACTCAGTGCAGTTATTTTCATTGCCTCAACATCAGTGGTATCTCCTGTGTGCTAGACTGACCAGCCTCATACTTGCCACTGTCGTGGCCTTCCCAGAACCAGCCTGGCCTCTCTCCTGGTGGTATTGCACCCCACATGCTGTGTGGCTGTTCCCAGGGGCCTGTTTTTACACACAGTGCAAATTGTTTGTGACAGTGAAGATAATTATCTGCTTAGCTACAGCTATGATGCATAACCTGCTGCATTTCCTGCACTTAAGATTCAGTATCTTCCTAAAAGTTCTGGTACAACCTCACAAGACAGCTCTGTAGTTGGGGGAAGCACAACTGTGCAATGCATGAGGTCTGGGGTTAAATCACAACAGATTATTTTAATGGTTTCTTTTGATCTCTCAGCAGATTAGAGATACGGCTTTCATTAGGCATGTTCAAGAACAGGTTAAACCACCACCTGCCACTGATGATATTGACATTGCCTCAGTATAGATGACCTCTTCCAAGCCTGTATTTCTGTGGCAATTTATATATTTTCATAGCTTTTTGAAGAATGGTTCAACTCTTGGTTTGAACTCCAAGACACAATGACATACATGTTGTCTCATTTCAGAAATGAGCTATGTGCCCAGAGCTAAAAGCAAGTATGTGGCAAGTTGGCAAAGTCAGGGATTCCCTGATCAAAGTCTGGTCTATTTGCCACCGAAAGTGTTACGGTTTATTACTTCACCTGGACACCTCCCTACTCGTGGACTCAAGAGTTTGCATACCCAAACTGCCACAGCCTGCACTGGGACTGTGTGGGACTTCTGCTGGGGACTTGTGATGAAGCCAGCCCTACAGGTCTGTACTGCCTCTTATAAAAGAAAAACATTACATCTTAAATTTATTAAGCAGTTGGAAAAAAATCTATTTCCTGAATGTCCTTGATGAAGATCCAGCAGAAGACTATTTAAAATGTGATTATTTACATAGAACGGCAACTTTGATAGTCTTGGTCAAAGATATATCAAAGATAGAAAAACTATGCAAAAGCTTTAGTTTCTTGAGGTATCTCAGGAAAAAGCCTCCTTTTCAAGGCACATCTGTCAAGTGGAGGTAATATTCTCAGTGTGGAGATTTAATAATGTTGAACTTTGCTATGTTACATAAAGGTACTGTTCTTGTTAATCATTATGCAGGTATTACTTGCCTTGAGTTATTTGGAGCTATTCACTGGTACAATATTCCAGCTCGGCTTGGGCTGTGTTACATAGGTGTTGTGATAGTGACTATCAGATTGCCGGTGCTCCTAAACTAGAATCCAATCTTTTTCCACAGCTATTTTTGAAGGCTGTTGGTCTGCTCAGATAGTGGCTTGCTGAGTACAGCAGTCCAATTAGTGCAAGAAAAAGGAGATGCTTGTATCTAGAATCATGCAGGATGAAGAGCTGCTGTTTCATCGGGGTTTTAATGTTGTAGAAACCAACTTTAACACCAAAAGTGAAAGGTAGATATAGGCACTTAAATATTTTGGCTGAACAACTGTAAAGAATAATTTAAAGTTTATTACCAAGACATACCTGACATCCATTGTAAAGGTACTGGGCATCAACCATAAAGCACCACTTTGCCATATCAAATTTTGTTTCTGCAGATAAGGCTAAAAGTTGAAAAAAGCAAAAGAATATTGATGTTTTAAGGAAATCTGTAATTCTTGCCTCACTTCTCCCAAGGCTCGTGGTTTGTCAGCCTGCTGTGTACTGTTTTTTGACTACCCCAACCCCCCTGGACCCTGGCATCAGTTAAAATGGGCATTAAGTGGCCCTATCAGCCAGGTCCTTACATCTATTTTGCCCTTCTATCTGATGGTGGATCCCAACAAGGGATCAAAATCCAGAATCAGGCTGAAATATTCAGCTCAGGTGACCACTGTACAAAGTGGAGCATTTATCTGCAGTGCCTGTAGCGAGAGGAAAACACCCTAGGTCTAATGTAGCATCATAGCCCAGTAAATACAGCATTGTCATGGCTAGCAACAGGCCACAGGCTTTATGCTGACTTTGTAAGGCCTGAGGACTGGGCTTGTCAGGACGCCTTTGTCTGAACTTGCCTTAACCTGCCTCAAGCTGTCCCTTTGTTTTTTTTAGCTGTGAAAGCAATGTTTCTAATGACTAGAAAATTCAGTTGTAATTGTAGGATTTGAAGGCTGATGAAGAAAAACAAGATGTAAAGTTGGTAACAAACACAAAAATGCCCATAAACAAGCAAAAAATAAGGAAAAAGAAATCAACAATATCAACATCCTGCTTATCCTAGTGAAGGACCTAGGATGCTGACAGATGGCAATATTTCCTCACTACCCCCACTGCAGCCACTGAGCGTTAGACCCAGAGGATCAGTGCAAATATGAGCATAACATCAAAAAAGGGGTAGATAGTAGCAAGTGTGCATAGATCAATTTTACCTTATTGCTTTTTTCCCCTGTAGTAGTACAGTAGTATTCTTTTCTCTGCTCTCTTCTTGTCTCTCCTCTCTTGTCATTAGATCTAGACTAATAACAATCAATATATTAGACTGTTAAAATTTGTTACACTAACAATAAATTCCTGACTTTACATACAAGGTATGTCTCCTTCTTGCTCATAACAAGCTTTTGAGTGTAACACTAGTTCAATCAGACAGGAGAGCTGTGCAGAAGCAGTATGCTGGCAATGGCACTACGTGGTGGGGCCCAGCAATGTGTCCAAGTGCTGCTGTCACTCTGAAAACTCACCTCCTCCATAGCGAGTGCTCAGCAGCAAACTGGCTTTGTGTCAGTGGATTAACTTCCCAGAACACCCAGGGCACAATCCCGTGGATCTCTCAGATCTAATGATATAATCCTGTTGACATCCTTGGTCATGCACCCTTCTCACGTTACTGTTTTCTGACAAGATACTTGTGTTCTTTTAATTTTTATTTAGAAGGACAGGTGTACATTTTGACAAAGGTGATGGTCAGGCCCAGAATCTAGGAAAGTATCCAAAGCAACAGTATGGAGAAACCATAGTTGGAAGGTTTCAATGGCTACTTTAATTCATTACTGAATAATATGGAAAATGGACTTTCTTGGGTATCAAAATCCAGCATCTAAAATGGAAAGAGTATATTAAGGAGAGGCTTGCAAAAGCAAAGTCAAGCTAGTCCCAGAACAATGCAATGTTAAAAGAGGTAATTCATGGAATCAGCGGCTGTAGTTAAGAACCCACTTATGTGAATACTACAATTAGTCACTGTGTTTAAAACATTTGCCTTGAGAGAGAGGGAGATGTCTCCATTGCAAGATACTGTAAGATGAACAAATTTAGATTACCTTAGTATAACACTTCTGCGCAGACACAGCCTTAGAATACGCATCCTTTAGGGCCGACCTGGTTCAGTAGATGTCAAGCACATAATAAAAAATGGTTAAGTGGAATTCAGAGTGACACTGCTGTGGAGTCAGCACATACTTAGCAGGAGGAAGGACACATCCTCCTGAAAAGCAGTATTAAACACGCCGCTTCAGAAACGCGAATTCTGTGCTTGCATCCTTTCAGCCAGTATTAAAGAAAGCATGTAGGCAGACATGCAAATGTGTTGATCGTTATTCTGTTTAGCGTGTGCCAAATCTACTGTTGGTCTTCTGTGGACATACAGAGCCATATTAAATCTTATTTAAATGGCTGTATGGCTAAAATAACTCCGCTAAAGTCAGTGTAGCTACTTCACATTTAATGGCAGAGAGGCATTTCAGTTCATGCTATACAAGAGCACAGAAAAGCTCTGAGCCTTATAAAGTCATCACTGTATAGAGAACTTTATGGAAAATTACTGGCAAACGTCAAAAAAGAAACTTTGCTTAGAAAACGTTCAGCCCATGCACTGCATAAGAAGAAATAGATACGTGAAGTGTTTTGATATCATTATAATGAAAAATTTGTTATACCAAATTCATTTCACATCTTTTTCATAAGTTTCTTTATAAATATTTTTTCACAAAGGAAGTAAGGAAGTAAATAAATACAAAGGTAAAATGTTTTTGTTTGAAATCTACATGCTATGGGATATGTTTGTTATGTAAATGCTACAAAAATAACTGGTCAAACAGAGCATGATTTAACACAGGTTTTATAAAGACAATGTAACAAGAGGTATGCAACAGACTGTATTTCCTTCCACAATGCATACTGCTTGTTTAGCAAAGTGCTGAAAAGCTGCATCCCTTTATGTTTGTTAATGAATCCATTTCTGGCGAGTGTCCAGGCAAACAATAAAAAGGCATTGGCAAACTGGAGGCTATTTTGACCACAGGTATAAAATGGCTATAGAGTTGCATAGAATGGTAACACAGTAGTAAACATGGAAGTGAAACAATTTCAAATGTCATTCTGTTTTTACAAAATGTCAAGTTCCCTAAAGTTGAATAAAAGAGAAGCCCACATGAAAAACAAAATGTCAACGCTGGTCTGCCAACAGTGAAAGCAGTAAAACTGCTAATAAGACCAAGCCTGCAAAACCCCATAGCGAGCGATGACTGTACTTCAGGAATGTCTGTGCAGTTACCGTGATCATTCACTCTGGTAACGGAATTTCAAGATATAAGTATGGACGGAGTATGAAACTATGATACAAGCAGTAAGAAGCTGATGCCATCAATGCATTTGTAAAGTCTTCCACCAATCTCTGCATTTCAAAATGCTGTAAGCAGCATTACCAAGGGGACTATTGAGACCTACACACTGACTGAGCTCAGTGGAACTGAGGGGGGAAAAAGAAATTCTGTCTTCTCAAAACAGTATATGAATAAGTCCTGATGGTTAATGAGTTAAATGTAAACTTTTGACCAGTATTCCATGAACAAGTAACATGCCTTTAACTCTTACTCTTTCTTGTCTGTTCAACAGGGAGCAGAATGTAGCCCCCATAATCCAAGGCAAACTTATGAGTGACCTGCTACACCACTTCAATGCACACAAGTCTCTGGGACCAGAGAGAATCCACCCCAAGGTACTGAGGGAGCTGGCAGACGTGCTCACCAAGCCACTTTCCATCATTTATCAGCAGTTCTGGCTAACTGGGGAGGTTCCAGTTGACTGGAGGTTAGCAAATCTGACACCCATCTGCAAGAAGGGCCAGAAGGAGGTCCCAGGGAACTACAGTCTGACCTTGGTGTCTGGGACGGTTACTGAGCAGACCATCATGAGTGCCACCACATAGCACATACAGGACAACCAGGGGATCAGGCCCAGTCAGCATGGGTTTATCAAAGGCAAGTCCTGCTTGACTAACTTGAGGAAACAGCTTCAAGTTGTGCCAGGGAAGGTTTAGATTGGGTATTAGGAAAAATTTCTTCGTCAAAAGGGTTGTCACACATTAGACCAGGCTGCCCAGGGAAGTGGTGAAATCACCATCCCTGGAGGTATTTAAAAGACGGGTAGATACAGTACTGAGGGACATGGTTTTTAGTGGTAACTTGGCAGTGCTGGGTTAACGGTTGGACTCAATGATCTTAAAGGTCTTTTCCAACCAAAATGATTCTATGATTCTATGGTATGCCTTCCCTGCAAAGAAAGGCACTGAATATTTGGGAAAAAAATTTCCTAAAGAGTAACAGAGAAGAATGAGGTAAATAACATAATACTATTATGAAGAAAACTATCAAAACCTAGTACTTGGAATGCCACTGCTGAGATGAGCGTGTTGGGAAACTGTAACTATAGATGTGGATTTCCAGTTTTAGTTGTTGAGGGATAGAAACTGCTTTCTCTGTAGAGACCTTTTTCCTTTGACATTTGTTTTTGAAATTTACTCAAGAAAACATATGGAATTTCTGGGAAATCTGTTTTTTCTATAGACTGACCCCTAGAAAATGTTCATTGTTCCTCATGTGTTCGCATAATGAAATTGCAAAGTGAAACATGAATTTGCCACAGTAATTTGCTTCAAACAGATTAGCTACATTTTGATCGCACCCCATCAGAACACTGTTCCTGTTTTGTTTTGTTTTCCCTTGCAGGCATTTAAGAAAAGCCAGATTTTAACTCCACATGGACTTCTACTACAACACAAAACACTAATGCAGATCTTGGATTCTTATTATTAAAATCTCCATATACTTCATATACTTACAATCTCCCTAAACACTTTGAAAAAAAATCATTGTTTTTTCAACAGTTTAAGGCTGCTAGCATGCTTTGGGGTGAGGACAATATGATCCTGAAAGCAAGATTATGTCACTGAAGTTCAAGGACAGGTCAAGAACATGGCCTTCTGGGTCAGGTTTCTCCAAACACTGTATTTTGCTACTCAGACCTATTTTAGTGAAGACTGCTACATTGTGCCTGTCTGAAGGAGGAGCTAAGAAGCATCCATGAAAGCAGCAGTGAAAAAGGGACTGCATAATTTTTCTTTGCCTCCAACAATTTTGTTTTCATCTGAAAAACACAATGGCCACAGAGAAACCAGCTGCATAAGTAAGGATAAAAACTAAGGCCAGTTAAAAATTTATTCTGTTAAGAAGTCTTCTGATTAAAAAAAAAAAAGAAAAAACATTTTCTAAATTATTGCATGATAATATTGTCCTTCTTTCAAGAGCTTTTATAAAGAGCTTGTCAGTAAATGAGCTTATGAGGAGGCTGAAATGGAACAAAGAAAGTTCTATACTGTTGGCCTCTGTGGACTGTGCCTATTTTTTTTCTGCCCCTGAGAGAGCATCTGCCTTTCACCTGACCCAGCAAGCATACATTTAAGAACAGAATATATATCTATTAAGTTTAAAATGAAAAGAAACAAATATATGCAAAATCCTTCTTTAGAAATTAAATTAAAAATACATAACTTGTTCAATTAGTCATGCTACTTTCTTGATTGTCGATGAAACAGGGGCCATAAGCCACTTCAACATTCAGTTTCTGTGGACGCATTTTCTTGCCTAGCTTTCTGTTCTTCTGTGGCACTGCCAAATGCTACCACCAAATTAGTTACGCTGCTGGCATGTCCTGGTCTATTTAACTTGTCCTTTACAGACTTGGCTTTCCGAGAATGGCTGTGCAAACTCTTTGACCGTACTGATGGGAACCCAGAAGTCCTTTCTGGCTTTACTGATAGTAAATTCTCTTTCTCAGCCTTGACAGTGGCAGGCATAGGGGTGTAAGAGGCACTCATACCTGCTTCACCAGCATCACTGTCATCTGTGTCCATCTGTAACTGTTTCTGCTCTGCTTGCCTTTCAGCCTCAGAGGTAAAACCGGGGTATTCTGGAGGACGTTCTTGAGAAAGCTGCTGCTCAACTTCGTATTTCCACTCTGTGGCCCATCGTTCAATTGTAGAAGGGCACACCTGGTCCATGATGGTACTATACTCTGTGGTCCAGTTGTTAACTCCTCCAACCAGCTTCCCACCCTGTGCAAATATAAAGCTCCTTGACTTTGTCATAGTGGTTTGACAAGCACTGAATGTTTCAGGAGGAAAATAGCGCATTGCTTTAGATTTGTCCAAGGGGTAAGAGATGGTTGCTTCTAGCTTGGTACGTTCTACTTTTAACTGAGTGTTCTGAAAATCTGCTCTTGGTACTGACTGCTTGTTCGTAACAGCATCCATCTGGTTTATACTTTGAGGAACCATTCCATCACTCTTGAAAATCCCCTGCTTTTCATCCCCCAAACCACCTGAACCAGAATAGGGTCTGGAAGCATTCTGTGCAATTTCTAATGTAGATTTACTGTAATCTGATGTGGCAACTGCATTAGCACTAGAGGTATAGTGGAGACCGGTGTGATGTTCAGGAACCAGCATCCTTGGGTCTGCTCCATCTTCTTTGGTGCCAACAGAATGGGCTTTTTTACGCAATCCCATGGCTGGCGACATAGGAGTTGTACCGTCATCATACACTAACTCATCGCCACCAACATGGTATCTGTACATACTGTAGCCATCAGAGCTGTTAACACTGCTTTGCCGTAGGAGATATGCAGCATCACACTCAGATGAAGCCCGTGAACGTGTATATGTCAGCTCAGATTTGTCAATACCTGCCAGCTTCTCAAGAGCATTCACCATCCGACCAGATAGTTCTTCCAACTGAGAGAGTCGAAGGTCAACTGTTTGAAGAGAAGCTTTCATAAAATGTTCTCTTTCATTCACCTCTTCTAGCCTCATAGACATATTTTCAACTCTGTTGGGTATAAAAGAGGAAGCATAGAACAGAAGCTGTGGAACTGTGCAGTAACCCACTACAGGCACCCAGCTACTGATGTCTTCATAAGGCAGAATTTTGTGTATATTCATGCATAATTTTCCTATGTGTAGCATCAAAAACACGTGCATTTTCTTGTAATCTATGCTTTCCATATACCACATGAGAGGGCCATTTGAACTTTGCCCTTACTTACATGCCAGGAGAGTACAAGAGGTGCAGCCCTTAGGGACGGCCTACTATTAATGCTTCTGAGTGTGCCACCCACTTCACATTCAGTTGTCCTTGTTCACTGTGAAGCATCAATCAGTTGTATGAAAATACTTTCTAATGACATGCTCACAGGCTGACTTAAAATAGCATCAAGGCATGTTGTAAAACAGGTTTTGTAGCTGTATCAGAGAGAACATATGCTGGTGCATGTGGGATTACTTTAGGTCTTGAGATACCTTTCAGTTATGATCAGCTGAAGGGAGTGGAACTATTGTCTAGTTCAATTAAAATAATGCTTTTTCTCATTTTCTTTTATCATTTATATCATAATGGAACTGATGGTACCAGAAGAATGCACATAAAAGTAATGCATTAGAATGTGACTTAGAGATCATACACTAGTAAATGAACTGTGGAAATTAAATTAACATTCTTTTGCTCACACACACAAAAGATGACAAAGCATCTGGAGCAAGAAGCCATGAGAAATAAGCAAATCTGCTTTGTGGCCATAGACCATAGTGAATCAGTGAGGCTTACCAGCCCTGCTTTATTCTCTGCCACAATACCTAGGATTTTGACAAATTGCCATGGATAAATAATGCGACAGAAACTACTCGAATACAGGTAGCAGATTTCATTTACTTCTCTATTCTCAAACTTCAGATATAATAACACAAGATGTTCAGGGCCTCCTTTCAAGAGAAAGGTATTTATCTATTAAACAATTTACAGCTCACAGAGCTACTTCATAAGAAATGTTAAAAAGAAGGTAGAGATATATGTATTTGTATGTATGGAGCAGTTAATCATAAAAATACCATGAGGTATATTAAGGTGAAAGGGTGTTTAAAATGTGTATCATTTTTGTTACAGAGAGACTTCTTCCATCATTTCAAGGAAGTGACAAAAGACCCCATCCTTTGATTTACTTAGAACTACTAACAGAATGGGCAGAGCCTTTGGGAACAGTCCTGCCAAGTGATCTGGTAAAAAAGCATTGCTGCCATTATCGCTGTGCTTACACAGCAACATGCAAACATTAGCCAGTCCTCAGAACAGCTTAATGATTTACATGTAAATATTCCCTGTCTTTTAAATGGGGAAGTTCATACTGAAAATCTCAATGCCTTGTTCAAAACTTCCAAAAGAGATTAAAATTCAGCCATTGTGAGTGCTGGACCTTGGTGCAAACCCCAGGTCCAAGGGAAGAATCCTCAGTGTTTTTGTCATTAAGCTCCAACATGCCTCAGCTCATGGCTGGATGAGCTGTTGGAAGCTCAACAAGTAGTAATTTGCTCAAAGGGATAAAAAGCATATCTGTGATCTTTATATGGGCGAGAGGGAAAAGATTCACCACGGGCAAAAATGTTCTTGCACCAAAGCTACCCAAAATAGCAGCCTTGGTGACATAACAGTAGGAACCCCAAAAAGCTTGCTCTTGTGAGAGATGCACGTGCACAGATATTTACTCAGGATTCAGATCGGCTTCTGAATTGGTGGTGGTTTTCTTCAAGATCTAAATCTTTTGTACTTTAACTCAACTTTGGTTATAATGAAGACATAAAAAAATCAAATATTGTTCCAGGTAAGTGATGTGGTTTTTTTCTTATAATAAGTACCTTTCAGAGGTAACTCTGATGCGTTCATCATTAGATGATTGCTGCTCGTCCTCTTTTTCCTGGAAGTATTCTTCTACACACTGCTCTTCAAACTCATACAGTTTTTTTAGCTCTTCATCATTCAGAAATAACTCTGTGCAAAACGGGAGAACAAAATATGAGTTTCCTTTTCCTAAAATTCTGGCAGTCAATTTAAATCCAATTTAGCAGATTACTTTGGACATACAGATACTGCAGATTCTACCCCAGCACTAAATGAACAAATGATTTTGTAAATAGGGAATGAGTGTTTAGCCAAAGATGACCCCAGCCCTGAAGGCAACGTAATGCATTATGACCATCATCTGCTTTTATAACCATCCACTGGGGGCTGTATTTTCTCAATGACCTTTGCACTTTTTAACAGCAGTGCTATGCATTGAATAAACTGACTAGATCTTACAGGATAAAGATTAGGACAATCTCTGCCAGTTTGACTGTTCCTGCATTCAAATGCTGTTCTTAAAAGGATGCCAGTTATAGGCAACACATACTCTAATATAACAGATTGTTTCCCAGACATTCTTTGGATAAGAGCTTCAAAAATTTATAACCATGTAAGAAAAATCCAAGGGAAATATAAGGGAACATTTCATCCTTTATTTGAATTTGTCTCTATTTGGAGGGAGTGTTACATTTACTTTTTACCCTTTTTTTTCTTTTTAACTCAGAAGCATATTGTGCAAAAATAGAATTACTTACAAAATATGTTTCCTGAGAAATACAGGGATAATTGTGAGCATCTGATTATTTCAACGAGGAATATAATGAAAATAATCATCAACAACTACAGAGTATGTTAGGAGAAGAATCCTCAGTTACCCTGTGAGATGAGATAAATCTCTAACATGATGAATTGAAAGTGAGGATACTCTGAGAAACAGATTGCTCACAATCACAAGTTGACACTAGAGATGACATTTGAAGCTGTGATCCCTTCTTCTCAATTGCTTATTTGCCCTTGCCAACATATGGACTTCACTAGAACTTGGTAAAACAGGATTAAGTAGATGCCATCTCACTGTTTGAGGAAAGCACATTACAGGAAGTCTTCATTAGCAGCACAGCATTGCATATTCTCAGGAGCCCAAGGAGCTCAAGAGCTGTTAACTTGATATAAATTCTGTGCCATACTGTCTTCTGCAAATACACTTGATCATCAACATGAACAAAGTAGTTCAGCATTGGAAAAGCTGCTGCTTTCTGCTAACATGGTGCAAAGAGCTCAATTTAGAGAAGATTTCTTGCATACTCAGTCCCCTGTCACGCTCATCCTGGTCTCCTTCACCCTTCTTGCAGCGACAGCAGATTCGCTTGATGATTATGTAGATGTGGCTGAAGATAATCATTGGTGGTGGGAGGACAGGTCTATCATGGAACGTCATGATCAGCTGGTACCGCTGGAACTTCCAGACTTGGTTGGATATTGATTTTACCTCAAAGAAGGTATTGCTGAAAGGGAACATAGATACAGTTTCTAGTAGGCCCCTAAATTTACTTACTGAGCAAGGACTATGTTGATAAAAGTAGCAGCTAAATAACAATATGCAGCCACGTGACTTGCTTGGTTCAGTTTTGTTGATGCTGCTGAACTTGCTGAACTGATGATTAACCTGAACTTATGATTTCACTACTCCTTTTGAGGGTAGCAAAACAGAAGGCATTCTGCATCCCTTATGCACCACCCAGAACACTCTTCCTCTTAGACCATTTGCTCCTACTGTATAAAGTCCTTTAGGTGTTAGAGAAAACAAACTTGCACGATTAATGAATCACATAATTGGTATTTTGGGCCTTGGTTATAAAGTATTTCTTTTAACACATGCCAGTACTTGATATTACACAAAGTATTAAATCCATGAAAGGTATTTTGTATGCTAAACCCAGAAGCTTCACATAGTTTGCCTTTAATATGCTAATCAGCTTGACCTACATAGGAACACTTCTCAAGTTTTCACAAAATGTCCTAAATCCAAACTTTATTCACTCAAACTTCTGACTTGAAAATACGGTGCATATTCTTGCAAAGGAATTTGTTCCTGGAAGCCATGGCCTCATCATTTCTACACCAAAATAAGGTGTGTTATAAAGATGTTCTATTTTGTAATTCAGTGAGGAGTATAAGTGATAGTATTCAATCCAGAGATAACAATAGTCAAGGTTATGAAATATCAACTAAGAGAAAGCAGACTTGATGTGCTGTCTTAGATAAAGCTTTTCAAGCTGTTTTAAAGTATGTTCAGACAGCTCACTCCACTTTGATGATGACGGTAACATTGGCACTTCCTTTTTTATATTTTCTGTCCACTTCTCTAACTTTCTGTGCTTTAGAATTCATTCACAAATCCAGTTAAAATACCTCTTCGAAACCATAGAGTTCTTGGGAACACATACCTTTCGGTTGCTTTTGGCTACACACACATGAGATTATTTACCGATGATAGGTGACAATCTGCATTTTTTCTGTGTCTCCTGCGTAGCAGGAATTCCCCAGCTAGATCTCACCCCTTTGCAACCACGCTGGGATGGCAGGGGTTAACAGCACGACCTACTTCCCGAACTGCTGATTCCTTGGTCCTTCAGCCAATAATAGATGCCATTGTAAGATTCTTCCTCTTCCCCAGAGCTATGTGACTGGCATTTGAGAGTACTTTAAAATTCATGACCTTTTAAGCTACATACATCAAATGAAAGACAGGCTTTGTGAGCTGTAGATTTCTGGGCACAGGATGAAATATTTTAGTGGTCATGACACCAGCAGTAGCCAATGAGCCCTCCAACACTACTTGTTTATGGGCATCAAAAATGGAGCACCTGCTTTTCCCAGGTGGCAAGTTCAGAAAGTCTTACTAGCAAGGAGGTATTTCAATTCCCTTTTTTTTTATTCCCTAGGTCATCCAGGAAAAGCATGCAACTACAAAGAACAAGCAGCAGATATATATGTAGTTTTGCTCCAGAGAAGTCTAAATATAATAAATTTGTGGAATAACATTAAGAATGTGCACAGTGCAAGTTGCTTGGATTGGCCACAGGTACCTGGCAACACATAGCCATCCTTTCTTTTGGTTCATGACAATATAGACTCCTTTTCTGGGTCATAGAAGAACTCTGCAAGGCCCATTATTTTTTTTTTTCTAAATGAAAAGCAAAACAAGAAAAAAAAAAAAGAAGCCAGATGATGTACTGACAGTGGAAATGCCTCCTGCTTTTGATGTTAGATTTCCATTCTGCAGTTCTACTGCAGACACGTTTGCTAGTGGGTACACAGACTTCCGTCATGTATGTAGCAGGTTTCATGGACTCTTTTTTTGATCTTTCCAGAGCAATCTTGAGCCCTGTCGCTACCCACCAAATGGTAACTGGAAGTAGCCAGATTCCCTTATATGCACTACTGCAATTGCTGGCAAATTCAAAGCTACCTTTCCTCTGCTCTTTCCCAGTGTATACACTATTTCAAGTGTTTGCCAGTCATGTTCATAGATTCCCAGTGTGAATGCAAACCCTTGCAAAATCAGTTGATGGGCTCTCACAGACACTATATCTTGGCAATAAGTAAAACGATCATTTACATACTTGAAGACAGCAATCAGCAGGTTTACCAACAGGATATTTGCCACCAAGAGGTAACAGGCCATAATAGCAGGAGTGAGCCAGGCCCCTGGTATACATGGAGGGAGGCGTTTACCATCATCATCATAAAGATTGTCCCCACAAGGAGCTGAAAAGAAAACAGGAAAGGTATTTTTCACAAATTGCCCGACACTTAAAAACACTATTCACCTTTATTTAATAATAACGCATGCATAAAATCTGCTAAGCTAAACAAATTTCAGTTTATTTCCAGTGGCAAGTACGTATAATTTCTACTTCAAAATCTGCTTCTAGCTACAACATGCAAAAATCATCTCCCATAATAGCGAATAAAGAGGCAGCTCCAAATTTACTGTACAGTGCGGCCTTCTCTTCAAATTCATATGGATTTTCTTTTCAGGAGAAGATCTTAATATGCATAGGTACATACTAATAGTGATAGCTCACCTGAAAAATACTTCAAATTATTTGAAAACAGACTAATGTTATTTACTGTGGACTGAAAGATATTTAGCCTATGATTAATAAAATATATTTTACTTGCTTTTCAAGCATCAGGCCTACATTCTTCTTGTTTATCATAAGAAAAGTGCAACACAAAAGCCAAGCGAATCATAGTATCATTCTACAGGGACCAATGAAAGTACTTCCAAGAAAACACTAACATTGTATCTATGTAATCAAAGGGAATTAGTTATACAGTGACATTCATGCATCATAATTTAAAAAAGGATTATCTTACTGTCTATGTACTAGAAACAAGTCATAGCAACCACATAAGCTCAATTAAAACTTCTGATCTGCAATCTGCATTAAAATAAAATATTTTTCATCTGCTTTTTTTTTTAAATGAAAGTATTACAGCAAGATTCACACCTGAATATTGGATGAGCCCTATAATTAAAATGTCGGTATCTAGTGAAGAAAAAAGATTAATGAACATACTCAGCTAAATGAGATAATCAGCTCTCCAGAGAGACTTACGATTAATTTCCATGGCATAGACTGAAGAGCATTCCAAAGGAACGAAATAGAAAAGGAGGCAGGGAGAGAAAGAAAGAAAACAATAGAATAATATAGAAAAAAACCCCACAACAACAAAAACCCCATGATTGATAATACAGTTTTTCCAGCAAGAAAAGATAAGCAACTCAAATGTCAGAACAGTAGAGACATATGCTTAGAAACAATGTCTTTGTTAAAAATGCATTGCATTCTGCAATTTCCTTTTCATGTTGTTTTCCCCAAATGTTACATATGGCAGAGAATTACTTCATTATATTAATAATAAATCACAAAATGCTTCTGGCAGATGATCACTTAAATATACATGATATTTCTGGCAAGTAAACAAAACCGGGGGTCACCTCGAACACAAAACAACTCAAAGTTATCACACAAAATCATTCTTTTAGTTATTATGGAAACATTTCCTCTTTTATGCTATTTATTTATTAAGAACCGCCCTGGCTTTGAGTCTCCCAGCTGTTTAGCTGTTTCTATTGAATAGCTATGAATAGTTCTATTGAATAGTTTCCCTTAATAGTCATGATACTGATGTTACTAGAGCATACAATATCATTAAAGCCCATTTTGACTACCAGTATGGATACTTGCTTGCCAACCCTTAAATGGTGTCTGTAAGAAAAATGAAAGAAATTCAGTCAGGCTTCTCTATTATTTAAGAATTTGTTGCTGTTGAGTACTAGATGACACTAACTCCTTGCTCATGGATATCTTCTAAATGGAGTGAACCAGACAAGAGCATCCTGGGCTGTGTTAGGAAAAGTTAAATGAGGTAATTATTCAACTCTGCTCAGCTTTGGTAAAATCACATCTGGAGTTGTGTGTCTATATCTGCACTCCCCCACAGAAATCAGACATGGACATACTGGAAAGGCTCCAGTATAGAGTCACAAAGATTATTAAGGTCATTAGAGCATGTGACAAATGAGGGCAAGGCTGAGAAAGCTGGGATAATTTAGCCTGGAGAGGACAAGGGTCAAGGGAGATCTTACCAACATTATAAATACCTGATGGTGGCAAGAGTGAAGAAGCAGCCAGACTCTCCTCAGTGTTATCCAGTGAAAGGACAAGAGACAGTGGGCAAAGACAGAAATATGGGAAATTCCATTTAAACCAGGTTGCCCAGAGAGGGTGCCCAGTCTTCATCCTTCAAGATATTAAAAACCTGGACAGTTGCTGTGCAACCTGCTCTAACTTACCCTGCTTTGAGCAGGAAAACTTGTCTAGATGATCTCCAAAGGTGCCTTCCAGCCTCAGCAATTCTGTGATTCATGATCTTCATCTTTAGGTGACATCCTATCCTCACTGAAGCTATTGACAAAAGTTCAACTACTTTCTCTTAGATGGAAAATTTGATGTAATACTTTTTCCATAAATTGTTTGCACTGACGGGCCTTGCCAAAACTACCCATAAGCACTTGACACAGTCAGGGTAGATTGCCCACAGCAACCACTCCCCAGTGACTTCTGAGGTTGCTTTTGCAGTGTGTTTACAGAGAACCATGGAAAGATCAGAGTGAAGATTTCTTACTCAAGGCAAAAAAGTCTTCAGAAGTCAGTCCATAGACTTCTAGACATAAAATGTTTACTGAAGAATTGTAATGCAGTCTAGTTATACCAGTAGAACTCCTTGCGTAGCCACTTTTACTTCAATCTTAAAAAAAACAACAAAGCCACACATTTCCAAGTTACCTTATGTTTAAGCTAGTGACACAGCAAAGCCTCTGACCTGGGAAGGTTCGTGGACCAAGTAACTGAACTAAACTTCTGTAACTGGAAAGTCTGAACTTTTTTTTTTTTTTCCCAAAAAAACTTTCATACTGCTGAAGAAAGATTTCTAATTCAAAAGATTCTGAGTATATAACCGAGAAACGACTAGAAGCATGAGAGAAGTCTGGGATACCACTTACACTAAAGACATCAGTATTCTTGGTAAGGTGTCAGTTTTGATTTATAAAGAAATCAAATTGTCTACATTGGCAAACATTCTTTGTTCAAAGTGAAGTGGGATTTGAATGCACATGATAAGCCACAAAGGTAAGGGATACCCTGTTACAGTCCCAGGGGAGAATTAAGCCACTTGAGAGATCCTGAGCTTATCCTGGCTCACATATGCACTGAAACTGCAATATCAGGTAATAAATGACTGTCTTGACATTATCTTTGTCAAGAGTAATTCACTGTACCAAAAGTTACATTAGTAAGACAAGCACATAAGGAAAATGAAGATGATACAGTCTTTGCAACAGTGTACACTGTTCAGAAGCCATCTAATGACATTTTATTCCTTTCTAAGCAATTAAGGTACACTCTAATGACATTTGGTATAAAGTTTTCTCATGATGATCTTTATGGTTTTTGACCGAACTTAGACCTCACAGTTTCTTCGGCCTTCCACTCTACAACGTGCCAATGCAGAAGGTTGAAAAGGCACATACACAATGCTGAAATAGCAGTTTATAGTTTGTACTTTATCTAAAACAATGTTATACACACTGGAGGAGGCTGCTGCATGTTCGACTGTCCATGTCGAAATTCCAAATATTAACTCAATCTAGCAGTACCATGACAGTTTCCATCTCCTCTAAAATACTCACAGTTCTTTTTTAAAACTGTGCAGCTTTCATATAAGAAAGGCTATTTCCACACCTAAAGCTAATCAAGCAGAGCCTTCCTTTTTAATTTTGTTTTTCCATAGGTGTATAAAAGAAGAACATGAGTGATTGATTCATTAAATTGAAACATTTCTGGAAAGTAGACAGATGTATGAATGGGAATGAAAATGTATGTGCTCATTGCTTGTGCTGTGAATCAGAAATGAAAGGATATTTTTGTCTCCTGTGCAAGGTATTTATTTTTTTCTGCTTCTCTTGAAACTGATTATTAGTAAAACATTGGTATAAAAGATATTTCAGAATGATCTCTGTTGATCCCTGCAAAACAGAATACTTAATACTGTTATACTCTTGGATAGGAGAGTATTGCAGACTACATCACTCTTGATGTTAACTGAATTTGAATAAAAACTAAGAGACAGGAGATGCAGGTGGGGACCAGAAAATTATTCAGTCTCTAGAGTTTGCCACAAGAAAACAACAACAAAATAATCATAAAGACAAAACACGACTTCCAAATTAAAAACAACCATTAATTTGGAACTGATCATCTGCCTCAGAAACAGGAAACAGACTCTTACTATGAATTCTACTCTTACGGTCTATCTGGTCTGCGAACACCTCTCCATAGATCATCCAGTAGGGCATATAGAAGATGTTGCGGGCTAGTCTCCAAGAAGGCTCCTCATCTGGGTGCAGAATAGCTTGGCGGGCTACTCCAAAACTCATCAGAACCACAAGCATGATGACCACAAAGTAGAGCATGTCAATCATCTGCATGGAGAGACCACACAGAAGCTTTTATCATCACCAGGTAGTACAGTAGCATCAGCAGGTCTGTTCACCAGCAGGCATTAAAGTCAACAAGAAAGTATCAAGAGAACAAACACATTCCCTAGGATAATTTTCTTGATATTATTCTTTGAGCATACATAAAAATGCAGTAAAACCAGCCATTTAAATGAATACTAGATTCATATTTTAAAAGACTTAAAAAGCTAAAATGTTTGTTATCCCTATTCTATTTTGCATCAAGTGCACTATGTTGTGCTTTCAGCATAGACCTCTTCTGTGATTGCAGAAAGATGATACAATCATTGCTGTATCATCTCCTGTCCACAACTGGTGGTTTTGTGGATGATGCTGGTGTATCGACAATCTCTACAATCAAGCAATTATTAGCAAGAGTGTGTGTGAAACACATCACAACATTCTCACAGTCCTAATCAGATGGAAAACCTCTTTAAAATGAGATCCAAATTTAATTTCCCATGAAGCTCTGAAATACATCATTTACAGAAATTTAGGCACTAACCATCTTTCCAATCATCATGACGTAAGGTCCCAGATATTTGTTCACACCAAAGATATCTAGTACCCTAATGTACCAGAAAATTATATCTACGCAGTAAATAACTCTTCCATAACCCATGTAAGGCTGGTTCTGTAGGCGAAGAATTGCTCCTATTATAAATACTGAAATAGCCACCAGGTCAGTAATATTCCAGTATTCCTGAAGCCAAACTTTCACTTTTTGGCTCAGCTTGCCAGGCTCTGACATCAGAATCTGAAATAAAAAATAAAACAAAGAAATCATTAAGGAAAAACTCCAAGTTACGTTTTTGAAGTCATGAAAAAAGACCAATCTTGTCCCATTCAACAGGTGTCTTTGTCTCAAGCAGCAATATTTTTAGTTACTAGCAAACAAAATTTCCTTTTCATAGAATAACAGAATGGCTTGGGTTGGAAAGGACCTATAAAGATCATTCAGTTCCAACCACCCTGCCCTGGGCAGGGACACCTCCCACTAGACCAGGTTACTCAAAGCCCCATCCACCCTGGCCATGAACACTCCCAGGGACGGGGCGTACACAGCTTCTCTGGGCAATCTGGGCCACTGTCACACTACCCTCATCATAAAAATTTTCTTATGTCCAATCCAAACCCACCTTCTTTCAGCTTAAAATGGTTCCTCCTCATCCTGTAACTACAGGCCTTGGTAAAACATCTCGCTGTGTCTATAAGGTCTCCCCAGAGCCTTCTCTTCTCCAGGCTGGACAACCCCAACTCTCTCAGCCTGTCCTCCCAGCAGAGGTGCTCCAGCCCTCTGATAAGCTTCGTAGCCCTCCTCTGGAACCCCTTTTCATCTTTGTTTCTATTTTGGCTTTCTTAAGCCTTTTTTTTTTTCCGGTAGATTTTAATCAATTATATTTAAACCAAGAGATGTGGCTTGATGACTTTGCATCCATATTTATCTCCAAATACAGTTAGTATGAGATGTGGGAATTTTGAATTAGAGAAGGACAGGCCTAGTGCAAAGCACAGTACAGCACATGAATACAGGAGAAGTTTTTATGCTGCCTTCATACAAAAGTAACGAGATCAGTCAGACAGTACTCCTAGCTAATTCCCCAAAACACCTCTCTGCCTGCAGCTCTCATCAAGGATTGACCGCGTCAATAATAAAAAGATAGAACCTACTGAGTTTCCTTTGTGGGTTATGGCCGTGCCTTTCCTTGGAAATACACATAAGAGAATGACAGTATTCCTTTTGACTACTGACTTCAGGGCATTTTTGCCCAATAAGAGGTTTTAATGTATGGGAATGGATTATAAATTAAAAACCCAGTGATGGGCATTTTGGGACTCTAGATATGAGAATCTTGTCTCTCATGTACAGCTCCTCAACCCTCTGCACAAGTCCATGCCATTATTACCTCTAAGGGTGAGCATCATTTTAAGGACTGAAATGTTGGTATGATCAGACCTTACCTCTCTTACTTTCTCCAAAGCCAATGTCACAATGTAAGAGATGACAATCCATTCCTGGACTGATGGCCACCGTTCCATCCGCACCAAGATGATGTAATTAAATAGCATCAAGTAACCAAGGTATGACAGCTAAAAAAAAAAATAAAAAAAAATTCTTTTATGTACTTTAGGGGACAGATGCCAAGATCCTTCCACAGTCAGGCAGTATTCGATTACTTGAGATGAATACATACAGAAAAAAACCTCTCCACTAATTTTCATTAGGAAGTTCTGGACAATTAGTGTAAACCAATACAGCTATCACTTAGTTTTCTATAAGTACTAGTGCAAATGTCAAATTGGTGACACTGTTGTCTCCATACCACACAGCCTCTTTGGTGATCAGCCAAACTAAAAAATTCTGAGATGTGGTAAGTCTGGAGTTGAGAAAAAAGTATGGATTCAATGGCTTTGCAGGAAAAAAAAAAAAGGAGAAGCCAAGCAGCAATAAACCAAAAGATTTTCCAGGGAGAAAACTGAGTTTTCTAAAGAATGAGATATTCAATGTGAAATGTTTACCCACCATCTCAAAACTGATCTAAAGCAGAACAGGGAGGTAGAGTTGAGAGCAGCATCTACCTGGAGGGGTAGGGAAAATAAAGAGCCACATTGGCCACTTGCTTTTCTCAGCCCTGTAATAATGTGGTTGAGAGGCAGATTATACTCTTTATGTGAAGTCAGAAACATGCAGACTTCCTGTATCAGTACCTACAACACCTCTTCCTATACTTGTTACTTGAACCCATCTGCATGAACAGTAGGTTTGCAGATATTTGGTTACTTTAAGTGGCCACGAGCCTCAGGAGCACAGGAGGCTGCATTAGCACCTCAGAGAAGAAACATCAAACAGAAGGCAGTAAAATCCTCTTTGCTGAGGGGCTGCATAATGCATGAAAACAAAGCCTGCCCAAGTCGTGACATTCATACATACAGGTATGAACACATACATTGAGACTATGTGCGAAAGATTCAGGTGCTGAAGCACCTTACTTGCACAGGAAATAAGCTTTTCTTCTCTGAAGAAAGCAGGGCTGCTGCAATGCCCTTCCTGCAGCTGCTGTGCACACTGGCAGAGGCCACGGGCTGAATTATCACAGATATCCACAGATGCTGTGGACCACATGATCCAGGCAGCTGAATGATCTCATTTGTCGAAAGAGGCAAAACAACAATTCCAAAGCACTCTACATCAGGCCCTTTGTGCCTGGGGCTTTTTTAATCTACTAAATATAATTTCTTCTTACACTGTCAAACCACGTTGAGTACCTTTCTTTGAAATTAAACAGGAATTTTACTTCTAAATTACTAATACAGGCAGCAGAAAGGGATCGCTACAGTATTTTGTGATTATGATGTGCTAAAACTAAAACCTAGATAATACTATGACATACTAGGTATTGCAAGTCCTATCTTTAAATAAAAAAGAGAGCAATATCCTTTTTACAGCGCACACATGAAATTTATGAGCAGTAACATGAACACTTTTTCTGTTTTATTAAAACGAAGTTTAGCACCAGATAATTCTTGATGCACTAAAGAGAAAATCAGATGCTTGTCAAAAACAAATCTTAGTTTAGATGGGTTTTAATTATTTAAATAAGGGAAAAATACCTATTCAGTTTTAGCAGACTGGGATCTGTGCTTCCATCTAAATTGCACTCGTCTGAGCCTAACTGTCAACAGAGCAAATGACAAGCACCGATACTGTAGCACTCCTTCTTGGGCCCTAAAATGTATCTCAAAGCAGAACAGGAGCCAGAGCTTTTAGAAAGCAAGAGAGTCCAGCCTAGCTTGGACTGAGTTACTGGGCTGTGGGACTTGTACTGACTTTGGCATATGATTAACCAGACAGGGCCTCATTCTAAGTGTGTAGGAGCTTTAGAGGCCAGTAGCATAAGCATCAGTTATTCATTCTGTTTCACTGTCTAGGCATTTTTCTCTGAGTAAAGAGATTGTTTTACTCATCAGATTTCAGGAAAGTCAGTACTATCTACTTATTACTTCATTATTATTTCTACATTTGAATCCTTTAAGTTTCACAGGTGTGAGAAAAATGATCAATATTGGTTTAATCATCATGACTTACTGTGTAGAACCAAAATTTGACAATAGGTGCATTATAGAATTCATAGATCTTTGTTCCAATTGGAAGGCTTTTTTGTTTTTTATTCCCATTCTCTTCATCTCCTTTTCGGGAGCCTGTATCCACATTAGCATCCTAGAAGACCAAAGTTGTCAGTTTTCATCAATACACAATAATAATAATAGTAGCTTTTGCTCAACTAGAGCCCCAGCCATCTGTTAACTGCATGAGGAAAGCTCTAAGCAACAGACCTCTTTTAAAAATACAAAAGTAGAAATTCCATTAATATGTGCAACTGCACAGATAATTTACAGGCCCTGAGAATTCAACCTAAACACTCCCAAAACTCTTCACTGATTTTTATCCCACAGAGGCAGTTGAGACTTTCGCCTGACCTATAGCATAATCAGAATCTGCTCAGAAAGCTGAGCACGCTTTAGATATTAGAACTTCCTAATAATTTTCTGTTACTGACCACATTTTCTTCCTCCTTTTCTTTGCTTTCTTCATTTTCTCTTGATGTCTGGTAAGAATAATCATCGTAACTCCGAAACTCTAGGAAAAGGATGGTGGGAGGGAAGAGAATCCCCATTATAACCTGCACAACAAGAAAGAATTCAACTCAGATGGCAATAGTTGTTTACACTAATAAATTTCATACCAAGGCAAACCCCATAAACAGTATTTTCTTTTGTATAGTATTCAAGATACTCTGCTATCCTCAAACCTACAAAAATGAAGTAGTACTTATGAAGTAAGAACTTGTATGGAAAGATGGCACCCTGGAAGGCTTCTCATCTCCACAAATCCACTGCAATTAAGAAATTGTGCTCCAGAATTAGAGTTGTACAGAGAAATTCCATGGAACGGATACAGGAGTGGCTGGAAGAGGGCGTAAGGTTTGTTACTGGAATTCATAGTTAATTTAGCGACCTATTATAATTAGTTTTAATAGTTTAAAAACTTGTGAAAGGTAAAAGAAGCTTTGCAGATAGGACTGGGAGAGTTCCTTTACTTTATGAGATTGCTGAGATACAGAAACAAAAGTAAGAGTTGCCAAAGTACAGAAAAGAAGCAGAGAAGAGAAGAATGCAGGCAATGAAACTAGAACATCAGTAGGTTGATTAATGCTTTGGAGAAAAAAAAGGAAATCAATAAACAGATTTAGAAAGCACCTTGATGCAATCTGAAAGGCAGGACACTTGCCTGAAGATTTTAAACAGGTTTAAGAGGGAGACATGGGAAAGGGGAAATAAATTGAGAATGACGGAGAGAGTGCAATGTGTATGTCAGCAAGCTTGGGAGTACAACCTGGGAAGATTGGGATGGCACTTTGTCTATAACAGGGGATTTAAGGAAATAAGGAGGTGAGACTGAGGTGGCACCATCATGATGGGGCTCTATGCAGGTGACAGCAACTGCATTAAAACAAAGGAAGGATTATATTCACATGAGAACACACATAAGCAAACACTGCTCTGCTTCCTTAATGCTGCCTCACTCACGTTTCTCTTTTGTGTCAGCCTCCTCACATTACTTGGTTTTTTGTAAATCAAACA
This sequence comes from Tringa tobata, assembly GCA_033628505.1. Lineage (NCBI taxonomy): Eukaryota > Metazoa > Chordata > Aves > Charadriiformes > Scolopacidae > Tringa > Tringa tobata. Next base: position 1,951,118 of record JAHREE010000136.1, read on the forward strand.
ATCAGGAAATATAGAAGTCAGTAGGAGAGACCAAATCATCAAATCACAGTAGAGGGAAACAAAAACCACATAGTTTCACACAATACAATTGCAAGGATTTCACTCTTTTCAACATTGAGTCTTGACTCTGTACAATGTTGAGCACAGTATTAAGCAATGTAAAAAGCATGTGTCCATGTCTGGTTCATTTTATCTCTACTCTCATTGCATGGACCTCTAATGGAAATCTTTTTGCTTGTATCCAACTGATTTTTAATCAAAGGCGTATGTTTTCAATGAACAGATCTCATCATTCATTAAAAGCCACAACTTTGCTCTCAGATTCCAATCATGCTAAGCCTTTTGTTGATTTATATCTGCCTTTGTCATGGGGTAATATTGCTAAGATATCCTGAATGTGGAAACAAAAAAAAAATTAGCTTTAGAACAGGTATGTTTTAAAAACATCTATAATTAGTAAGACAATTTGTTCTATGCAAACACTACGTATAATATGGTCTTACATGCAACAAACTGTATTTGAAAACAACTGCAGGGAGTACCTTAAGGCCTGGGTTTTTCCGCATGCGTAATCGCCCCATCCACATGTCTGTTAAGAGCATCTGGCTGCACGTGTGAGCAATGAAGTCCCTGTGTTTAGCTGCCACAGCCAATTTGAGACAGGTAGAATTACTCCAGTTTTTCAGTTCGTAGGTCAGTAGTTTCATGGCAACCTGCTCATCATGTTTATAGGACTGATCCAAGAGTTCAACAGCCAGCTGCCCAAAATCTCTGGAAAATGCAAGATAAATCCAGTGAAGTTCGATTTAGAAATTGGTGTCTAGAACTGGTAAAACCCCAATTGCATTTGGCGTTTTAATTCTGTTTGCAGCGGATCATGTTTTTCCACACCCATGTACAATGACAGGGACAACTCGTCTCAAGCTTGATTTGGGACAGTCTACAAAAGTTCCAAACTAATTTTTACTGACTGAGAGGACTAGCTTAGACCAATAACATCTTAAGGCCAATTTAGATATACCATTAGATACTCCTTAATTTATGCAAATGAATCCTGTAAATAACCTTGTGAAATAAAACTAGCTAGTTTTACAGAGAAGCTGAAGAAATAGTATGTCCTGTCAGAAAAAATGCAAGTCTCCTCTTTGCTAATGTTCCCTTCAGATTCTAAGACCACATTTTAGCTTTTTTTGCTGTTGATAAAAAGGCTCTAAATGGCATTCTGTTAACCTACATTCGAGAAATCAATTGTACTTTACTAGAAGTAAAGCTTCTCAACAAGCCAGACAAGCCCCTATATCAAACAGACATACACTGCGCTCTGTGCCTACTAACTTTGAGTTGTTGTCCAGATCCTGAGAGATGTCATCAACCAGCTCACTCTCAGAAGACTCATGGGCCATAGACTTGTAGAGTTTACAGGCCACAAGTGCCTTGGCCATGGTTTCCTCCCCTCGCTGCCAAAGGAAGAGTGCCATCTTCTGCCGTTTCATCAGCACGGCCCATACCATCAGTTCATGAAAGGGATACTGAAAACGGCTGACTTCTGGGTCATCCACATCAATATCGATCTCTTCCTCCTTTTTCTTCTTCTTCTTCTTCCCTTTGGTGGGAGGCTCATCATCCTGGGAAAAGAAGAAGCAAAAATGTTCCCATTAATCTTTAACAGCTTACCTGACAATGGCACCATGCACAGAACAAGTACAGAGAGGACATATTCATTCTTAAAGTTCTAATTTGTTTTTGCTGTTTGCTACAATGAATGCTAATAGCAATAAAACTATGCAGAACAAGTGACAGAGCATGCATTGGGCTAGCGCACACAGCTTAATATTTTATTCAGAGAACCATTTCTCGCATTCTTAATTACAAGTCACCCATCTGGGATAAGTGCAGCAGAACCCTATTGTACTGAAGGCATCGCTTTACACTGCATTCTACCGCACGTGTAATTGCGCAAACTGATTTGCAATGAATTAGTATTTAATGAATTCCACTGCAGTGGCAATGGAGCTTTAACAAACCTGAATTCACTATGAACAGTTTTCCACTGTAATTTCTGATGTGATATGTCTGCATCTATTCCTGAGGAACAGTGCTGCATATCTTACAGGTATCAAAGGAGTTTTCAGATCGACATGCAGGTGGATAGAGTGGCAACATGCAAATGGAAAAGACAGGCAGATAATGTCCTTAAGAACAGCAAGATACTAAAGGGAGTCTTCACCTTTGAATAAGCAATCTCCTCTTATGTATGCACTGCAAACGGAAGGTATAAGTATCCCATTTCTTAAAGGGATAGGGAGGATTGGCCATTACTACAGGAACCAACATGGAAGTAACTGAAGGGAAGTACTGACAATGAAGCAGGATCCTGAAGGGAGAAAAGCCACGATTGGGAAAATTAGGGTTTAAATAATGTAGGAAGAACATTGCATGTATAAGTGTAGACAGAGCTCATCACCATTGAAGACCTCGATTCCAAACTCAGAAGTGGATTGCAAATAAAAGCAATTACCATTCTACAAAATCAGTTCCTGTTCAAGAAAGCTCAGCACAATGCACTATTTTTTTGACAAAATATGAACTTAAATCCAAATTCAGGCTTCAGCCTCACACCCCAGGTTTCCAAAGATGACTCTTCAGGTCAACAATTAGGTACACATTTCTGTTGCAGTAGTTTTAAGAACTGGAAGTGGTAACCTCTGTCTTTTATCGAAAATTCAGGGGTCATTAATTGCACACACATGAAGAAAGTGTTGAGCATCTCTGAAGAACAGGACATAAAATATCAAATGGAGAATCAAAAGGTAGGTCCTCTCCACACTAGGAAAATCACATCAAAACAACACCCTGGATGAGAAAGACCAAGTGCTAAAGAGTCTAAACTTCCTGTTTTAGAGCTGCTAACACTGGAAATGAAAAAAAAAACCCCAAAGAAAACCAAACACCTGAACTTGCATCAATTTACTGACCACTTCAGCAAAAGAAATGTTCATTTTTCTTTTCACCTTTTCTTTCTCTTGGAAGAAGGGAGTGGGTTACACCCACTGTCAAGTAGAGAGAACACTTCAGTTTGTGCCACAGAAAACATTTCTCACTGAAAGAAATAGGAAAATCAAAACGTGCTTTTGCAGAAGCACTAAGCAACCTATGTGTGATCATCGCTGATTAAAAAGGGTCACACGTATGAGGGGCCGAGCTTTTGACCTTGAGCCATCAGAAAATAGGAAGGTGATCAGAGAGATTAAATATAACCCGGACTTTCTCTGTAGAAAAGAAAGCTGCTTATCTGCTTGGGGAAATAGAGGCTTTTGTGAGTGGGTGTAGTTCACATCAAATGTAACACAAGCATAATGTATATATACTTGTGTTCAAATGCTACCACAGCATTAATAAAAGCATACCCCCTAGGGAAATGTACCTGGCCCTTTGTGTAAATGCTTTCCTGGTCTATATTAATACTTTTTTTCAGAAACAAACCTAACTACCTCCAAAACAGAGAGAGTTTTTAGGCATCATCCTAGGCTTGATTCTGATCAATTCAAGATTTCTGCAGACATGCAAGTGCTAAGAGCAAAAGCAGAATTGTACCAAGAAATGCTTTGATAAAAACCAGTATTTTACAATAAATCCAACTTACCTCCATCCCTAGTAGTTTAAGAGCTTTTGGCTGAATATTAAAATAGAAAAGAAAATCAGTTAGATAGGAGGGAAAATTCAAAGACCAAACAATATGAAGAAAAAACATATTTTCATTTACAAATGTTCACATTTACAATTATTAAACTTATTATTCTAAATAATTGTACGATCAATTAATCTCCCTCTTAATTGTATGTGCAGGAGGGCAATGGGTTAGAAAATACTTTCCATCCTGCACTTGAGTGAAGTATTTTGATTCCAATGGAAGAGTTAAATGAATCATTTAACAATATACTGCTTTATCACCACATGGTCACAAAAGTTTGAAGAAAATAGTGGTTCTAAGCATGCACAGGATAAAGATACCCATAGGAAACAGTAAAAAAAAATAATAGATCTTCAAACTTCTCACAATTTCTCATTTAAAAAACCCCTCTGTTCTATTGTGAAATTGCAGCTTTACAATTTATGTAAAAGATTTATTTGTTTGTTCCACCAGACAGTACTACACAATATATGTACTATATATCATCTACAGAATGTTTGGCCTTTGAGTGGCCTTATGACCCTTTGTGGGGCTAGTTTCCTAGTGTGGGGTTTTCTGTAATTAGGCTACGAAACACCACTTGACCTTCAAAGCTGAACCAACCAAACAAATAACCTAATGAAGAAAATTATTCTATTTGCTTAGAACTTTGGTCTTGCAGCATTTCTTTAGAGTTTAACATGTAATGTTTCAGAAAGACAATGAACAGAGCATTACTTATTTTTTAGCACCAGCATGATGGACACATCCAGAATGAACTCATTCTTACCCTCTTTGGTCCAAATAAATTATTATAAAGAGTCCGAAAACTTTTTCGAGTGTAGTTGCAGCGATAAGCTCCACCCATGAGATATTCAAGTACAAGACCAATATCTATTAGGCTGATATGATAATCTGGTGGAAGATTTCCCTACCAAGAAATCAAAAAAAACCCAAAATAAGGACTTAGGATAAGAAAACATATCATACATTAAATTGTCCAGCTCGACATATCATGTCATGTTTAAATTGGCACACGGGTATTATTTACAACCACTAGTTTCAGTCTCAGAATATTTGAACAAAATTAATGATAACTGAGTCACGTAATGGAAATTTTGGGGGCCAGATTTTTTTTTTTGTTTTGTTATTGGCAGTATTTATAGTTGAGGACAAATTTTCATTTGATTTACTCATATAATACATCAGTGTCCATAAAAGCCCGAGTTATTTGCAAAGGTTATATAGATGAAATTAAATATATTTGTACAGATTATCATTAATCCAGTATAAAAGCATGACTCAATTTCACAGTGAGTATCAGGCATACCTTCCATTTTATGGAAACTTATATTTCATCATAATATTATCTACAGAGTTAAGACTACAATGCAGAAGATGACTAGATTAATGCGCAGCCCAGAAAAAAAGAAAAAGGCAGACTATGATTTCCACTGTTACACTTTAAAATTCGATAGTGGTATTGACTCTGGTACAACCATGTGTTGAAAACTGTGCTTCATTGTTCAAGCGACATCCTACAACGCTAACTGATTCTACAGCACCACCGAGCAGTTGCTATGATGAAACAACTACATCCTAAGCAAACACGTCACCTCCATGTTAACCCAAGCGAATCCCCGAGACTGCCGCTGAATGAGTGAGCCGTGAAAACGCAATGAAAAGGAAGAGACACAGACAGAAAGCAGAACACAGAAGAGCATTAGTAACACTCAAAAACACAAACACTGAATGAGGAAAGTGTTAAAACTATGAAGCAGATTAATATGAATTATACATTAACCCAGTACTGTGTAATTCCCACATCTAAACCTCCCAGGCATAAATGGGAATTTTCCTTGCAAAAAGGAATACAGGCTATTTCGGGTAGCTAAATTTTACTGAATAAAAGCTCCAAAACCTCAAAGAGAGCAAATAAAACAACAAATCTTTCAATGACCCTATTCACATATAATGAATGAATTTACATGAAATGGAAACAAATGAATAACAAATTTAGAACTTGTAGCACTGAGAAACAGATTTTTCTCCCAGGTAAAAGTAGGATTGCTTGGGTGAAAAGTAATGGAAAAAAACCACAAGGAAACAAACAAAATGGAACAAATTCTGTGCTCATGAGCGGGGCTTCCAGTTAACCAAGCCGACTTTTCCTTACACTTCACTGTTGTAGTGCTGCACTAGGAGTTTCTTGTAGAGAAGAAACAGTATCACCCTAAATCGCAAACAATATATTACGCTAGTAGGAGCTTAACTTTTCTCTCCTTAGTTTTTAAATTACTAGCAGTTCAGTATGGCCATACCTGATTTAGACTGACATCACTGTTTGTCACAAGTAATTTAACTTTCCTTTTTTAAGAGGTACCATCTAATTTCAGATGTTTGCTTTCCCCCGTGCTACGCTTGCTTTTACTGTTGACTCACATGGTTAATGTAATCATGCAAAGGTAATGCTGCTGTTAGTTAAGCTTACCTTTTTCACATCTCTGACTAATAAATGCAGTGTATTTGGTGGACCCAATCTCTGAAACAAAAATCATTCACAGTCCATTAGAGCTTCAATTCTTCAGATTTTTGTCAAACACAAATGTAATTAATGATCTGGAAATCGAGGCAACTACGTGCCATCACACTCTGCAGGGCTGAAAAGGTGGCACTGGACTACAATGACAAATACATTTCTGTCAAGAGCTGTGTAATCCCTTTCCTATAATCCTTCATGTGGTGGCTCAAGTCACAGCAGTTTGTGACCCTGGCTGAACTTGTACTTGGTGCAGGAGCCATAAAGGGACCGGAGGCCTAGACTGAGGTTATATGTTGTATGAATGCTGTCCTAGACTACCTGCCACTTAAATAATGGGAAGAAATAGTTACGTTCCTGATGAATTTGCTGTGGGTTGGGTCGGGGAGAATTTGATTAAAAAACATGGTGTTCTATGGTTTTGGGAAAAACATGTTGCTTTGCTGGGCCACGAGTAAAAACGATACTGCCTTCTGTAATATGTTAAAAATAAAAGTTGCTATGTAAATACTTTGCCAAATTTACAGGCTTATTTCAATAATACTGAAGTATACATACAGGAAAAGCAATAGAGATTAAAAGGTAAATGACCACTACTGGCTGGTAATAAATTTTTACTATCTCCATTAGTTCTTTAAGTGTTCTGAACGTGTATTTTAAATACATCATTATATTTACATAACAAATGGCAACAGCTTCTGAAAGCTGTTATAGGCTTATTAATTAGGAATGCGCATATTCAGTGAAACAAGGGGACAGCATATGTAGTAGCTATGGCTCCTTTTATCACTATCCAACTTCTGTGTATTGTCAGGGCTCAGAGGGTTTTGGAAAAACCAGCATATCTCAGTAGGAGAAGAAGAAAAAGAATGCCTCTGTTAAACACAGGTATCACAGGGCATTTTATTATTTCTGCTCACTCACGGTATTATAAAGTTCTTCCAGTCGAGGAATAGTGAGGAAGTGGTGCATGTTCACTCCATTCTCAATAAGTAGTTTCACAAAGTCCACTCGATCCAGAACCAGTGCGTCCAGCATCGCCTGCTCCAGGGAATTCACCTAAATGGCAGAATGGAGAATGTGAGACTGCATGAGCACAGAAGAATTGGCTGGGCAACAACCACAAACATTTTCATTATTTAGGATACTCCCAAGTTCCCAAACATGTTCATCGATCTGTAAGTGAAAAGGATTTTAGAAAATGACATTTTACCCATATGCAAGTCAATACAGATGATAGATCTTTCCGATGAGGTCTTGGGTGAGAGGACAGCAGTGAAAGAAACCTTCAGCAACACAACTGTAGCTTTCAATCATTTTGTTTAGTATTTTTAACTAAACCAGGCATACCATGCTTGACACATTATGTAAAAAGAGATTTACTTGCTGAACATAATAGGAACAAGTTCAAATTTAAGAAAAACGCACTGTGTACTTTTAAGAACAGGTTGACATAACTTACTCTGATAACTCGCATATGTGTCTTCCACTCAAACTGCAGCCTCACAGAGAAAAGGCAACATATAACGCCAAAAGACTCAAATCATTTGGGAAGAAGCACTTCCCCATCCTTCACCAACTTAGCTTTGCCTTTGGAAAATGTTGGTCAGAAAGCCTAACGGATTCTGTTAATATGGTCTCAGGGGTTAAAAACCAATAGGAGAGGGGAAAACCCCTTAAGCAGTGATCTCCTCGACACATGAACTTTAATCCAGACAACAGAACAATTTAAACTACTGCAACTGGTTGAAGTGCTTCAAAATGGAGATGTTTAAACTCCCCTCACTGGATAAATAACATGTACAAGGAAGGGTGAAGATATTCAGTGGTGTTTTTATTTTCCTTTAACAAGTACAGGGAAGATGTAGCAGATAAACACTGACTTGTGCTGTTGTGATATGGCTGCACATGGTACACATGGATTGAGAGAGAGGTTCCTGGCTCAAAGACTGAACAGCATCCCTGCAAAATCTACTGCTGATCTTGTGAGAATGTGCAAACAAACATTCTATAGAATGAAAAAGGTGTATTTTCCTTCTGTCTTTGTTCCCCAGGATGAAAATAGAATGAATTCTTCAACAGTTTTAGTATGAATATTTTCATCTCACCCAGTTCAGGAGTTCAAGCTTTCTTGGATCTGTTTCTTCTTCTGGCTCTTCTTTTCCTTTTCCTCCCTTTTTCTTTCCTTTTCCTTTCCCTCTGGCTGCTTTAGTCTGAGCTGCTGGAGATTTCTTTTCCTTCTCAGGAGCTGTACCATCAGCAGCTGTAAGGCTTCCTAAAGGCTGTATTAAATAATGCATTAGATTGACTGTACAGTGACTATTTCATTGAATACACTCCTAATGAACTCGCTCCCCGGTCACCACTTCTCACATGCAGTCAACTAAAAACGATAATTTCCTGAAGTATAAGGAACCTTTTTGCATAGCCACAGCTTTACACTTTTCTACGTCTAATGTAGTCAGTAATACTGAAAGTCAAAGTAGCGAAACAGGTAGACTGTGGAGGATCTCGCTCACAAAGTAAAATCAGTGCAAGAGGACTGGGAAGAGACACTACTCAATTTTGTGACACTAGTTTTTTTTCTCTCAGTGAAAGCAACAGTTGTCAAAATAAACAGCAACAAACAGGATAAGGAGTTGGACAGAAAGAGCTTAACAATAAAGTTGTACAATGCCAAATAGCATCCATACTGCAGAGGCAGAAAGGAGATGAGAGCAAGCCACCCACTGGTTCATTTACATTCTGCAGACAATATTTCTGTTTATACCTCTTCAGACACATTTACTCTTCCAGCCTATCTACTCAAGACAGGCAGGCGTGCATGCAAGTAACTGGACGCTACCTGTCTGAATTTGAGGCTTGACTTGCTCCAGTTAAAGCTTAGGTTATATGATCTCCACCAATATGTAAAGTGGATTACAACTGCCCCGTGCTCTGCACTGAGAACTGCAGAACCAAGCCTTGTTTTTCTGTGGTTTTGTTCATTTTGGAAATCTTCTTTGCCTAGCTACCATGAATCCATCCATTCGTAAGCCTGGACAAAACCATGACTGCCAACTTGCAGCACATGCCAGTCTGGAAGCAATCTGCAGGAATCTAAAATGCCAGTGAATCGCAGTTGGTGACACTGCTTCCACAAACTGTCACACTGTATGAAATAGGCCAAAGCAGTAACTGGCTTCGGTTGCTACATGGTACCTCTGAATCTAACCACAATAATATGGAGATGGAACATTCTATTCAAATAAATGTTTTATAGTAATAATACTTCATAATTTGATGAACCTCGAATATTGAAAACATCTCATTACTATAAGTGAAGGAATAAAACAGTATATGTAGCAACATTCGTTTAAATTTAATTATATGGGCTTCCAAATGAAATAAATCTCACCATTATGTACAGCGTGCACATGAACAGAGTTCCTTTGAGTGTTGTTTTATTGCATAGTTTCAGGAAAGACATCTAATTAAAAAAAATTTTTAATAATTCTCGCACTTCATTCTTACTGCCTCTTTTAAGCTTGTTTCCTCATGACACTTTATAGTAATTCAACACCAGATGGTTCACACAGTAAAGCAAAAAGCATCAATACAGTGAGACATGGAAGTGGCTTAAATAGAGGATTTTAGTTACACAGATGAACAAAGGCACTGCAGTCCTTCACCAATTGACTTCAACTAGTGCAGCATCAAACTCCAATAATTTGAGAAAGAAAATCCAATTTCAGGATCTAAAGCTTTACTGAAGATCTGCTTCTTAGCTCATTTGGCACAGCTTTGCCTGCCAGAGGCCTGTTTTCTGCAATGGTTTCTTTTGGACATCAAGATTTTGGCCCATTAATCCAAATTGATTTTCACAGCTGTTAATGAGCTGAGCAACACAATTCCTTCCAACTAAGCAGCTCCATGAATTTCCTTTCTGCACACTTTAATAGGTAGCTGGGGACCTTGCCAACTGCTAGCACATGTCAATGACACAGTCAGAGTCTCGGCAACGCTAGTGCATCACACAAGTTCACTGGGGGGGGACCAGGACTGCTATCATACAGCTGTATTAAGGCCACAGATTGTTTCCAGTAAACGTTTTTTGGGGATTTTTCTGGGGTTTTTTTGCTTTCAAATCTCATGAGGAAACTTAAATAAAATTATTTTTATGCTTGTCATGAAATTGCTTTTCTTTCATTCAGAGAGTTTAAAGTATTGCTAAATATTTGCAAGTGGTAGTATAAGAAATTTAAAAAAAAATAGATCATTCTTATGAGATATCCTACATCAGATTGGCATAAAGCAGAATTCAATACTGTTTTTCCTGCCAAAAAAAATCTAAGGTGTGAATATTCAGCCACTTATTTTAAACTGTTAACAGTCAGTATGACTCGGAAAACTTTGTCTTACTGGCCAGTGGTGTCCAAAGACAAAGATTTGGCTGCGTGCAATGTCTACACGATTCCAGGCCAAAGCTAAGCTGAGCTGGTCTGGAGCAGATGCATTGGTACCTAAAGAGAAACACACACGTTTAGTATTTCGTGCAGGACAAAACAACATTGGAAAACCTTCTCCACCTTCTCCAAGAAACATTCACTTCTCCAAGAACTAGAAAACAGCACTGACTCCATATCATACTGCCATTAGAATAATTCTACCACAAAGCAGGGGATTCATCAAATCAATTTATAGTATCTTCCATTTAAGTCCATAATTCTCATTTCAAAATGATTAACCAGATTCTCTCACTTTTTTCCGTAAAGCATCCACATTGACTTTATGTTCTGATGCTAAAGATAGACATTTAACTGTTCTAAAGGACTACTCCTCTCAGCTTCTCTGGCTGATGCTGTAGATACAAGTATAATAATTCCTCTCTTTATGTCTTAGCTTTGGGGATTCCAGTGATCCCATATTGAGCCTGTATCAACTACTATATGTCTGCAGACAGAAAACAGTTGTTTCAGCAAACATAACAAACTCCAAATAAATATGGAAATGATCCTAAATTTTGCCCTAAGGCTAAAAAAGCACAACATGAGATCTGGAAAAATCCAGATAGTCTTTTAATCTTTCCACCTTTCTTTCTAACTTCATTAATATATGCTAGAATTGCAATAAACTGTGTTGAAATATCAGTAGTGTGGTTGTTGCAGCATTCTTATCCCAGGCTTTCAGGTGAGGAAAGCCACACAAAACTTCCAATCTAGATTTAATGCTTCAAGCTAATCTGAACCTCAAGCCAAGCATATTTGGGTTACTTGTTAGAATCCAAGCAAATAAATCAAAGACTTAAACATCAAGAGTGAACCTCAGACAGAGTATAGGACTATCTTCTTGGGATCAATTTCTGCATCCCTCCTAATTGCTCGCAAAACCCACCTTTGAGGAGAGCAGTTAAGATAGACATCTCAATGTCCTGTTGCCCTTCAGACCCCATGCGGAACACAGTAATCTAAAAGATAGCAAACAAAAAATTACAACACATGAGAGAATAAACATGTAGACACAAAAAAGAGCAGAACAATGAAGCTTTATTATTTTCTAAGACGTGAGATTTTTCAAAAAAATACAGTTCCACTCAATTTTTCTTTGAAATTCAATTTTCACAGAAGCATTTAATTAAACTCTTTTGATACAGTTATCCTAAAATATCCCTGACACAGTCAACTGTCTGAATTTTGCTGAGTAAATCAGGCCTGCTCTGATTTACTGCATTTTAAATTTGAAGCAGTTTGACTAGGGCAACTGTGTGTTTTCTTTTCTCGATCAATTCTGCTAGCAAAGCTGACTCTCTTACAGTCAGCTTATCATAGTCATTATTACCAACTTGACATCTGCTGAAGGTGTATGTATGGAACTAATCTTGGCACAACACACATATAAGTACCCAAACAATACACTTACGTTACTCAGACAATCTAAAGATTTAACATCTGGAGCCCTTAAGAAAGATTTTATCTACTCAGCGGGTCACACTAGTAATGATTCTGAATGCATACAAAGAAAGTGTGGATAGGTGTCTATTTGATTGCAGTACAGAGCTGCACTACTAGAAAATCCAGCATTTGTCATATTCTGTTCCAAGTGGCATTTCTAATCCTTAGAAAATTTAGTTCTGGCAAATGTATTTAAATATATGTTGCTAAAAATAATTTAAAATTGTATATTCTGGCTTTTATGAACCCAAGAACTATGTGGTATCAAAATCTGATCAAAAATAAAGGAACAGACATAAAACTAAAATGGACCCTTCTAGCAGAAACCCCTCCCACACTAAAGGGAATTCAGCACCAGATGTTGGCATTTAAGTATTTAGTTGTTATCTTGAAATGTATAGATATGTAAGGAATCACTTCCCTGGCAGCTGAGATCAACATTTTAAAGAAAAGCCAGGGACATGAGCCAATTCTCAGCATAATCTCTGGAAAAAAAGCCAGATTTTTGGACAGTTTGGAGAATACACAACTGGTAGAAAGCCTTTTAGGACACTTACAAGTTCTTTTTTTTTCATGCACTCCATAAGAATGATGAACAACTGATGAGCTTGATTCCTGTTGTAGTTGAATGTTTTCTGGATGGTAACTAGAAGCTGGTCCCTAAGGGATTCACTTATTATCCTAAATGAAAAATGAGACATACAAGACATAGCCAGAATTAATATATATTCAGAAGGCCTGCTGTTTGAGAAACAATTTTTTCATCCACCAGTGCAATGACTTCATTTTGCAAATAATTGAAAACACACAGCATCTTTGCATTCTGTACAGGTAAGGATTTCGTGCAGAATTAACAGTAATCAGGAAATTCATACTCAGGCTGGCTCTTCTGCACCTCAGTACCTCAGCACTGATTAAAAACTGGCAGGGAATTCAAACCATCCTTTTACCCTGCAATATAATGCGGGTAGCTCTTGCTCCCACTAAATATTATAGATATATTTCTGTTAAGAACTTCAGTCTTCAGTATTTCAGCAGTGCACCTTACGGCACCCCTACCTTTGCCTCTAAATGTTGCAAGGCCCTTTGCATACAACTAAAAAACCAAAAATATTTCACACTACTGATATGTCACCTTGGTTATCCTCTTAAACAGAGGATTTAATTTGCTAGTGTATCTGAAACTTCATAATACCCAACGGAGAAATAAACAATCCAAAAGATGATGAAAGAAATTAGATCGAAAACATTCTACAAAGGTCAGAAATGTTTGCTCTCTCAAAGCAATATGAAACGGAGCCCTTCAATCCTCATCCTTTTCCTAAAAAAAGACATGTATTTTCAGATGATGGCAAACATTACCAGCAGGCATGCAAAGCAGTGAGACAGCTGAGCCTGCAAAGTGCAGTAATATTCAAAGTTCATTGTTAGAAAACAATTCTTTTAGACAGCAGGGCTGACAAAAAATTCTTGTTATAGACTTGCCTTACCAGATGAACACATTTATCTCATCATAATTATTGGAGAGGAAAATTGGATACTGCATCATATGTACTAGGAGAGAAAGCCATGCAGTGAGCAGATCTCAGACAGACTGATCCCGATAAGCTCTTTCAATTACCTATCAGCTGACAGGAAGGATGAATGAGAAAGATCAAACTTTGTTTCTCTTTTTTTTTGTAAGGAGGCTTGGTCAACAGAAAGGAAAAGGAAGTTGCTGAATCATAAATACTGTTGGTAGGATTAAATACGTACTATGTGTAAACATCAAAAAAATCCAGCATCACAGGTGCTCTCCCAGTTCAGCAAGTAACATCTACACTGTTTGACAATACTACTTGTCTGATTAATATTTAATCCAAGCTAAGCTCCAACTTCAATCAAAGAAATAGGCCATTTCTTCACTGCGAGACAGGCGTGCCATACCTTAATCAAGACAATTATACTAAGGTTTTGCCTGAATGTGGCTACTAAAGATAAAATCCTGAAATTAACAATGACAATGAGGAATGTATGTTACCTGACTAGAAGAAGCAATATTTTAAATAACAAATGCAATACTCTGCTTCTACTTGGAGTATTTGTCAGGACAGCTCTTTTACTCTGCAATGCAGATGAGCTTTATGCTGCTAGTACATGCTTTGTATCTTCTTTAAACTAACCATACTTTCTATCAACCAAAGGAGTGGACAATCAACCATAAAAATAATAGATTCCAGAAAATGTTGGATTTGGAGTGACTTTCACAGATTCATTTGGGCAACTGACAGGAGGGCTGTGGAGCAGAACACTCCAGACAACATCCTCCACTCTGTTCATGACTTCAGGCAGCACTGCCCTGAAGAACCATCACAGATGCATGAAACAGCAAGACAACAGAAGGAAGCCCAACAGCTGGTCTGGCACTCTTGGAGAACAAAACTCATTCACAGAACACACTAGAATCAAGCAGTACAAATTTTGCAAATACAAACACTAAACAATCTCAGCGTTGGCCGGAGAAAGAGAGTAATTCTTGGGAATCACTTGTTCTTTGCTTCTAACGTGCCCAACCCAGCACCCAGTACAGTGTAGGAAACTTTAAAGGAGCAGTTAAATGACAGTGTGCTGCACTGAGAGCAAGCTTACTTCAACGGACCATCAAATACGTGCCAAGTGGTAACAATTTCTATTCATTAAGATTAAACAGGCAACAAAAGCTGACTGACAGCAGAATGCCTCTGTTTGTAGCATTTTGTCCCTGAGGTGTTTTTTTATGAAGCTTTAATGAAAGCAAGGCATATAGTCCTACATTGTCCACCCCAGCAAGACACTGCGTTGGCGAAGATCTCAAAATCTTACCCTCCTTCTTCTGAATACTTGTGTGCAAATGACAGAATATCTGATGCTCGTCCACTACCATCACATATCACAACAGGGAGAGGGGGTTCTTCTCGTAGACACTCTAAGACAATGGAGATCACATTGGGACCTCCTTCCACTATGAGCCCAACTACAGGAACACCTTGCCCCAGCCCTGCGAAAAACAGAGGAACAGAAACAAAAAAAGATGCGTCATTGAAACTTAAAGAGGTTGAGATATGAGTGGATATGACTTCCATGTTAAACCATCAGAGCAGTAATTCTGCATCAGAGCTTCAAACCAGAGCAGTCAGGAAAAATGATGGCCACTTCACGGCCAACACCAGGAAAAATGTCCATATGCCATTTCAAAGCCCCAAAAGGAAAAGAGTAAGATGTTTCTATGCCCTTGCTTTTGCATCAGCTCCATACTGATCATTTATTTGCTCACTGTTGGTGAAAAGTTTGTAATCTTTTTTGACAGACACCATGTACAGATAAAACAGCTAACGTGATTTTCCTATTACTTCATTAGCTTCACTGTCACTTGGATGGCTCCCAG
The DNA here is from genome assembly GCA_033628505.1 of Tringa tobata. Taxonomy (NCBI): domain Eukaryota; kingdom Metazoa; phylum Chordata; class Aves; order Charadriiformes; family Scolopacidae; genus Tringa; species Tringa tobata. The sequence goes on from JAHREE010000136.1 coordinate 1,966,660, forward strand.
CTACTGTGTCTGATGCTTTAACTCTTCATTGGTTACCTACAGCAAGTCTTCAGTGAGCTGACATATACCTATGCTTTCTCCTAAGATAAAAAATATGACATTAGTGTTTTTATCATGAGGCTGAAATGGCTGGTCGATGGAAGAGACGACAGCTGAGCATCCCTTTGCTGTCCCTGCCTCACTGTGATCTCCAGGCATAGGATGACAAAGGGAAGCCCACAGGTCACATGGTCTCAGTAGCCTTGGTCACAACATACTTGGGGAAATGAAGGATAAAACATTACCTGAAGGCTGACTAATCCCACTATTATAATAATCTGAATTCAGTTCTTAATCTGTAAAATGACCAGCACTTTCTAAAGAAGCACTTTTTTGTACAGTTGAGAACACGTGAAAGAGTTCATATTTTCAACCTTCATTCCTCTCTGGAGAACAGGAACATCATGCACAGTAACAGCAGAAGCTTCCTGACATCCTCCTGTCAGTATACCCCAGCTCTGATAAGAAGTCACAGAGCATGGGCCGGCCTGTGTGTCCATGAAATCCTTAGTGATTCCTGCTGAGACTTCCAGAAGAGGTGCCTGTGCTTGAAGTGATTAAAAAGAAACAAAACAACTCCCTGTATGTTGTTACTAGTAGGTGTACTGCAGCACTTCACAGAACTCCTCATTCCTATGTATATTCCCAGTTTTGCCCTACTCATGACAGAAATCACCAAACACTACTTAAATCTGAACCAATATCCCCAGCCCCAGTGGTATTAAAAGAAATGCTACAGAACATCTTGCCTCTGGGCCCTGACCTCCTTATCTTCCAAGCCAGGGCTCGCTTGTACAATGTTACAACTCTCCCAGCACTTCTGCAGAAGACAAAGCTGAAGAAAGCACTGCTAACTTGAGCTATTTCTACTGTCTGGGGGACACAGCGCACCAGGCTGTCTCCACACTCAAAGGCAAGTGGCATCAGTTTTGGTGAGTTCAGTTTCTTAAGCTTACTGTAGGCAAAAAGCAGGACTTAAAGACTTTCTAGAACATTTAGATATCTCTAACTGCACCTTTTAGCTTTACCTGGCACGCTACTTCATTCATCTGCTCTACCTATAAGAGAACTTAAACTCTTCCAGAAACTTTTGTAGAGTTCAATGGAACTGTCATTATGAATGTTTCTTTTTTCTGATTTATACGGGCCTACACAGGTTACAACGGCATTTGTAAGAAGTCACAAAGGCAAGTGGTAGAACTGATGTCTATTCTCCAGTAGCTCTTAACTAAAGTGTGGATTCAAAGACTATTAACTTTTTTTGGACCATTTTTAATGAGGCGGTTGTTGGGGGCTTTTTTGAAGTTGCTGGAAAACCACAGCTACTGGTTTTTTTCATTAATTTAATCTTTAAAATATATTTTTTCCACAAAAACATTAATGAATAAGTGTCTTTTAAAATATTTTTTTCCTAAGTAATGACAAAAAGAATTCTAGAAAGTTGTTCTAGAGAGGCTGCACCAACTGGCAGAAATTTTAAAACTGCAGAAAACTTTAAATATGAAAGCACTGATGTGAAATTATCTTGATAATGGCTTCATTAAAAATAAAAATCCCAGCCGAGTTTATCTGGAAGATCAAAGAATGTTGAGTGTCATATTTAAATGAAACAAATTCATATAAAAGAGAAAATAAAATGATAGTATGAACATTTGGAATCAGAAACCACTGAGCTGCATGGGATTCCTGTAAACAGGAACTGTATAACATCACCCCATCATGTGTATTTACAGATGCTTATGAATTCTAGCTAGAAATGCACAAATTCTTTACATTTCCCTTTCCTTAAATTCTTACTGCTTTGAAGTTTCTCCCTCCCATTATTTGTCAACTTTTCTTTCTCCCTTTCCGGCTTTTCCGTGCTGTTAGATGTGGGCTCTTTCACCACTTATCAGACAGCATATGTTCTATTTTAGTCACACAGTCCTGATCAAATTCCTGCTAGAAAGAACTGGAAGAAGCGTTTAATTTCACTACCTTGAAGTATTTCTAGCCCTTCTTCCCTCCCTTCCTTTACGATCTTATGTTTACAGATTGCCCCACTGTACTTACGTGTGTTAATTTTCTGGAGGGAAATGTGTTTTTCCAACTGACGTCGTAACTTCACTTCAGCCCCGTATTTACCCAGCGTACCGTTGTCTGCCAGAATGAAGTGGGTATGGGAGCTGTTGAGCACGGAGAGCTTACTTAAAGGGTTTGACATTGTTTGGTAAACCCGGGTTACCTGTGTGTCAAAAGGATACATGTACCTAGATTAGAACTAAGAACTAAAGGCGAAAAATCCCCCGCACCACCCAGAAGAAGCACATGCCTTACCAGGAAACGAATCAACCAGACCTTTATAAGCAAAATAGAGGTGAATTAGAGATGGAGCTTGCTTCTACATTCAGAACTTGAACTCCTCACAGCAGTGTTTTCTTTGGAGGATGACAGTCACTCTCTGTACTTTCTCTGTATGTTCCACTAAGCTCATTAACGCAACTCATTAATGTACCATGCTTGATCACACACTGTGTTACATAAACCTCTTACTGCATTAGAAAATACAGTCTCATTTGGAGTTCCTAGTCATTAATATGCCACTGCAGAGTTCCCACTTACAGTAAATGCCAGTTTTGTATACATAAAGGCCCTTATGTGATATACAGAGGTCTCAGCATGGCACACTGAAGTTGGGACCTAAAACTCTGTTACCACAGAGAGATATTACTATAAGCAATGGAAACCTCACTAACTCCACATTTGTGTTGAAGTCATATATGACAACCTGACAAAAACATCTAAACAATGCATTTTCTTCAAGACATTGTTCAATTTCAGCTCTTAGGCTTGCTTTAGAAACAGTGATAATAATATTCCAAAAAGATGAACAGTGTATTTTTTTTATTTTTTTTAATTTTTTTTTAACAGCTAACATTGCTAATTACACAGGAGTTTCCTTAAAGACTTACATCTTTTCCTATCAGATCTTCCTTGTTTTCTACAATGCCCCACGGCGCAATTCCTATGGCACATATTCGTCCTCTGGATTTGGAAGAATGATCTTTCAAGGCATCTCCCACATGACGAATGACACCTATAGGTACAATTAATTTCATTCATTCTTGGCACTTTTGAGCGATCACTAAAAAACAGAATTTCCTTCTTGCCTCTCACGGAGCTACCTGCTTTTCTGGATTGCTTTCAATACTAAACTGGTATCCCTACTTTATAATAGAACATGCAACGCAGACATATGTAATAGTTGTGTGTAACTCCCATTGCCTTTTCACATCCTTGTTCTGAATTCAATGAAATCTTTGAAAGATGTACTTAACTTGCTACAGGGTAATCTGTACCACTGTCTGGAATTATATTATTCATTGTACACAATGCTAAACACATAAGGAATGCTATCACTGAGCTCTGAGCAAGCAAATAAACCTAACCTTATAGTTATCTAAGAAATATTTTTTCACTTTAAAATTATTTTGAATAACAAGTATCACCATCCCTTAAAGGCCTTTGTGGTAAAAAGAAAGTCAAAGGAATTCATTCTAATCTTACATAGTTTTCTGAGAAATAACTTGGTATAAAGATTTATTTCAGCTAAATAAAGATTATTATAATCAAAGTGTGCATCTGATTGGTTTTTGAAGATCACTCAGAATTTATATTAACATAAATGAAACTCATTAAAAACCAACTGGTCTCAAAATGTCACAATATACAGGGAATCATCAAAACAGCTATTTTTCAACATGTCTTTAAAATTTTGGACGTCATATCAGACACCGTTTCTTTGACAGAATCCAGGAACACTGGTGGAGTTACGTGAAGCTGTTGTACAACTGATGTTTTAGATATGGTCAAAAAGGAAACCCATAAACAAAACTATTTCAGGTGGCCAGAAAACCAGAGGAAAACGCAAACAGAAGATTGTAATGTCTTCAGGTAGAGACATTTGCAACTGACTTCAGCTGTTTATTTCAAGGTTGGCAATTTACAGTCATTCATGTAAGAACAAATACCTTGTATAATTACAAGAGAGAGTGTGCATGCATGGTGGTGGGGGATCTCATGGAGACAGTGACTCAGGGACATGGCATTTAAGGTGGATTATCAATTGATCACTAACTCTCGGAGAGATCACACAGCCTAAAGGCTAACTCAGTCCTTGGCTGCATGAACAGGGAAGAATCAAACGGAAGCAGAAAGAATGTTTTGCTTCAGGGATTTAAAGCTTCACCAAGCACGGCCTCAACAACTGCAGTGTCCAAAATTCAAGAAGGCTGTTAAAAAACTAGTGAGAGTTCAAAGCAGAGGTGTGATAATGACTGAAGGACTGGAAAACGTGCTTAGCATGAGAGTTTTATCAAACTGCACAGGCTGAGTTCCATAAAAGTGCTGTGTATGAAAACACACTCAGGAAATATACTTTTAGTAACTGAGAGATCTGTGTACCAAAAACCAGCAAGAAACTGAAGCTAGGCAAATTTGGTGTAGGAGATTTTGAAACTACCAGGATAACCAGCAACTGAAAAAAAGAAGTTTTTTAACTCGTGGTAGATTCCTTGTTACTGAAACCAAGGGTGAAATATTTTTTTTCAGGGGAAACACCAAGTAATGCAGATCAATACTGGATAATCTTATGGGCTGGGCTGGGCTGGGCAGGATATTAACACAATGACTACAAGACTCCTTTTTTGGTCTAGTGGCTAATGACTCATTCATGTAGACTTACATCTTCTACCCATGGGAAAGATTAGTGAGTGAACATCACCGAATTCTTAAGTAAACTGTGTTGGTAATTGCTTACCTGTACTAACACCTCCAGTGAAAATCCAAGCCCCTGTGGTCATGGCAGCCTTTATCAGACCTTTTCCAAACACTTGCTTTAATTTAGGTTGCATTTCAAAGTTCTGGAGGCCTCCATGGACAGAGATTAAGAGTTTGGGCAGTTCCAGTTGCCAGTCTTTCACCATGAGATGCAGCAGAGAATCTGGTTTAGTGTCATATGACACACGGATGTACTGCAAAGAGCAATGTGTAATATCATCACTCCAGATGCTCTGTATATTGTCTACTGACTAAGCAAAGAATGGTTAGGGTAAACTTCCAGTTTAAAAAAATTTTACAATTTTTAAGTAACACATTATTAAATTTCCCTGCTGCTTACGATTATTAAAAATAGGTTGAAACCTTTCACTTTGCTATTGAGAATTTACTGTTTACTTCATGAATTTTAATAACACCACTTTCCTCTCTTCAGCTGCAAAACAGACTGCAATCAAGTGATCCATTCTAGGCTCTTACTACAAACCTGCATTGTTGGAAGCCACCTATTTAAAATGACTGGAAGGTGTTTTGTGTTGTTCCTAAAACCTCTGGTTTAGGACGTTCATAATAAATAGGGGGCTTAGGTTATATTTTATCCCATTCACTGTTGAGGTACATATTTCTGCCTCCAAAGCAATACTTCGCATTATTCCCAGCTTAGATCCACCACTGTGATTTCTTTTCAAACTACTACTCTATCAAAGAAAACTATGAAATAAACTACTGTTCACTTCTGTTGTAAAAAAAACCCCAAACCAGTACTAACAAAACCCACCAACTGCTCTGACATATTTTGGGCACGTTTATACAGTGTGGTTGTCTCGAGCGACAATCTTATTAGAGAGACAAGAAAGCAAATGGGCAAAGAAACAAATCTAGGTTTGCATTTGTTCAGAAGAGAGGTAAATCAGAAAGAGATTTTTTGCAAAAGCTTGACTTGCTGTTACTTCCGCTGCTAAGAAAGCTCAACAGTCTATTTTCCAGCTCTGTCAGGCCTCTGTCTTTCAGGAAGGCAAGATTAATTTCTATTTTTATTAGACTTCAAGCCTTAGGAAAAAGCACGTATCCATGTTGGGTCATTTGGCCCACAAATCTAATACAAAGAGATGGAATCTTGGGCATTAATACATGCCTCCTTAGCTGATATTCACTGACAGTAACTTCAATGAAACTATTTCATCCAGACATTATAAGGTGTTTCCTAAGGAGGTATTATTTTTCTCTTGCCTTTTCTCTCTCCTTCTCTTTTTGAGCATCTTGTCCGTGCTTTTCTGAGACAGCAAAGAGATCCCATTTGATTTCAATGGATTATGCACTGAGTGAGCATGAATCCTCACATGTACCTATTAAGCTAACATACAGATGAATACCTTAGAGTAGCCTATGCTCCTTACCATGGCCTTGTTTGAATGTCCTCCTCCCTGGAATTCAAGGTTTCCATAGGCATCAGTTGGATATGTTTGGGTGTGTTTACTGACGGACCATTTCTCTGGCTGAGCTTCCACTTGCTTTGCTTCTTCTCCATTTTTATTAGCTGTTATACTTGGAGGAGGTGGAATATGTTGGTTAATGAGCTGGCCACAGCAGCACCTGTAAGTTAAAATTTGAAATGACTTTGATTGAAGTGTCTTCAATATAGGACAGTGATTTTAAAAAAAAATAATAATTTAACAGATTTTCAACTGACCATGTCTTGCTCTATATGAATCATAGAAACACCTCTTCTAGGTCACAGTCATTGTATTTGCCTGCACAAATATACCAGAATTACCAGCTTGCAGGTGTTTCTTAACAAGCAAAGATTAACAATTTCACTTCGCTTCTGTAATCCACTGGAAAGCTGTTTGAGGCTAAAGGACAGGGAAGGAGGAAGAATGCAGAACAGGAGCAGTGACCATCTGTTTCTTACTCAGAGGTGACAGCTAGTATGTGACATAAACTGTTATGTTATCCAAACAAGCTGGACCACAATTTAGCTAGCTCATGCAGTAGTATTAATATTTGGACTAGGAATCCCAGTCCCCCTGTATAGTATCATTATTGGTAGTGTCGTACCAACTGTGAAGAACAGTATCACTTGCTTCACAGTGCACATTATTGCATCCTTGCTTTCAGAATTCAGTTTGAACTTGTGCTCTGGTTTGCAAAGCTCGGAACTAACAACTCACTGCCTCTACTGCTGCCCTGATGTCTCTGTATGACATGTCCCATGGCTCTGTATGGATTCGAGTGCAAGCACATCTTGCATTTTTGTTCCTCTGTTATCTCCCTTTAAGGGCAGCGAGTAAACTGGGTCTCACTTTCACACATCTAAATACAAATCAAATCAAGTTTCTTCAGTATTAACCTTTTCAGTTGGCCAAAGCAAAAATTTCAAATGTTACCTGCTAATGTCTTTGTTGTTGGCAATTACATAGATGCATTCTCTTTTTGAAAAGGTCTTCTCTATCCAAGCCTTTTGACCCTTAAAATGGAGAAAAAATAAGAAGTAACGTACTGAAATATTTCTGTGTGGCAGATACAGTAACATTTGCCTTCTATTTTCAGCTACCGTTTTTAAAAACAAGCACTGAATTTGTTAAATTACTTTTAAACACCAGATACATGTACTCATGATCAAGTAGGTGATGTGGATTTTCCATGACTTGGATAAAATTCAAACCTTGAATGTGAGTAAAACCTTTATGCACAAAGATGCTGGTCTTGAAGTTACAATGTTTAACTGAAGTTCCAAAAACGCAGCTGCTTCTTCCTGTTTTACTAAACAGTAAATGGACTCACAGTAGCACAGAAAAACAGCATAAATTGTGACAAAATAGAGTAATAATATTTACTCCAAATAATGTTTAGTATTGCTCTTTGTATGTACAAATTGCTTCCCAAACACTTTCCCTGTTTGATTAACAATCTTCTCAAAATCATTTTTTCCTATTGTATATCAAGTTCCAGTCATTCCTAAGGCAATTAAGGAGATGTGTCTCAGGAAGTAGTATTCCTTAAATTGAAAGAACACCTGACAGAGAACGCACAAATTCTACAGGCATGGTGTCTCTGTGAAACAGGAGGAGGAAAACAACCTTGAAGACAAAATAAAATTGTGTTTGCAAACCAGAAATTAGACCAAGCTCACAGCCCTTTTAAAAACAACGATGTGTAGGCAAGCTAGACAAAAATGATGGATGTGGTTAGAGAGCCTGTTGCAGAAGCGTGGTCCAGTTGAGTCTGGGAACGTTGAAGGGAGTGAGCTCAGGAAGAGCTGCAGGCCAGAGTCTCCCATAATTTCTTACTTGCAGACCCCAGGCCTTATCTGTCACTGCAACCATCAGCAAGACAAAGAATCATCATGATTGCAATAATAAACCAACACTTAGTGGTGAATTTTAAAAAGTGAATTCAAAAGCAGCCTTTTAATTTTAGAGGAATGAAAAATGTTAAAAAGCACTCACGATTCGATGACACTGGTAACTTTGCCTTGCTGATGAAAGCTGCTTCTTCAAAGTTTGAATTAGGGAACTGTGTCTTAATTAATTTTTCAAGTAGCAAGAAAACTTCACAGGTTTTGCTTTAGTTTCCTCTGTGGAAGCGAAATGAAATTTTGCAGAGACAAAAGCTAAAAAGAAGACAAGAACTTTCAGGGTGCCTTACACAAAAAAAAATGGGCCTTTGCTAGAGAAAGAACTAAAAACCTTGCTGATTTCCTGATTTCAGAAAGTCAGCTGCAGAATTCTGTCCGGTGAATGCTCTGTCAGGCTGCCTGGTACGAGCCTGGAGACTGGAGTAGCCCCCTGCGCTGCGCAGTCCACAGAATGATGAATAGAGGGTGTGGTAGTTCATCTTTTTTTCTTGTATGAGGCAGGAGCTGTCCCTGAAGTTCCTTTGTTTGTTGACTTGTTAGTTCCTGTCTGGCTTCTTTGTTTCCTCCATTATGTCTGAAATAATGGGAGACTACTTGAAGTTCGCTCGTTGCAAATAATTGCAAATAAGCCGCAAACCCAGGCTTCTATTTCATGACAAAGCTGTCCATAATCCGTCCAGGTGCGGGAATGTTTGCCTCTTTCAGGTGCCTCCGAGCCAGAATGCTTTGTGGTCAGCAGTCTGGGAGATCCTGCACTCCTGTTCTTGATATACTCACTGATTTACCAAGGCAGAACCACCTCATTACATTTTAAAAGGAGTTGTTTGGGAGCTCATAGCACCACAGAGCAAAGAAGAGTGAAGAATTCAGACAAAACTTCACGTAGCTACAAATGTTACTTGTTTCCTGAATGACAAGGCATATATTTTAGGCATTTAACATAACGAGTTTGATTATGTAGCAAATTTTGAAGGAAGAGAGTATTAAATTTAATATCTAAAGGCTGTGCAACGTGGTCAGCTTTCCTGTCTCAACTCCATACATTCCTTCTTCAAATGAACCTAAAAAACCTTTGTTATCCAAAATATTTAAAAGGTTTTTTTTATACACCCTCTGGCAAGGCTTTTACTATTGCCAAAACTTGTCATCTTGTATTATTAGAAATAGAGCTCAGAACATGCACTTAGTTTTATAGCATCAGAGTTTAGTTATTGAGGTGCAGTTCTAGAGAAGCACAGAAGACGACACCCAAGACAGGGAGGTCTATGAGGCTCTGTGGTTTGTGAAGGTGGCTGCTTACATCAAACAAATGTCGTTTTCCTATTCAGAACCAGATATTGCTAATTCAGAGAGCCAATAAAAGTCTATTTAATTGGAATTACAAAAGTTTTCAAAACTAATACAAAACCACATAGTATCCAAAGTCATTGCTATTTTACAACTATGTGCAATGTTGTTACTCATGCTTATATACACCATATTAGCTTATGACCTTTACTATTACAAAATGAGCTTAACAGGAACCTGTTACAGAGGTTACTTCATTTATCTACTTTTAAAGTTATATATTTTCATTTTTAAGTAATTTGGGTTTTAGTAATATTTTATATATTTTAAACATATTCACTTTTTCCCCCCCAAATAAAATTTCAGACTTCAGCTGACCAAGTGACATAAATGCCCAAATCAACCCCACAGTGCCAGAAACGCCTTTCAAAGTATAAATGGTAACAGATGCTGCAAATTTAACTGTTCCGTAGAGAATACTGGAAAACGCAAGCTAGAAATATCAAAACCGCTTGTATTTCTACACCATGCCACTGAGTACTGCTTTACCTTATTCCTCGTAGATTACCAGAGTTTCCTTTGCTATTTTGTGTGCTTCATGTAAAACCAGTTAATTAACCACTGGATTAAATCACAGACTTAATATCCATGTTTGGAAGGAAGCTTTTGCATTTGGGTATCTAAAATGAGCTCTGCAATACAGCTGAGCCCTCAGCTGTGCAGTCATTCTTAAACCCCTCTTATAGAAGGTTTAATATCTACTGCTACATTGAAAAAAACCTGACATACTCACACCTAAAAACCCTGTTAGAAATCAGTCACTGTAGGCACTACAGTTGGACAACACATTCTGCTCCACTGGCTTATTTTTCTGTGCTAATGAGAGGAAGGCAAAAGCAGGCATTACAGACCAGGGAAATAAAACCTCAGCACATTTGGTCAGCCTTTGAAGTTTCACTGCCTTTGTCTATTTAATCTGCTTAACCAAAGCTTCATTATAATCCAGTGCAAATACTTGAGCAGAAACATTCACTGTTAGAAAATGGGCACTTTCCCACTTACTTGATACAGATTCTGTACATTTCTCACTCTGGATTGAAATTTATTTTGTTTCTTGACGAAAAATGTAAGCACGCATACTGTCTCTTGTGAGTTTGAAGAAAAATAAGTGCCTTTTAACGGCTTTGGCACGGATGAATTGTTAAAGGACTATGTCAGACCAGCTACAGTTTTCAGACCAACGGCCAGTGGGAGTATTAGGCTGACAGACAAATAGCTGCTGCCAGCAAGATTATGGTACTAAAAACACTGCACATTTTCCATTCACCTCTAAGAAACACAAAAAACCAAGATCCCAACTTGCTGACAGTAGTGAATTTCCAACCTGCTTATTATTACAAATCCTGAATGCACTAATCAGAAAATAATTTTGAAAAAACACGTTTCAGATGTTCCATGGCATATTTGTTCCTTTTTATGAAAACTGACAATGGGTGTCCTAAATTACGATAAACCCAAAACAAAACCATTTCTAATTCTTTGCCTTCAGCCTAGGAATGAAGACATTGCCAAGAAATAGTAATAATTAATACTGGGTTTATATTATTCCACTCTATGGATTTGTTAATTCTCTTTAGCATTAAAAGAAAGTATCCTCCTGCAGAAGGTCCTCCTGCAGCAAGGAATGGAAATCAGTGTTGTTGGGTTTTAAATCATGAGTTAACAAAATCAAGACTCTAAATAAATAGTCACCTTTCTAACAAAGCCATTAATAAACACAAGAACTAGTTCTACAAAGACCAGCTGTCCTTTGACTATCACAAACTACACTATTTGCAGAGAGACATATCTAGAGCTGCAGACATGCAGTAACTGAAGAGAAAATTTTCTCTAACCACCACACACAGACAATTCCAGTTTGCTGCTAAATTAACATTAAATTTTATGTATTGCACTTCATATGTAACCAACCATTGAATAAACAAGTACGGGGCCTGAATTTCAGGCTGCACCAAAAGAGCCCGCAACTCTGTTTCACTGCAGCTTGATGCCAGCGCAGCAGGTGGGCTACGGACCAAGGCACCTCTGGTGAAAATCCAGGGTGGGAATCAGCACAGGAGAGCAAAGCCACCAGAAACGTCACACTATGGACTCTTACACACCATTGTGCCACCAGAAGCTGTGAATTTCAGTTGTCATTTACCCTTACAGGATAGCAGCAATATTTAGTGTCTGTGAATAGTATAATGATAAAACTACCACCAAAAGAAGTGAAAGAATTTGTGGGATGAAAGGGGGCAGGGATGAGAGCTGTAGTTGTGTTGAATAACATCCAAAGCCCAAATTCAACCAAAACTCTAATGCCCTTTCAGCCGCCATGATTCCCAAAGATAGATGCTCCATGGAAGAAGGACACAGGTCTTTGGTGGATAGCTTGGCACCCCTGACTTGCTGGTCACAGAATGGGATAGGGCTTTAGCCTTATCTTGCAACTCAGAAGCACGCGCTGCAGGACATCTCCCTGGCAGCTGGAGCCCTGCTGGAGAGCACGAGTTCCCCGGCTGCGGCACTCAGCGAGGTTGTGCCCGCGCTGGGCACAGCAGAGAAGCAGGAATGCCAACAGCAGCGCCTGGTGCACGGCGCCACAGACGGGGATCAGAGGCAGCAGACAGTCCCTGGCACACAGACGCGATGGGGGAGCAGGCAGGGCAACAAATGAACGTATGTCATGCATAATGCAGAGTTTGACAATGCTGTTCAGGCTAAATCAAGCACAGACTAATAGAAAAATGGAGCTGGCTGGGCAGCAGAGCTCACATCTGTGGAATCATACAAATTACCTCCACCAACATCTTGTTAAGATGTGGACTGATTATTGTCATTTATGGAAATACTCTGCTGTAACCCTGTTCACACCATCTTACCAACATTTCTTGGTAACTCTCCTTTAGCTTGCAGTACGCTGCAAAAGGTGGTATCACCAGGGAAGTCGCATCTCAGCTGTGTTGCCCAATTACTTAATTAGAACGCTCTACAGAATTAAACTGGGGTGTTTATGCCAGATTTGAGAAAGAGATGTTTGCTCTGATGAAATAGTAAGTAATGTGGAGGTGGAACGAAATTCATACCATGAGCATGTGCATGGTGCGCGCACAAGACCATTCACCATGTAAACAAGTCCACAGATTTTGTAAATCCCATGAAGTTAATCACATTCAGTTGCTGTTACTTGAGAGAAAACAAGTGAGAACTCTGCCCAGTAAACGATTGGGAGAAAAAAAGAAATAATTGTATCAGCAGAATCCCTGTTATCTGGAACTTCAAAACTGATACTAGAAAGATTTTTATTTTGCGCTGCCTTTAAATGCAACATCCCAATTACACTCTCCATCATCCTTCTTCACTTTGAAGGAACAGTTTTTCCAAGTGCCTGACTACTAAACCTTTCAAGTGATTAGTTCTACCCAGAGCAACTGTCCTCCTAATAACAGTGTTCTTGCTTGGAAAAAAATACTCCAAACTACGTGAAAAATGTTAACAGCCAATTTTGCAGCCATTCATGAACTGGCAAGATTTTACTAAAAAGTTGTTCATTACTAAGGAATACAGGGCATAAAACCATAATGCTTTTTAAAATTTGTGTTCTGTCTCTAGTGAGCCAGAGCTATGAACAATATCCCCAACTACAGTATACAGTGACAGCCTGGGAATCTAAACTAAATTTCTAAAACCCTAGTTCATACGAGTTATATCAAAAATTGCTATTTGTACAACTGATAATAGTTTCAGCAATTATTAGAATATGAAGTACCAACGATATCCAAAAGAAAGAGGATCTCTTATATCGTTTGTTAGTAAGTACAGCATCAAGAAGGGATTTGTAACAGTTGTAAGATTATTTCAAATAAAAGTCTGTTCCTGCAAGACAATCCTTACTCTCTTCCCTCTGCATTTTTCATATGGTTCAATTTGAACCCGTGCTCTTGTAGCAACCTTGTCAGGGACCCATTTGCTCTGTGGTAGTGCCTAACACACAACAGGCGGGATGGCAGCGTCAGTAAGCAATGCTGTTATTTCAAATTGAGGCCAGAAATCACTCCTGCTGACAATATGGAAATCAGTCAGCAGTGCTGCGCTGCACAGAGCACTGTAATGAGCTTTCATGGCTTCATTATGCTCTGTGTCCCTGGCCTGCTGGTGCGGCACGCAGCAAATATCCACTGAAACAAGAGGAACAATTTTCTCTCTCCATTCGTTAACTTAGGGACTCGGTCTACAAAATGCTCTTTTCAAAGTTAACACAATTCAGCTGCATCTCTTAGAGATACACAGCTCTTCCCCAGAAGCTCTAAGATGAGACAAACAGCTATAGCCTCAACACCCTGCAGCCCTGGCTTGCTCTGACACATTTACCATACCCAGCTCCACACAAAGTCCATGGAGGCACACCAGTGAAGTGCGCTGGGGGAGCTGGGGCACCCTGCTGGGAGGCAGGCACAGCTGCCCGGGCACAGCTCAGCTTTAATGGAACTCTACAGCTCGTGCAACTACAATAAAGCAACCACGTAGAACATAGAGCAGGACAGATTGGGTCAATGCTTGCCTGCGGAGAACATACCTTGTGTAGTTTTGCAATGGTGAATTTTTTTGTGTGTGTAGAATGCATAAAGAAACTCACTGACCAGGTTACACACCACACCTACCACATGTTTTGGGAGCAAAAGCCATTCTTGCAACAGCTCAGTCCCATCCCTTCCTGTACCAAATTTCATGGAAGAGATTTTCTAAGATATGTTAACAATAATGTACAATCTCCATTTGTTACCTATTCCAGTTCTGTTATTAACTTGTCAAATCCTCTTCTTGCCTTTAGCCCTTCTGTTCTAGATGCTAGGGAGGTAAGGAACACAAACATACATCTGTTCTCAGCCTCCTTTCTGACATCTGTTTTGGAATCTTCCCCCCAAAAAACCTTCAGCCTCCAGACACTCCATATAGCCAGTTTTACTTAACGAGTGGCAGAGTTCTAACAGACACGCCAAGATGCAAGAATAGTAAGTACTGAGCTACTTTCCCTATGCCTACAAGTCACCATCCTCGAGAGGGCCAACAGCAATAGAGCAGAGGGGATGAGCAGGGAGAGAGAGCGAGCAGCCTCTAACATGATGCTAGCCAAAGTAGCCTGGTAATTCCTAGTTTCTTCTGTGAGATAATTTGTTAATAATTCTTATTTGAAGATTTAAGATGGCCCTAGTATCTAGTGCTGACAAGGCTCAGGAATGATTTTTGTACTGTAACAATCACCTGTCCTGTCTAATATAAAGACTCTGCTAGATGTGAAAGTCAGGACGCTCCCAGATTACACGCATGTGGGACAATTCTCTTAAACTACTCTTAACTATGAGCCTTTAATACAGGCTATTCTCACCTGAAAGAGTAAAATGCTATTATCATGAAATGCCATGTGATTCAACACCCTCAAGAGTAGATGTTCCTTTGGGAGATTTGTCAAGTCTTATGAAACGATAACCCAGGTAACAAGGTACTTCCCTCATTACGCAACTAAGCCTATGAATAGTTCTAACTAAAACTACCCACATGCTTAATTCTCCTGGTTATTCAGGGTTTAGAAAACTGTGTCGATAGCTCTTAATTATACGTGCAACGACTAACCTGCGCTTAGTGATGCAGACGCAAAAACAATTGAACTGGACTAGAATACAGACTCTCTCTGAGAGACCTGGGTCATTTGAGTCCACATTATTAAGACAAATGACTATCGGAGGAGAAATGATCAAAAATGTGCTCTTTGGAAAAGAGGTTCAAATGTAAGCATGTTTTTGATCTAAGAGGCTACAAGTTACTAGGTTCAGACATAACTTCTATAAAACTTCCGATAAGCTACTACAACATGCTGATTTTTCAGACATCATGTAATAGCACGGCTTGAGACCTTAAAATCATTTTTCTTTAAGAAATAGGGCAAATCATGAATGGAAAACTTTTAAGAGAATGACTACATATTGTGTGAGGTATTGCTTATCTATGAAAGTTTGTTCTAAATGTACAATTCAAATTAGTACTACTTGAAGTGCAAAGCGCGCTGAACAGGTAGGCTTGGAGGATTTTATTATACTGGCATTTTCAAAACGTAGTGAAAGAAAGCCACTATTTAAGGCATACTTCTGGGCATATTAATAAGACGCACTTTAAAATTGCTACAAAGTAAAATTTCTATATTCACAATATACTACAATATATGCACATCTGAAATCTGGAGATGCTGAATAAATATTGATTTTGAGAAAAGGTTACACAAATATTTACTTCTCTCTTCTGCTTTCTGCAAATATGCACTCTTTTTGCATCTTTTTAACTCTAGTTAGCCGATCTGCCCCTTAAAAAATTAACATTAGTTTGCAGTACATATAGTTTTCCTGAAAGCAAGATTCTCCAGGTAGAATTCTGTTACATAGTTTGAGCTGTTGAAAATTTGCAACTTGCTGTGGCTAATTTTACACTCAAGTAACCAATTCTTTTCCAGGCATTAGCTAATACGTAAGCTTTAACAGAATATGCCACATTCAGCCGCATTTTATACCCCGCTGCTTTCTGTCATTTTCAAAAAAGAAAGAATTTCCAGCTAATTTAACTCTTGGGCTGCAGCGTTTGCACAAAATTATTCCTTATAAACTTTATGAATTTATTATGAAAGCATTGGAAATCAAGAGTTAAATTAATTCCTGGAAATGCTCAATATGAACATTTAAATTACTGTATTATATATACCTGAGAGTTGCCAACAGTCATTGGGAACTTTCTGAAAACTTGAGTGCAACTGGAACAATTACAAAGGGCAAAGGCAATGGGAGATTTCAAATGAGTTTATAGATAAAAATTGTCTTCAGAAAATTTGGTAAATCTTCTTTTCAATCCTTACCCATCTAAAACCCTCAAAGCTGTGAGTGAAAAGAATTAATAGGTGCCACAGAACCAGAAAACAGTATCTCCAGCGATGTTCCAGGACTGTTTTTTCACTGTGTGCAACACATTGTTCTTCTCTAAAGAGAGAGAAGGATATACATAGCTTCAACAGATCATAATACAGTCCTGGAAATACTCTGTCTGTACTGATATACACTATAATTTACAGTTTAAAATACTACATATAACTCATTAACATATTTGGCTTTAAAATGTTAGCTGCAGTCTATCATTTGAATTAAAATGATAGTGTGGAAAACTTATGATAAAGGTTTCAGTTCACTGGATTGAATCCATTATCAAAAATGAGGAAGAAAAATTTTAAAGTCTGAATTAGGGGAGTTAAAGAAGACTCGAAGAGGCTAGAAGCTGCACCCACGGCTGTCTCTAGCACGCTGGGGAATACAAGGATATGCCCTCTTGGAGCTACTGATACTCTGAGATTTCCCTCCTCAAGACCCCCACTGCACCACAGCAGAAGGAGCAGGAATGAAAGAGGAGTGGATCAATCTTTGGAGTTGTGATCTGAAGAGCTGGGGACAACAAGGGCCAAACCCAAGCTTCCTTGGCTCCTCAGTCGTTTGAAAGTACACGAATACTCAGGGACCACATGTAGGTTGGATCTTGGTGAGGGAGTTCTCATAGAGACTTCTCATCTCGGCATCCACTGCTGAAGCAATTGTGATGGGGCTGCTGATAAATGTTTGTTACAGGTCTTTCACTGGGAAACCCCCTTTACCGGCAACCTTCACTGGGCTAAGGGAAACCATCATAATTTATGCCCTTTTCTGTTCTTGGACTTCCATAATAACTGACCTACCATCGGACCTTGATAAACTCCACTGGAAACAAACACACACAGAAAGAGGCCTGCTTATCAGAAGGCTTTTTGCCAAAAGCGAACTCCAGAAAGTATGGCTATTTTTGAAAACTGAAAACAACCCCAAGACAAAGCAAAGTCCCAACCTACAAAACAAAAAAAAGCCCAGAACTCCATCCCCATTTGCTGCACAGGTAGCTCTAAACTAGCATTCAAAACACTGAAATATGTAAAATGTGTTTTCACCTATCTCCCTTTGCCAGCATTTCTACATCTTACAGTCATACCCAAGAAATTTTCTAATTTTGAAATATTTTGAGACACCTTTTTTGGACTTAAAAAAGTCGTTTTGTTTTCTTGGAATCAGTACTTCACATTTCACATCTTTCAAAATCCATGAGAAATCTAGGAAGTAGTCTAATCAGAATACTCTCATTTCAATGGAACTATCTTTCTCTAACAAACCGTGGGTCACTATACAGCACTTCAGCACAAATTTCAATTATGCGTATTGATGCTAAGAAAGGTAGCAAAGCAGATGATCAGGAATGAAACAAAAAATCATTTAAAATCATGTCCTACCTGCTTGTCACTGGAACTGTTTCAGAGTTTGGAAAGATGAATTACTTCTAGAATAAATAAATTGCATTTAACTGTGAGCTTCTGTCCCATCTTTCTGTTTATTGTTCAGACTTCTCATTCATCTTACTGTTAGGACTTCCAGTCTTTCTGAAGTTCATGAGAATTCCCAAGGAGATGGGTTTCCACCACTTTAAGAAGAGAATCTCATATGATAAGCATGTGAGCAGCTTCTTTGTTCAAACCAATCTCATGACTCCCTTTGAAGGTAATCCTTTAGAAGTCTCATGACCCATCTCCCTGCCCAGAGGGTATTTTCATCTCATGGTGGAACAAGGCACAACAAATCTACTTTGATAGTGCCCATATCTCCAATTTGTTAAACCTCCTTTCCTCTCTTCAAACAGTGGATGTACTTGCTGTAAGAATGCCGGCACTGCAGAAAGGCTAAAGCAGGAGCTGAAACTTTTAATTTGAAGTATCCCCTCCCTTCTGCTAAAATATCAATGTTATTTGCATAATTGAGACAATTGGACATAATAGTCCTTTCAGGGGTCCTCATTAGATGTACAGCTCTACATTCTTTGAAAAGAAGAAAAAAGGAGGTCATACAGCATTAATTATATCTAATCCTTTTTAGAACAATTTGAAGTTGGGCAAAATGCTGTACTAAAACAGCTGAAGTCGTAAATAAGCCATTCATTTTGTAACTTTATGTATCACATGCATTTTCATACCCTATTGCTTTTGTCAATTTAATTAATTCCTTTGCTGTGAAGGGCTTCTTTTGCATCTTCTCGTACTTTAAAACTATCAACAACAAAGGGCACAGTGTGTTGCAGGTAGTTCTTTCTTCTGCTCTAACTCTCAAATATCTATCTGATCTCACTGTGCCAGGTGCTAACACAAGGCAACAACAGGTAAGGATAACATCTAGAATCACATCTAAGGATCATACTATATAGAGCTATAGGCAGTGTAACTCCTTGATCCTGCTGCACTGCACCGTGCAGACAAGTAACCTGCTGACTCTAATCTTATTTCACTGTTCCTCTATCTGATCTCCAGTGTATTGAACACATATCCATTTGTCATTGGCAAAGAAATATTTTACAGACATCATTCCAACTTCTGTCCTGCCCTAAATGCCAAAGCGTGTAGCTGGAACAGCTTTGTTTTAGAACCAGACCCTGCTCTTCCTAATGAGACAAAGTTCCTGCTGACTTCATGAGAAACGGCAATGGGTATGGAAGAATTAGACATGCCTCTGGAAAACTACGATGCCAAAAAGATTCTGGACTTCATTTCTGTTTGAGGAAATGGTAAATTCCGAAGAAAGCAAGACGCTAGTAAGAGAGCATAAAGTCAAAGAGAGTAAGGAACTATGTCTATTGTGGGCCACTGTGCTCCATTAGTAACAGAAACACAGAACATTCCTTCATTTAGGGCATCTTTTACTTGAAGCCTTCATCCAAATTTCACTAAATTTAATGAGATACTTTCTATCAACATGTTCAACAGACACTGAAACAGGGCATATGTTGTGGTTTAGGACACACTATCACAGGTGTAGTCCAGAGTTGCATAAATTTCTCTTTCCGTGCTTTCAAAATCACGTTACTAGTTCAGACCTCTGAAATCTCAACAAACTTAAGTCCCAGTTGTTACAGAAAATGTCTGATACCTGGTCCAAGCAAAAAGATCGTTTCAAAGCCACTACCCACCATTGGTGAAGGCTGAGCATAGAAATGGAGGATATAAGACAAAGTCGACAGATGTTTCTTTCTCTAGTGAAAATCAGATTTCAAACATAGTACCTTTATGGATGCCTCTTCTGTCTGGAATGTGGTGTACCCTGTGAGCTAGAAAAAGGTACCTACTGGACAAACTGCAAGAAATATTATCAAAGATATCTAAGCCATACAAAAGAAGTCATTTGGGCACTTAACTCCCTTCTGAACACAGAACTCAGCCATGCAACATGGTACGTCTCTTTGGCTAGGTTCTCTACAGTGACAGAATTTAAAAAGGATTAAATTCCTTTTTGCTCCTGAAAGAGTTCTCCTTGGCCAGCCATTATGCGAGAATGTGGGTTGTATCTACAGTACCTGCATTTGGAAGACAGGATGTATTTTAAAAATTATTTAAATGCATTTAAAAATCAATATTGAAAAGATCATGGCTGTGCATTTTATTCTTCCATTTGTTAGCTCAAACTGCAATGAACAGAAATGTACACCCCAGAAAGTACAGTATTTTTTAAAATCAAATGCAAGTTTTGCTGACCCTTCCCTTAACAGAAATTTGACAGGCATGCAAGGCAGCCAGCACATCCCTTCTACAACACTGGAGCTGCTCTGGCACCTCAGTTTAAGTAATGAGACTGATGAAGAAAAACCAAGCCATGTGCACCTACCCAAAAGGAAAAAAGTTGTAGCTATTAAAATTGTTCAGTTTAAGGTGACTGAGACCAAAGCCCTCACCACTCCCCCATTCCCCCCCCAAGCAATAAGAACATTTTTCTCAGTTGCTATTGCAAATAAAGAACACGTTTTGAAAATTTTGAAGTACAGAAATTTCAGACTGGGTGACTTAGGCAATGCAAAGCTTTTCAGGATGCCTAAACTCTAATGAAAATGTTCTGAAGAGTAGTTCAGATAACACAAGACATCACTCACTCTATCTAAAAATATAATTATAATATAATAATAATATAATAGGAATTAACTAACACATTCCTGGGGTGGGGAACGGCCATGTAAAAGCAGAGGGAGCTGTACATGGTGTGTGTAACACAAACCTTAACCAAGTTGGCTAAAAACCTAATAAATGTGCACTGCTGTTGGGCAGGGCAAACAGCCTACTGTCTGCTGTGCTTACTGTGTGAAATGCCTATGACAAAATTCTGCATGGTAAGAGGAAGAAATCACTGGCATTTAATTCCAAATACATAATTCTGTCAAGTTCAGCCAAAGTGCTCATTCAAAGTTCAAAGAATAACACACAAGTGAAAAAAATGACATTCTCAGAGAAAATGCCACGACACAAAAGATAGTTTTCACGGATGCCTGCCCTCATACTATGGGAAGGCTCACAGAACTTGGAGTTTGTTTTGTGACATGGCTTGATATAAATGCACTGTGAAGGAAAGGGATAAAGATATGCATCTCTCTGCTGCCCTCACTGTGACTGTCTCAGTCAGAAAAACATTCCCTTGGTACTCAGTGCCCACATGGCTGCTGGGAGTAAGCAGGAAAGAAAAACCGATGAATTTGGTTTTATCCATTTAAACAGTATCTTCACATACAATATAAAGGCAATAGTCCATGCCAAAAAAAAAAAAAGCTTTTCTTACATCCTTCACTGTTGACACATGCCCTTATTACTCCCACCACCATAACAAAATATGCTTGCTTCACTGATAGCAAACAACTTACTTATCTTCAAAAAGTAACAAGTTGTTAGGGTTTTATTACAACTGCTGCAAATCTAATACCTGGGTAATCAGTTATAGTTATATATGAATAACTGAAAACTCTGTAAACCTGTTTTTCCAAGTGATAAGGTCTGGTTGACATGTTTGATAGCTCATTTACTGAATGCAGCTAATAGCATTTTCTTAACACAGAGATAAAATACATCACCCTCTTCCCTAATCTGATGCATTTGCTGGTTTCTCCCAAATGTGCCCCTATCAATGAAATCAATACAGACAGCATGTGATTTCTTTTCAGATACTTACTGGTCTTGAAATTACTCCCCCAATAAAAGCAAACTAATTCACCTAAGAAAATATTTTTTGTAGTAAGGAAATATTTTTCTCCTCGTTTTCTTTTTCTGCAGTGTTTATGTACCATTCTGTAAGATCTAACAAGCCATGTCGTGTAGAGACTAGTACTTTCATATATCAAAAGTAAAATTTATGGATAGCTGAACTTTGAAACGCCAAAATGATGCAATGCTTTAGATTTTTTTCTGAGAAAAGTATCTATAAAATTGTACATAAGCAGGAACTGAGCTAGACTACATGCAAAATACCTAGCGAATATACTGTAATCTTCCTCAGTGTCATTATCAAACTAAATCCAAATTTCAAATGTCCCAGTAAACTATAAATGCAAAAGTCATAAAGGAGTGAACAATAATTACATTGTAACATAATTAATAAAATATGGAAGGGGACGGGGAGGGGAGGGGGAAACACAAAACCAGTACTGAAATCCCCTTGGACCTGAGTTTCAACATTTGAGAGGAACCAAATGCTACTTACAAGCCAAGCTTGTTATCACAACAGAGACAAACTGCAGCTCAGAGAGTCCCATGTTTTGCATAGGTGAATTAAATCTTGTATCAATGACTAGGATTTCACAGACTGCAACACTATTGATCTACTGAAAATTGTGATGAGCATTAATAAAAACGTCACAGCTACAGATGTCAGAATAGATGAGAAATGATGCAACAGCAATCTGCCTGTGAGGAAAAATAAGCTTGCTGAGACTCAGTCAGGAACAGGCAAAGATGAAAGGCTCATGACAAGCTTGTCCCCATGAAAACAGAACAGGGTTCTTTATTCATACCCATCCTAATAATACTGTTTTGTAGTAGCAAAATTCATTACCATTCACTGCAATGCTTTGGCTGGCCACAAAGAACTCATCTTACGGAGCAGGAGCATGTATGAGAAGACAAAAGCAACCCTTGAACTACAGGTCTCTTAAATTATTCAAAAGCTTAATAATTTTTAAAAGTGCAAGTCCCAACAGATTCTAGTACAGCACGTATCACCTGATGCCGCTATTAAATCTGCAACAAAATGGACTATTTGAAATACCCAAAGACAAAACACTGGAAGAGAACCTTAGCACCTGTTAGGTTCCGGTACAGCATCGTGGGCTATGACCACTGTGCGAGACTGAATGGGTGAACTAGTTCCAGGTGTTTCTGGCTCTGGTTCTCCTTTTTCTTGGAGGCAGCAGTAAGCATTTGGTCCAGATATACACTACCTGAGCACAAATGAGAGGCTGATGTGAAATCATCTGGTAAGCTCAAAGCACTGAAGTCAGTGACAAAACACCTACGGCAGAACAACACTCTTGCCAAAAGCGACTCTAAATTTTGCTCAGGAGTAACACTCCAGTCCTTTCCCCTTCTGAGCCCAAGGTCTGACTGCAACAGGGAACATGCTGGTGAAGTGGCTGTGGAAGAGAGAAGGCTGTCACCTACCTTGCTGCATTGTGGGCTGAAACAAGGCACTGACTGTAGCCTCTACAGCTCCAATAAAACCTGAGTTCATCAAAGCCAGAAAGCAATCTCAAAGAAGAAACAGTTTGATAACAAAATGATCATAAATCCTCTTAATACCAGTGAAGAACTACCCAGGCATTCTGGGTGTTGAACAGCCAATACGAACAACAAACCATGAACACAAGTGGTGACAAATGGCTTAGTTCCCAATCTGACTCCTATAAAGCAAGACACATTCATTGAAATGTGATAATCTCTGCATAAAATGGGTTTGGACGTCCAATGGAATTATCGGCCTAGTTTGAAGTACAGACTAGTATCCCCAGCAAATTTATTATGACCTTAAGTAGGATCTGATGAAACTACACAGTGCAGCAGCAGTAAAAAGTTAGTTCCCCTCACTCCCTCCTTTGTACGAGTTCCAGTCTGCAATCCATTGAAAACATGTGGTTCCTGTAAAAAAATATACTGCCTCTTATGCAGGGAATGAGTGCCTTTAGGTGGACAGAACTGTGCCTTTGATGGTTTCTTTTGACCTTGGTGTATTATCACCGTGGTTCTTCTCTGGATGACATACAAATATAACTAAGTAAACTAATTGACTTCTTTCATCTCTGTTCATCTCTGAACTCATCTGCAGCATTCCTCTAGAGTTCTGTGAAGTGGTTAGAATCGGAAAGAGTATTTTAAAAGTAGAACAGAGGAAAATCGACACAGCTTTTTTTTTTTTTTTTTATCTGGTGCTAATGGAAGAAAAGCTGTTCCATGTTGTGAAAGTGTGGGGGAAATGAGTTATTTTTGGCAAGATTTCACCCACTGATAAGTGTTTTTGTAATTCAGTCAAGTGCCATAAATATACTCTTCCCTCATGGAAATGCTTTTAAACTTCACACAGCAACAGTGACAATTGTGTATGTTTCACAATTCTCCCTCCCGCCTTTTCTTTGTGTTTGAAGGGGCTTTGTACAGAAAAAACGGCAATGAACTGTGTGTTCTGCTTAAGCACAACTGACATCAAAGATGAGCTGGAACAAAGAATTAAAAACTGCTGATCACTCAGGGCAGCGACACACCACCACCACCCATGCCACCCCCTCCACAGGGGACCGCACGCTTCAGTTCCTCTCCTACCTGGACTGCTCACATCCAGGTTTTAACACAAAGGCATTTCTAACTCTGGATTCTGTAAATGCTTACACACATGCTTATTTTTATAGCCATGAATAGCCTCCCTGATTTTGACAGAACTCTGCCATACACAGAAAGTTCAAAGTCCATGGGACAATTCAGGAGCTTAAAGCTAAGGCCGTGTCTAAGTACGCACGGGATCAAGAGTTTTAAAATAGGACAAACCAGTGTCTTCTACAATAAAAAGAAGACTCTCTGCTTCACTAGCAGCATTCATCTGAATACTTCATTGCACAAATGTGGATTATCCCATTTAGTCTCATACAGTAAACAGCAATTTTGCTGCTTGTGTACTCATACACACAAAATTTTGTGAAATTGGTATTACTCCCAAGCCAAACATCTAGTAGGTGTTCTGAAATCATGGAACATTTGAACAGAAATCTACTGTTGTAAAAGCAGGTCCTGCTGATCAATAGATGGGTTAAGATAAATTAAAAGCACAGTTAAGTTGCTAAAACAGTATGAGGCACTGCAGCTTTCAGCTTTGTCAAGTGCATTATGTTCCCTACAGTAATTAAAACAGAAATGCCAGCAAGCAGCAAATACTCTTGCTAGAGAGATTCTGAAGTTAAGAATTATTCTAAGAATTACTGGCGGTGGTTTGTGGGGGGAATCTCTAAATCTTATTTAGTTTCAGTAATCTTCAGCTGCACAACTGCTAAAAGAGAATTTAGGAATTTTCTCCCTAGTGTATTTAGTTTTACATTTTTATGCAAATAAAAATGGACCTGACTAGGTCCAGGAGAGTACTAGATCCTTATGGAGGGGCATCCAGCCCACTGAGGAGCTCAAGAAAGGTAGTATAAATGAAGGCACAGAGATATTGTCAACTCTTGGAGCCATCGTGAGCAACTCTACAGCTAAGGAGAATCTAGGCTTTCGTTATCAGCATTATTCGCAATACCTGAAGCTTTTATTTATGTCAGTATTTGACTTGACACAGAAGACAACCCAGGGACAAGCATTAAGAAACAGAAAACAAACCCATATCATGCAGATACTGCAAGTGTTGCATTATAATCATTAATCAACGCATACTCTTCCCTCATCATGTCTTTTCTGCTGTGCAGTGGCTTGCCTAATTGCTTTAATTCATAAAGGTACTGACCATGTATTATTCACTGCACAGATTAATCCAGATTCTTCCCTGTGCTGTGTATACCTCTCTGTACTATATTTATTAATTCTTTTCTCACTTCTGATAGAGCCATCTATCTAAATTATACAGGTATACTTAAATTATGCCAAAAGATAAAAAATGCCTTTTCAGGGAGCAGCAGAAAGCATCAGTGTGCTTATTTTATTGGCTTT
This sequence comes from Tringa tobata, assembly GCA_033628505.1. Classification (NCBI taxonomy): domain Eukaryota; kingdom Metazoa; phylum Chordata; class Aves; order Charadriiformes; family Scolopacidae; genus Tringa; species Tringa tobata. Next base: position 1,992,291 of record JAHREE010000136.1, read on the forward strand.
GCGGGCTGACGTTCCCATGAAAGATTAGCTGAGATGATTTGTGCCTTTTAGTTGCAAAGCTCAAGCTAAGCTGGACACTCTCAGGATGTGTTCTCAGCACTGTTTGACTTTGCTGAATGTGCAGTTCCATGAAACTCTGATTACTACAGAATTACAGCTCACTGGCATAAAGCATTAACATGAAATTTCACTTTTTTTCCCCGGCAGTCATACAAGAAGGGTACAGGGGAAAGAAAACAGCATTCTAAAACAAGTGTTGTATAGTAAACAGACACATTATTTAAAATACTCCAGCAATCTTCATTTTATTTTATCATAATGCTATTTCAGGCCTATCAGTGAAAAAACCTGTGCAGAACAGCATGGGTTTGTTTTGTCAGGGAAAACACCAGTGAAACATTCAGGACTTCGCTTTTTTTTTTTAACAAGAAAACAATATGCTTGATTTACAGTTACAGGCTGCAGGTTAAAGGAGTCCTTCAAAAAGGAAAGGATTATGATCAATGCTTTCAAGCACTGAAATGCAAGACCAAATAAAACAGAAGCAGAATGCAAAGCTACATTCAGGAATTGATGAAAGCGTGTTGTAATTCAACATGCTCTGTCGCACAGCTAAATTACAGAGACCAAACACTTCCTTCACTTTTCTAAAACAGAAAGGTGGGATTTGTAACATTTCTCTTCAGTCTTTTCCTGTGAATAGCCTTAAACATCTAAGCTATTATGTGTTCTCCAACAAAGAGCTGTTGCGTATCAGAAACAGCAATAGTGTAAAAATGTCACTTGAGAACTACTTGAAAGTAAATGCATATTCTTTCTCTGTCAATGAATCCGAACAGGAGCCAAAATTCAAACAAGTCAGTTAAACATTGTACTTGTACTGAAATTTTCACGGAACGTACATATTTACACAGAGAACCAGGTTTAGATTACCTTGTAATATACTTACTAGATATTTTAGCAGTTACTTGCTTGCAGTTACTAGCGTTTTTCATCATCCACCCAATCTAATAATTGCTTTTAAGTGCATAAATACTCATTTTTTACAAATTACATTCTTTGTTCTCCAGAGAACAGAGAATCCTGATGACAATTATTGCAACAGAAATTGCTAATGTGCTCATTGCTGCAGCTGTGGGCTGCTTTTACATACATGGAGCAATCCTCTTGGCAACCGACATAGGGCCCATTTTCAGCTCATGGACTCCCTATGAAAACTGCATTAGGTTTCCTTTAGCATCATTGACAGAGATGACAGCTGGTGGAAGAGCCTAGCCCCAGCCATGGACCTAGGATCCTGCCACCACCAGCACTCATTGAACTAAATGAATCTGTGACCAAGGAATTCTAAAAGGGATCTGTCCACTCAGGTTTTTGCAGAACTTTCTACTACTACCTGTAACAACAGCACCATGACTGAAAAATCTGCAAATAAAGATGATGAGTTTGCACCCTTTGAGGGGTGAAGTGCAATTCCTTGCTGATGGGTTGGGGTTGCTTTTATTTTTCAGACATGTTATTTTACACAGGGAACAAAATAATTAACATTTGATGCTTTAAGTATTGACTAGTGAAGCTACTGTATTTAAAGTTGTGCACTGTGAAATCAAATCCTTCCCTAAATTCATTATTACAAATTTCTGATTTACAGAGAAATAAACCTTGAAATGACGGAAAATCAAACCAATTCTAAGGAGATGTAGGACATGCTTTTGATAGAAAAAGTTGTAAGTATCTGAATAAACATGTCTCAGTTTCCAGACTTGCAGAGTTTTTAAAACTACTACTCGCTTCCCACTGTTCCGAGGGAGATATGAAGGATTCACAGCTTCCAAAATCAAGATTTTTTTAAACAGGTTTTAAATGTCTAGATGCAAACACACATTTTAAAAAACGTTGGTGATAGAAGTTATAAATAATTAAAAGCACAATCTAGCTGTATAGTTATATTCAACAAGGATAAGAAGAATTAATGTAACAGACAATATTAGCAAACACTGCTTTATCTATCACAATAGATAAATATCAAATAGATTTGTATCTACCATAGATATAAAAGTGAGTGAACTGAATCGGATTTCTACAGTTGTAAGGAAGAGTAAAGCCATGAATATATATCTCTATTTTAATTTTCCATCTTGACTGCTCCGTACTGCTAGGTGAAGGGAAACGGGATTTGGCATGTGCCAAACACAGCAGGGCTTGCTGGGTTAAGCTTTAATGGCCAGGCCAGAGGGCCAGTTTTAGAGTTTACTCTGGGTTGGTACTAACGTTCACAGAGGAGAAGGTGGATCAGCTTGTAAATACAGGAGGTAATAAAAAAACCCAACAAAACAACAAACTAAAAAACCTACAACAAAACCTTAAATACTTAAAAGCTATATTACAAGATGCTCAGAAACTCTGCCAGCTCTCTACATGATGGCAGAAATATTAAACTCTCTAGTTTCCAACTTTAAATGAGAGATGGAGATGGAATACAGGAGTACCTTTACCTGGAGTAAAGGTCTTACAGCTCTGGTTGCTACCGGAGCATTGTTGTAACTGAAGACAGCTTTATTAGCCAGAAGGCTCATGAATTCCATGTTTCAAGAGCCCACTAGTGTATACCATCCTCATGCAAAGATCATTGGCATTTTAGACTGGTAGCTTAAAAACCTACCTTCACTCACTACTGAGTTGGACTCCTTCAACAAAAACTAATTTTGACTTTTTAAATTAAATTTAGAACATTTCTTTAAATTCCCTTTTAGGTAAAGGGTCATCTGAGCAATGTCCGTATACTTAGTCTCATTAACATAGTTTGGTGAAAGATAAAATTTTTTACTGAACAAGAACAAATCCTCAGAAAAGTGGGAGAAAAAGAGGCAGAATTTATCTTGAGAAGGACATTAAAAATGAAAAAAAAATGTGCCAAAACCACTTGGCATGAGAAACACACCAGCTGTATTTCACTAATCTGTGGCTGATCCTTGAAAAGAATCACAAATCCACTCAACCGGCAGGCTGAGTGCCATTTTATTGGCAAGAATCGAGAACAAAATGGAATCAAATATATACTCATAATATCTCCTATTAAAAATTTTGCTTGGGTCTGATAAAATATGTATTAAGGACTCTGCTTAATTCAGCCACAGAAATGAAAAATTGAAAATAGAAAAACTAAATGTAGGAGTTTGCTAGAAAATCATTTCATTATCATGTCCTCACTGCCGCAAGACACACACCCACTGAACTGGCCCCAAGTCCTGCACTGGGGAACTGTCTCAACAAGAGCCAAGAACCAAGCATGTCACTAAAATACCCAGAAGTATTTATTTCTGTTCATGGCTGAGACATGCTGCCAGAATAAACATGGAATAATCTGTACAGTGAATGTCTGTGCTATGCCTGTACCTGCTGAAAGCTACAAGATATCACCGATACCTGCTTTGGTGGGTCTGGTGTGGTGGTGTTTTGTTGGAGGGAGGTTGGTTTTGTCTTTTTCTTAAAGTAGTATTTACTGCCAGCAGAAGCTGTCAAATCCACACATTTTCAACTGCCCTTCAACTTTCACACATCTTTGAGTCTGAATTATACTGTATTCTGTAGCTTCATGCATCTAGTGTAGCTTTTGTTCCAGCTCGGTGCAACTTCGGCAAACAAAATCCTAAACACAGGCAAAAGACTAAGCCCATCACTAGCTGTTTTGCTAATGACATTTTATAATAAACACATCTAAAGTCAAAGTAAGTTTAGCACTACAAATTACCTAAGTCGGAAAAAAACTACAGAAATCATTAAATGGAGCGATCTTGTTCTGGTTCAGAGTTGTATTAGATAATATTATAGGTAATTCCTTTTTCTAATGTTTATGACCCTTTGATCAATACGTGAGCATTTCTCAGCACTAAAGGCTGGGAGGGAGGGAGACAGGCAGCACAGGGAATGAAAAAAGAAAAAGTAATACAACCTTTGCTTTCAAGGTTCCTGACCACAGTCATGATAAAACACCTCTATGATGACTGCTTGATTAAAAATTAATTGCTGTGGTAATTTCAATATATGCTTTATTTAATAATTAATGTATGGGAATTAAAATGGACTATTCACTGAAGACTTATTATAAGGTATACTCAGAAAAAGATCCATGATATTCACTGGGGGCAGAGGGGAGAGGGATTTTTACTGTATCTTCGAGAAAGAACTCTTCCTGTCATATGTGTTGTGCAACAACCGGTCCTTATTTTGCATCACTACTAGGGAAAATAGGAATTTTAGTGCAAGACTTCATAAGTGAGGTCCTTTCTATATAGCATAGCTCTATCTAGTGGTTGATTAATCCAAGTGCATCTGACTGTTTAAAGAAGACTAAATCATGAACTTGATGGAGGCCAGGAAGGTGACACTTTCATATTCTGATCTACTGTCATCCATCTTGCCTGAATCTGGAAATACACCAGGAAAGATTGTACTATTAGCTAAATCCTACCTTTCCATACACTGATGAATGTGATTCCATGGAGACTTCTTGCAATGAACACTTTTTCCAATACAATTTTCAGGAACAAACCAGGGGCTCCAATACTTACACGTTTTTTCCCAATCTCATCATCCATCTAGGGGATATATTAGATACTAATCTGTGTCAACTTCTAATTGAACATGGCAGGGGGAGAGCTGCTAAGTTCTGTCCCATGTAACTGAGTAATGCACCAGCAAAGGAGAAAGGTCACTAGTTTTTGCTGGCAATTACGAAAGCTCCACAAAAGTATGCCCAAAGTTTTTCCAAGCTCATCGGGCCATTTATCCAATGGAGGGTTAAGGAAAAAATGGGCATTCAGACAACACTTACTTGATGAATGCTCTAATGATAACTTGGGTTAATAAGTGTATAAATAACTATAGTTTATAATTTAAACTATAGCAATCCTGCTATACAACCCAGTGTAGCAAAACTAAAATAGCAATGGAAAAGCACTGCAGTTGTTGAAAAAAAGTCCTGTCTGCTGCATATAGCCAACATCAGATATAATGTGTAATTTTAAACACTGCTCATGCTTAAGCCACAAAGCAGTTATGTGAAATTAGCTTTGAATGTTGTATAACTTTTTTTCTAGAAAGCCTGGAAATCACCTCTCCTTTAGAATGATTAGGACACATGAACTGGGGGCCTTTCAATACTCCTGGCACTGAGATTAGGTAATTCTGAGTACTGAAATCTTCAACTGTAAACAGCCTCTCATTCAAGCTGCATCTGTTTCTCTACATATTGTTCCAGAAAGCAACTTGAACATAGCTTCATTATTTTGTGCACAGGAATTAAACAGGTTTGCAGCCCAGTTTTCATGGCCTTTTCAACTCAAGTTTTATCTAGCATTTCTGCAAAAATGACACAGAGAAGTTTTACTAGCTATATTTTCATTGTTCTGCTCTAAATTAACTTATATTCTAGTAAGACAGTAAAGTGCATTTGATGTTTTGTGTGTCTGTGAGTAGAGAACAAAAGCACTTACCTGTTTCAACACTTTGAAAAGCAGTAATGAGAAGTTTCATACTGATACGTATAAACTAATGAGAATGTAATACTAGTAGAACATTTTACTTTATCAAGATGACAGTTATTTGAAAATCAAAGCAAAGTGATTTGACCAAGCCAAATATGCCTTCATTCCATGAAAATTTCATAGCTTCTCCTCTCCTTTCAGAGAAAAAAATCAAGATCACAGCCACATTTACTCACTTGCCCTTGTTCTTGATTCAAGCAGTTTGCTAATGAACTAGACCGATAAGATTAACAGAGGTTAGTGTGGACCATTTCACATTATTTTCTACCAAATGAAGCACGAAACTTTTCGGTCTTATAAATGCTCAGTTAGGTGCCTGAACACAGGTACCTGGCACCAATTCAGATGCGTGGTGTATCAAAGACTTCTTCCCAGGACTAGCATCCCACAGGCGCTCATGAAGACCTTCCTAGCAGCTAAAGGCCAGAGAGGATGGAAAATGGCACTCAATGCTTTCACACAGATATCTCAATTGTGCCCTGTGCATTCCTCCTAATAATGCTCAGTTACATAAATTAAAGATAGCATGGCTCTCCCTCAGTGTTAGGAAAAATAGCTTCAGAACATTGTAACTTAAATTAAAAAAATATTTACAAATCCTACTGAGTGACATAGGTAGATGAATGTCAGACTGGTCAGAGATTGCATTAGTGGTTTTATTTATGATAACTACTGAAGCTTTATCAACAGCAAAACGTTAATACCATAGGATTTATTAAGGGGGAGGCAAGTAATGATTAAAGTTAACTAGGCCATAGACTGCAGTTGGACACTTATGACAAAGGCACTGGACTAGCCATTTTTAACAAGCCAGCTATTTCCCTTCCCATTATTTCCTGAACATGATACACAACTGCAACACTAAACCAGAGCTCATGGAAAAGAGTCACCCTTCTGGCTCTGCTCCTCAGGCTGGCTCTCAGCATGGGTTCATATTTCCAAAGGCCCAAACAGATCAGGACCCATATATACTTAAGACAGAAGACTGATAAAAGAGTTGGGGATTCTCTAGGATGAACACTGCTAAACAGCTAGACTTATTAATGTTTGGTGAAGGCACGTCACGTCATGTCAGTGTTTCAGCACTGAGAGTTAGTAACTTAGGAAAACACACCAGCTTTTCAACTTTTAAGCCCTCTGTTCAAACCTAGGCCTGACAAATACAAACAAAACCATGTCTGATGCACTTCTGGGAATAAGAAGAATAAGTATTTTTTCAAGGAAGCCCCAACAAAAGTGTAAAGCAAAATTATAAGTAAATACCAAAAGAGGTACAAAGAGGTACAAAATTCAATAGCAAAATTAAAAGAAGTTCACTTCGGGATAGCAAGTATCAGGTTAAAAAAATCTTACCCAAACATAAAGGACTGTTTTCCAAAACTTATGAGCTCAAGCTGGCTTCCATGGTCCCATACAACTTGCAGCTAAGGTGTAAGAACTCCTTTGTGAAAGATGCTGTGGAGACTAAAAGGCAACAACATAATTTCACATAAACCCCCTCCAATATTACCTCAGGTCCATACAATCCCTACCTTAAGTATAGCTGCACAGAAGCAAACTCTGAGGGAGAACAACTACATCTTCCGTTCCTACAGCACTCCTCGACTGTGCTGTTACAGCACTGGGCAACACAGATTGCTGGCCTGACCCAGAGCAGCTGCTCTTATATTCTCACGCCTTACCTCTGAATTTAATAGGACACTAAATGGAAAAAGCTTGTCAGCTCATCAGCAGTATACCCAATTCCCACCTGGATTTTCAATCTTTAGTTTTATGAGCAAATTCATCATTGAAAGATATTTAGGGGACTCACACTTCAATAAAACCTAGGTAAATTATTAAATGATTAGGATGTAATTTCAAAACAGCACACCCTGGGCTATGAGCACTGATCCAGCTAATCACACGCTGATTACATCTTTTAAAATAGCTTTGGAATCTACCCTTTCCTCTTCAGTTTCAAACTGACAAAGACACTGCTTTTGTAAAAGTGTAATATAAAAATCACTACCAAGAATATAGAATTGTACAAAGATATTTACTAGCTATTGTGAACATCAAGACAAAACCCTAATGCATTCCTCTTCACCTGTCTATCTCTGTAAAACATTAATAAATAAACCAACATAGAAGTTCATGATTTACTGCTGAATTATATTAGGAATAGCATTACGTACCGCGCATCAGAAACAAGAGAGGCTGAACCCCTGAAAAACTTATTTCTCCCTTTTTTTGTGAAAAAAGATTTGTAATACATGATCTGTGACATAAAAATTGGGAAGGAGGGAAAATAAAATCAACTAGGAACTCTGGAAATAAAAAAGGAAAAACCTTCTAATGTCTATTCTGTTAAAAAATTACAAACAGTACATTAGTAAAGCTTAGTAACCACTGCTTGCTTTCCACTGGTAGAGGCTTAAGTCATTCAGCTATTAATCACATGAAAGTAGATATTAGGGAATATTAATCCATACCAGCTGCTCCATCTTTACTGTGCTATTATTAGAGATTAATCTTTATAGAACAAGGCTGCCTTTTCATGTCATTTCCAAAAGGACATTATACAAGCTGATACCGTTTTACGACACATCTTCATAAAGGGGTTGAAGAAAGCAGGAGATAATGACTACACGGTGAAATTACATTCAGCTTCATCCTTCACATCTAAGGCACTTACTTTTTGAAGAGACACTGTCACTGTAATCAGATGATTAGTTAATTTTTATTGTGACTAAAAAACCCACTTTTATAGCTTGCTATTTACATGAAAAGAAAAATGACATCCTCTTATGATACCTGAATGTTCTCTTACGGAAAGTTCAAGTCCATGTAATTTTCGTATCTTCAGTAGCAGGTAATGATCCAGTTAAAAACATCCAATATGATCTATTTGGTGGAGCCTTAATGAGTAATATTTAGGATTGTAACAGAATTTTAACAAAACAGAATCAACACTGTGAACACAGTATTTTCTAATGAAGTATAAAAACCCTATTAGGTGAGCCATGTTTTTAAAGAAGCAATTGCTTTTACTGTTGGATATACTTCACAGATGATCATATCTGCACTCTACAGAAACTCCTATTGGATCACATGTTGGGGGAATGCTATTTAAGAAAATCACAAAAAGTATCACACTGTCCAAAAAAAAAGTAAAATTACTGGCAGAAAAGGCCAGCATTATCCAGTAAAGATTATGAGATTTCCATTAAAAATAAGCTTCTAATCAGTTTCTTGAGTTTTGGATGAGACTGTACCAGCTGCACTGGGGAAATCAGTTGTCATAGTTACAGAAAATCTACATTCTCTATACCTGCAGTCTCCTTGTTTCATTAAATGCTAAATTCTTCTCTAATTATGTTGCAATTATTCTTCAGGTTACCTTTGGTTTTTACTCATTTGGACTTTAGATTGATTTTACAGATTACATGTGTATTAGTTTTATAGCACATCTTAAATGGTGAGGAAGCAGCTCTTTAGCTGAGGGCTGTACGATTCACTCTTCGTTGCAATTGGCACAGCACCTCCCCAGCTGCTGCTGCCCTTTCACTCTCCCCAAGCAAAACTCCTGCAGTGGCTCCCTTTCCTCAGTCTGCCCACGGGCAACCTGATCTGCCACAGCTGGCCAGCTGTTCCCTCCACAGCACTGCCTGAACCCGCCTCTGCCTTTGACAGTCCAGCATGTCCCACTGCCTTTCTCAGCCTCCGCTACCTGCCTTGAAGCCTCCCCACCCTCAGCTTCATGTGCTGATAAACCAGCTGCTATTTATATAACATTGTGTTTGATGCCCTTTCCTCTCCTCCCCAACTTAGAATTCTGCTATTTCGCTCTGCTTTTCATGCCGCCTTCCAGGACAAACTGGCTTTCCCATTCCACCCAGCTAATGCCTGCCTACAGGATATCTCCCATCTTCAAACCAGAGAGGTGGCCACTTCTGATGCTTAATGTCAGTAATATGCCTGCGAACAACTGGCAAGAATACAGGGCAGACAGAGGTACTCACAACACAAAAGATAATGTACATACTAGGAAGCAAAACTGGGGTCCAAATCTAAGCCTTTAAGCAGTTTATCTCACTGCTTACTTTTTATTTAAATTAACAGGGTTTGGGTTTTTTTTCTTGTTCCACCTCCCCACTCCCTTCCCCTTCCCTCCCCAGCTAGCTCTAAAATCATAAGGGATGAGTTAGGAGTCAGCCAGTTTTGTAACAGATATGAATCTACGGTAAAATCCTTCCATTCAGCCTTTATATACCTCTGCCACCCAGCTGTGAAAGGCTGTTGCAGTGAATCCTTGAGCTAGATAGATCCTAAATGTACTTTAATGATCCTCAATTACATTTCTCTTTATTTTACATATCACTTTGAAAAACATCCATTCATTTCTTCCTGGGTAATCAAATCTATTTAGAATTTTGGGCAGTACTTACTCAATTTTCCTCAAAACTTGGAAAAGCTATAAAAATAGGAGTAAAATGTGCCCTTGCACCTTCTCAACACCTGGAAGTTTGCTGTTTTACAAGCTGCATTCTAGGAACGAATGGCTTTTTTCCCCCTTGCTCTTTGCTGATGTTTGTCGAGTTTCCCTTTCACCACTTGTCTGCCTCTCATGGATTTTGCTTCTCCATTTCCAGTCCTTTGGATAGCCAAGGTTTAGGTTATTTTCCATTTTTCAAAGTGAGTATCTTTATTGCAGGCATCTACACCATATACCATCCCTTAAAACTGAAGGCCCTGCTTACGTGCAATATGAAAAAGGACAGACAGTTCTCCTGTTGTTCCCTTTGTCAGCTCCATCTTTTTCTAAACACTACAGAATCTTGGTACTAAATCCATGCTTTCACTGATATGGCTAGCAGAAGAGTCCAGAAATGCTTCCTATTACCCCTGCAATTAAAAGCTGCAAACCTGCATTGGCTCAGGAATTTTATCTAGACAAACCTCTTTCTCCTTCTGGCCCTAGAATCCTGTACTAGGTTATTAAGCTGCTGCATTTCAGAGTGGCATCCCTGTATAAGTAATTTGTATGCTGTTCAAATTTATAAAGGGGATGAAAAGTGTTATACATTTTAAGTAACAGCTATCATTTTAAAAATTTGCCAAACATTTGGACTCAAACACACTAAGAATGTAAAAAAGCTGCCACAAAACTCATGACATTCTCACGGCTGGAAGCCATTATGACGTAGCAGCATAGGCAGCATTTTTGTTAGTGGGACACGAGGCTTTAATGCAGTGCAAGAATTCTTGTCTCTGATTCCATGCTTACACCCTACCTAGAAGAGTGAGCTTCCATGCCTTTGCGGTAACCCTTCCGTCATGCTACAGATCACATATTACTCGCCGTATGCACACACCATCTGCTCCTGTTGGCTGGCTGAGCTGTACTGACTTGTAGACAAGGGGCTTAGTGCCATGCCTCATGCCTGACTGTGCCAGGTGACTCATACCTGCAGAATATAGACTCGACTCCTTCAGAACAATTCCTGACAACAAATTCACAGGATCTCAAGAAAAATGTCATGGACATACCAAGGAGAACCATTTAGTTCTACATTTCAAATTCGATAAATCCTCTACTATACAGATATTCTTGCTTTGGATGATGTGACACAGCAAAACAAAAGCCTTATAATTCACTTGGCCAACTGTACATCCTGCTTAGGGGGTTAAAGGATTTATTTCCAATTCCTATTCAGATCAGCTGGCACTGTCTAACACATACTCTATTACGGAATGTATTTCACAATGCTCTTAACCAGTTTGCTGAAGGACATTAAGATACCAAATCAACACTAAACTGATTCAGTGTTGATTCAGCGTTAGTTCAGCAAGGCAGTTCAGTGAAAGAGCAGGTGGAATGCTCTTTGTAAAACATCATACACAAGTAGAAAAGATTTGTAAAAATGGGATAAATTTATATGCTCGACTACATACTCAACTCATTTTTCAGAATGCAGCTACAGTCCTGATTCTGCAGTGATAGTCACAGATCATTCTAACTGACATTCCCTTCTTTCATTAAAAAAATAAATATATATTTGAAATTCTCAAAAGGAATTTATATGAAAATTATTTCACTGTTACCAAGTGATCTACATAATCATAATTGTAATACTGACCAGTTACAAATAAAATATTGTTCCAAATAAACCCATTAGCTAATCTTTTATAAACCATCAAAAAGTATGGTAATTTGAAGAAAATCATAGCTTCTTGACAAACTGTTTACAAGAAGAAACTAAATTCATCCCATTACTCTTATTTTCCCCATTCCAATTTTAATATTAACATAAGCAAGCACAGAAATCATAAAATTTAAGACTAACAACTGCAACTCACTTCAAGGGATTTGATACTAATTTTCAAACTTTGTTAACAAATGGTAAGACAGATCGAAACAGTGACTTACAGAGGAGACAAAAATGTTTTTCTGTCTAAAAGATAAGTTCTCTGTGATCTAGGAGAATATATTCATCCTTTCCCCTCTTTTCTCTGGTTTGCCTGGCCATTTACGAAACACAGGACAGGTTATTTGCCTTAGTCTGCAGGTCTAATAATCTTTCCACTTTTGAAATCCATCAATGCTAATAAATCACTGTACAACCTTAAAAAAATTAAAAAGATGCATTATACTTTCTATAGTAGTGCTGTTCAGATTTTCAGAGTTGTCCAATGTATTTAGATAAAATATTCCTTAAAATATTTTTTAATATTCTAAAAACAATTACTTTTTTAAACATTACTGTTATTTCCTGCACCGTATTTGATAGCCAGAAAGAATACAGTGATGTGAGCAATAAAGCAATTAAAAGATATATTCTTATCTCTATAAAAGCTTAAATCTGAGCATCTGGAAGGCTTGTACTGAGTATATCCTTATACAGATAATCGCAGGGAATTTACAAGCATGGAAGAATTACAGGCAAACAGAAATAACATGCAGAGAAAAGCTGTTTCAATAAAATGGTCTTCTCTTCAGAGGAACAGAAAATCAGTGATAGTAAGTACATTTTAAAGACATTTAGATCAATTAAATGGAGATAATAAGCAGAGATGAAAGCATTGTTTAGTACTACAAAAGCAATTTGAAGTCATTCCCATTAGTGGGAATAACAGACCAGTGATGTACATCCAGATAAGATGCTTCCTTTTTTAATAAACTGAAATGTTTACAAGAAACAAAACCAAAACACAGATATAAATGTGCACACACACAAGCATACTCCTTTTCTTAAACCCTATGCGTTTCACATTTCATTTACAGCACTCTCTGTTCAGGTAGAGAATAAGGCCTTTCATTTCAGAGCAGGCAGCAACAGGTGTTTTTGTAAAACTGCTCAGGTAAAATGTCATCTTCCTCTAGAGCACTGATGCCAAAACCAGGGGAATACATGGGAGAGCTAAATAGAAAGCTGAGTAGAAATACTTGGCCATTTTAATTACTCTTGCTATTCATCACTGCTGCAGCAGAAATTGTGAGTCAAAATCATGGGCCAGGACCACACACTGTTACACAGAAAAAGGTCTGCGAGAGCGGTAAGGTGAAGAATTATTAGACCGGTAGGTAAATTTTCATTATAAATCTCTATGCTTAGCGCCATCACATGGCTTTAACCATTTCCTGCCTAGGATTTCCAGGCATATCCCAAAGCACTACACCCCTACAGCACACCCACTTTCAAGAATAGTTTCAATCCCTGTTCTCAGCTGTATCAGTGGCAAAAGTTTACATTCAGTACAAGACAGCCTCAAGTACCACAGCGCCCAGATTTCCTGCCTTGAGATGTCCTGCCCCCAGAGACAATCACTTCCCCTTGCCTGTACGCTGACAGCCTGCTATTAACCTCAGAGAGCCAACCAACATGATTTCTCAGCAGCAGTAACACTCCCAGCCTATTACATAACCCTAAAAATCTATTTTTTAATCAAATCTAGAAATAATATTTTTCTCATGAAACGTGAAGTTTTTGTTCCCAAAATAAACATTAAAGCAAATAAACACCAAAAGAATTATGAAGACTAAAACAAGCAAGCCACGGAGAGCATTTACAGCCTTTTTTAATAATCAGAGTCAAAACTTGCTAAGAAAAACAAAATCTGTACTGTGTTCCTTCTACCTTCACTTGACTAGCCTTCCCTATGGGATTAGTGGGATAGGATTAAACAATTTTTATCTGGGTATTTTACTCTGACTTTATTCGATTCAGGATGTAAAATTCTATATGCTTTGCAGCATCAACAGAGGCTTGGGGACATTAAGAAAAAAAGAAAAATGCTGACTGCACTGGGGGCACTATGCCTGCATTATGGATTAACTATGCTGATTTGTCACATTTAAGTGAGCCCAGATATTTTAAACAACATTTTAAAGGGGAAATCCTTCTCTTTAATTTCCTTTATCATTGTTTCTCTGTATTACTCAATAAATAAGTTAATACTACCAATCTATGAAACTACTTTGAAAAGTCATTTGATTGACAAAGCAAGCAATATACAGTTGTTCGTGAAACAGGCTCATCTTTGAGGCCAGCCTGGTTTTTCACACTAGTTGCACACAAGCGTGAGGCACCTAAGAAGCAACTGTGCAATTAATGGGGACAGTTACACAAAGTGACACTGCTGCTAAGTACTCGCTGACATTTCAGTATACCAATTTGCTTCATATCTATCAGAAGATAAAAAAACTGAATCCACCACAAATGCTTTGAAGCGTTCCATTTTTCTTCAAAGTTGTTAGGCTCGGCCATGGTGACACGGACATTACAGCTGAATTATTATTTTTGTTTATTTGTTTCTCCTAGCACTTGATGTCTGTAACAGGGCCTGTAATATGGGTATTACATGCAACTTGACAATCTCTTTCGCAGAGAAAGGGGCAAGGGTTCCCAGTTAGTACATAAAAAACATGGCTGTAAATGACTTTATCCCTAGATAGTGATTGCAACTCACCTGGTGATGGCGCATGACCATTAATCCCTGTCAAAGAATATGTCTAGGTTTGGGGGACTTCTTTCTTGCATTCACAGATGACTATGACCAATATTTCACATCATATAGAACAATCTTTTTTAAGAAGAAAACATTTTAATGCATACTTGGTTGCTTGTGTGTCAATGACTAATTTCCTCCAAGATGCTGCCAGACATTTTTCTCTCAATTATGTTCCTTCAGACTTCCTTTCACCTCTTGAATTACAATCTGACTCTAACATTGTGATGATCAGCAGAAATTAGAGGATGGAGGGGTTGGAAGAGAAGACAAAATCTATTTCTCATTACGTGAATGGAGTCAGTTTGAAAAAGGTCAGTTGAGCTGGAATCTAAGTAATCCTGAGCTGAATTTAGTCTACAGTTGTTACAAATTAATCTATCATTCCATGGACAACAGATGTATTTAAATTCACTTCACAGCTAAAAACTGAGTTAAGACACAAATTCTTAGTATTCATCTACAAAAGGAAAGCTTATGAGAACAACAGAGTTTACAGATTAATAAAGCGATCACCTCATGTCTTCTTTCTCCCACCTTATGGTTTTCATCCACATACTGCACAGCACACATAACCACAAACTGTATTTCTCATAGAAACTGTCTGCCATAGATGTTCAGTGAATCACATCAAAATCTTTTCTAGATCCTATCAGTCTTCTCATTGATTGCATCTAAATCTGGCATGAATACTACGCATCGGTAGTCATCGAAATATGATTTTGACTATGGACAGGAATAATCACAGGCTAGCCCTGTTCAGTGATATTAAACCCAAAGATCCTTAAGACAGTGTGCTTGTGAAAGAACTCCCATAACAGGAATAAGATTAATTGCCAGAATCAGAGCAATAAATATGACTAATAACCTCCGAGACTTAAAAGAGCACAGAGGGAAAAAGAATTGTTCTGATTAATAAGAGTATCAGCTATTTAAAAATAATAAAAAAGAAAACAAAAAGGAAAGAAGAGCGGCAAACAGTGTCTCCAGCTGTTTCCCTCAGATCGTATTATTTGGGTAATTGCAGACTTACCTTTTGTGAGCCAGATGCTGAGCCCTTAAATGAGGTACGTTTAAAGGAGCCACTCATCCTCCGTAAGGAACCTGCGAACTTTCCTCCTCTTCCTTTCTTAGTCCCCTGGCCCTTACCCTCCATAAGAGACCTAGTACCCCAGCACCAAAGAAAACTCCGATTTTAGTCATGTAGTCTGAGCAGGTTTTTTCCTGAAGCCACCAATCATTAAGTTACAGCTTAAATAAAAAGAGAGACAGATGCATAAACCAAAATCAAAGCCAAATAACGAGACCCCTGTTCTGATATGCACCCTGTCACAAGCGTTACCAGCCAGCCAGCCAACTAGAAAAACAAGGCAATACACTGATACAAACTGCTGTCCCCCTCCCTCTTCTCTACTGACTCTATAATCAGGCTTAATGCACACAGCTTCTGCAAGCTATGGTTTTTAATGGACAGAGATTTAATAAATGGTGATTGAAGGTAAATCTACTTTAGAAGCAGCAGCCCAAAAGGTTTTTATGCGTGCAAAGCACAGGGCAGTCAGATGGAAATTATTTTGGTATCAGTAGAAAGGCACATGAAAAGAGCAGATGGTCCCCACCAGAGTATGGGCTAGAGGCCTGGTGGAATTCTATAGGACAACTGCTGGTGGTGAGTGTTCCTACAGCAGGTCTTGGGAGGAGAGACAAGGTTTTAAAAGCAAACAACCCCAAAGATCAAAAGGTAGATTCCAATTAATTAGGGAATAGGGCTTATGGCAAAAAAAGGTGTGGTGTGTATGATCTTAACAAATTCTTGTTAACGGCTCAATTAACCTATTTTGTACTATTCTGCCTAAATATGCAGAGTGAGAATGAAAGGAGGCAGTTACGAGAGAATAAACAAGGAATGAGGAAGAGACAAGGTACTTTAAGAGAACAACAAAATTATTATTAAGTAGGAAATATCTAGTTGGCTCCAGAAGACTTGCCTTCTCAGACATAAGACAGGAACCTGTTAGCCTGGTTTAGAAAAGAACATGGATGACAGCACAGAGAAACTAGAGATACATTTCAGAAACATGCACAGGGACTGCTGATTTGCAACTGTAAGTCAGAAACATCACTAATTTACAGGATTTAGTTATACAATCGTACTTTTTAATTTATTATTTACTTTCTTTTAGGTTTACCCCTTTGTCCCTCAATAAAGATGGAGTGAGTGCCTGCTGGCAGCTGGTTAGAGAAGACACAGAAAATTGTGCTGAAAACCTAAACCAAAAAAAAAGTGGAAGAGGCTGATAGACGGAGATGCACCTATTTTGTTGCTCTGGTCAGCACAGCCATTAATCAAGAAAATGGAATTTCCCAGGCTGGCAAGGATAAGTAGCTGACAACTTACAACATACTTAAAGGTGTGTTGGAAAATGGGAGAGTAAAAGTTCCCTGCTCTGCAGGAGAATCACTTCTATTATATTAGTGCAAAGAACCTGTGGGATCAGGTTAATGGCATGTAGAGAGGAGGGCATGGACACCAGAGGGTCACGAAAGAGATCTTCCTTTCTAAGCATTCGTTAGACCAAGGCAAAACCAACAAAGGTAAAATTAGCACTTTTGGCAAGTCTTTTGACAGCAGCCGTTGTATGATGTTGTTTTAAGACATGGCTTGGCTTAAGTGAACAAGGCTGAGGTAGAAGCTGGCAAACAGAATATAAAAATCTGGCAATGACGTAAACTGAAAAAGCATGGACAGAATAATCTTAAAGGGAGTGGTGATCAGACAAGATACTTTACGAATTCCATGTACACCTGCTCTTCAGAAGAGTCTCTTCATTGTACCTTGTCAGTTAGCAGCAAAACATTGCAATTACTGCATGGTCTTCTTTACTGTCTCACTGAGTTAGTGGCAAGAAGATAAAATATGTGGGTCAAAAACTACCCTGTTGTGTGTTTTAAATGTTGCATTTTTTCAAATGAAACAAATTACCTCTATTTATACCAGAGCTTGATTTGCTCAATCCTGCCTTCTTTTTTTTTTCCTATGAAAGTCATCACTACATTGTGGGACATATTCTCAAATGGTGGTAACTATTACAGCAGTCCCTTCTGTCAACACTGACAGATTTAATGAGCTGAGAATACATCCTCCTGATCTAGCATCTTATTTGATAATTATGAAAAAAGCTGAAAGACATTCAGATAATAGCATACCCTAAACATTTTTGGTTTATATTGTAGTTTAAACAAATCCAACACGAATGCTGCCAAGGAAGAAAACAACCATGGAAGGCTTGGTTCCACAGTTCCTCTTCCTCAGCCACAACATGCAGCTGAATGCAATCAATGAAACAGAGGTGCATCCTGTTGGGATGTCACCTCACAAAAAGAGGCATCATGCTATGACAGAGCAATTCCTGAAGGGATGCTGGGCTGCATTACTCAGAAGGGATGACTAATGGTATTTTGGTAAAGGACAAAAACGGGGACATGCTTTTCAGAAAGCTGAAATTCAGAATATGAGTCTGTTCTCCAAGGCACAATGCAGAATGTGAATAAGAAATTCACTTAACTCGGTCCTTTTGGATCTGTGATTCTGAGACTTTTGTCTGAGCTGCCCATAACTACCTTTGGTACATTTTAAGGAACATACTAGATTGTTGCGAGCCATCAGTACCCAGGAGACATCCAGGAGCCAGATGAAAGCCTCCCAGCAATCAGTGCAACAGAAGCTGCCAAGCATTAACCCCAGTTAGTGAAAAATCCGGCAACCAAGTTCTGCTGACATTCTTGTCCCCACTATGTTTATATGACACTTCATACGCTGCTTCTACTACACTAAGGGAACAGAAACACTCACCATGCTGGCAACATCAACAGCTCCGTGATTTAGAAATACAAGTTTAATTGATTTTCCAAAAAAAGCTTGTGATTTTAAGAGTGCAGTCTCACATTAGGAAATCTTTCAAACAAACATTGTTACTGAGGGTTCCTGTCTCACTTTGGAGTTTTCTACTTCATCAGCTGAGCTGATTCAATGGTTTGTGTGGTCTAGATCAGATCTGTGTAACCATCTGGTTTAAATCAGCACTGGGGAGGAAAGGGTAGTAATCTCTTGCAACAGGATGCGGTTGACAACAAATGAGTATCTGGCACAGTATGGAAGTTAAAGAACCTTAAACTGGTTCTAAAACTGAACAATTATTGACATTAAAGCACGTATCTTTCCATCACCCTTAGTGTTTTGCAATAAAATCAAATTGGTCAAACTTAGACGATAAAAAGCCCAAGACCATACATCCTCATAAAAGAGCAAGTGGAGCACAGGCACGCTCCATTTGCAAGATCACCTTCATGGTCCCCGATAGCCCGCTCCCTGGCAAGAGCGGGGTGCATCCATTTCCAAGTACACAAAAGTAACATACTCTGTGAGACATAAGTGCCTGTATATCCTATAGATACCACACCATGGAAAGGTAACATCTGCTGTCATGGGAAGATCCATGGCTCAAAGGCCCTATCACAATGTGCTTTTAAAGAATTGAACAGTTTGGTTAAAGATAGCTGTAGTTGTTCCAACCTACAGAAAATCTAAAATGGACTAAATTGCTCTTAGTGTTCGTGGTCAGAGCGACATCACATCAGAGATGTCTGATGACTTTTTTTTTTTTCTTAAATTGACATCAATTTAAAGCTTTGACCTATAGTCCCCACGTCAGCTGAAATGTTTCCACTCACTTTGGTGGTCAAACTAAATATGGAAAGCAGTAGTGTATAATCCGATGAACAGACTGGGGTAAGATAGGCCTGTACCTGTCTAAAGAATTAAAAGGCATGTAGAATTAGACCTTCCTTCACTTTCCATTAAATTTGAGTATTAAACTAAATGTGGGTTTCTTTCACAGAGAATGGATTATAAACAAAAACTAAAGGCACTTCATTTTTTAAAATGGGGTATCTTAAAAGAATATATTCCGTAAAACAAGTACATTGGTGTCCTTTGGCATTTCTGATAGAACAAGAAAATTTAAACAGTCATGTGTTTAACTGAAAAAAACCCCTACATTCCATTAAAGGTATTCATTAATTAGGGTAAGAACAGGAGCTGCTGGCATTGTGCTTGATGCTGCACAATTTTTTTTCCAAAAAGACTTATTCCAAGATAGTCATAATTAGTTATGTTGTGCTTGCTACCAAAATATCTAGACAAGTGTCCCCACAAGCAAATCCATCGTCCACTTCAACAGGAATTTTCCTGCATAGGGACTTGAGCATACATCAGGATTGTCTGAAATCACTATGGTGCCGCAAACTATTATGATTTTGAATTCTTTCAACTCTTCAGAAACCCACCTGTTACTCTGTTACTGCCAGGATAAACCTGCTACTCCCCCAAACAAATGGAAATGCCATAATTACTCTTCAAGATGACTTAATCCTATTAATCCATTTATGTACTCTTTACAAGTTGGTTAGTTTCAGAGAGCGAGTTCAGTTATTTAACATATTTTTAACTTTCAAAAACCCAGCCTCTTCCAAACTGCTTTTCTCTCACTGTAATGCATACAAAAAGCTGCAGAAAATCAAACTAAGATCTCACAGTTGTGTACAATAGCCTCCAAAGCAGGTGGCAGAGACCCTATGTGAAATGAGCTGGAGCAGAATGAAATTGGATAACATTCTATAGTCAAGGTAAAGAAAAGGAGCAACAAGTTTCCTGACTACTGATGAAGTGCTGTTCTTTCCAAATCAGATAAATTTGCAGCAGTAGATTAACTTTTGAAAGAACAACATGAAACCAGAACTGTAAGTACAAGTGCTCCTCATTCCAGAGGGCTGCTTATGTCAAACTGTAAAAACAAAAACATTTAACATTTGAAGAACTACTACTGTTTGGTTATCCTGGCTTCTCAGCGGTCTAACAGCATCACGCCTGCCTTTTTTCATTTCCTCACACTGAACGTTTTCCAGCTTTCTCCACTCCCACACCTACACATTCAGCTGCACGGGTCATGAATCATGCACACCACAGCAGCAGTATATTACTTTTGCATCATGAACAAAAAGCTATGAAAAAACTGCTAGGTCTCATTATTAGCCAAAAGCACCAAAAGGGGAAAAAATACATAAGTTGTACATTTTCAAGGTCTGAAGAAGCTTGAACACTTCATGAAATCATAATGTTTTTGCTTGGCAGTATGATAATTGCATTTCTTATTTGCAAAAAAATAAGCTTTGTATTTTTGCAGTACAGAGCTAGACACCTTTCTTAGATTGGAAGAGCTGCAACTCAAATAATGAATAGCATTTGGAGAATTTTGCACTATTTATACAGAACTCTATTTAAAACTTCCCGTGCACAAAACCCCTGACTGTGGGAGCACCATGACTTCAATACCCTTTGACAGTTCACACTCCAGTTACACATTGCAGTACATTATTGCTTTATCTCAGTTAAAGGTCTTAGCCATTGCATATTTCAGCAGTTCTTGATTCTTTAGTTTATATCTCTGAAATGCAGCATAGACAGAATATTGTTCAGTGCTGGTTACTTACCATGAGAATGAGCACACTGTAGGTTGCTGGGGTTTGCTGTCTACTGGGCGAAGAAAGTTGACTTCTTTTTCTGTAAACTACATATTCTCAAAGCAATTTTGTAGTAACCTAGGCAAAAACATGTTCAGATTAAAAACTTAACAGTTTACACAACAAAACTCAGACAGCATGTATCTGGCACCTGACATCTATAGAAAAGAAGTTCTATTTAGTCAATTCCACACTTAAACTCAGAGGAAGACTGCAGGTCACCTGGTGGTATTTTTACTGCAGCATTGTCTGTCTATCCATTCCAAGAGTCTTTGTTATTTCCCAACTGTCTATCCCCCCTCTCTCTCACTTGCAAGAAAAAAAAGCAGGTTTAAAGTGAAATCAAGCAGATTATGATATAGGGACAGAAGACAAAAGGTAAAGAAAGAACCTTTGCTTGTGCCAGTAGGCCTGTAAACTGGAGCCTGTGTTACCACCCTCACATATTAGAAATAGTCTGCACTGATCATATAAACCACAAAACGCATGCCAGTCGTCTACATTACTTTTACGTCCTGAACAGAACGCTACGAAACAACTGCTAGGTTTCATTATTAGCCAAAAGAAACAAAATGCTTCACTACAACACCATAGTCCATTTTAAAGTCTATTGCTTTTAGAAAAAAAGCCACTGCCTTCTTCGCCGAAGTTTTTTATAGCTTTTTTCCTCTCTCTTTATGAAGAACTAAAGAGCTGGGTTTTAAATTTTACCTTGTTCTTTCACGTTCTTCTCCACTTGTGCTACAAGTACTTACAAATTTGTAAATTCTTCAAAACCAAGATAGAAAAGGATGGGGGAAGGAAAGAAGGGAGAATCCAATGACAATAAATACAGCATTTACCAACATAAACACAGAACAGGCAGCGATAATGCATCACAGTGGGGTACAGTAACAGTAATCCAACTCATCATTTTACAGATAAGGAAGAGTATAATTGGTTAAAGGTTCAAATACTGATAAGAAACTCACTAATTTTCATTGCTCAAGCTCAGACAGTTCCTGACCTAATTCTGAAAAATGCTGAACAAGCGACAGCTCCTGTAATAGCAAACGGGAGCACCCATTTCTTCAGTTCAGACTCTTGTTGCCTCAAATGACTTTCTGAGAACTGAAGCAGATAAAGGCCCTTATCCAGCATATAAAGCTATCTAAATTAATCTCAGTGGACATTTGTGAGGATCTAGAATATGGTTAATGGGCATTTTTGAAAATTCAGGCCTCGAGGACATATTGTATGCCACATCTCCACGTATAGTAATTTACTTCACATGCAAATTGCCTACTAGTGACATCTTACTGCTGTTATCAAAGAGGTGGAGCCAAAAACAGGACAGTGGATCCTATCATACATTCAATTTCCAACCAAGCTGAAAGAGCTGGGGGCACATTTAGAATCAGCTTGGGAGCAGTAGGACCAATCTCTTCCTTGTCTCATCCTATGATTCTGCAAATGGCCAGGTCTTCCCAGCTAAGGAAAGAGAAAGAAAACCCATCTGTTGAATTGTGTTTCTTTAAAACACAGGGAAGTAAAACCTGAATTCTAAATGAAGATAACTGCTTTAGAAACACTAAAGCAGAATAAGCAAAGCTTTTTCAAAACAAATGCAGTGGTTCAGTTTAAATACTGATTTTGGATGCTAAGTTACTACAGGTATTTCAGGCCTTCACTTAGCATAAATCTGTTCTACCTGCGCAAAGCCTAAAACACTGACTGTAATGTTTCACTCTTGGTTTTGTTGTTTAGAATGGCAACGTTTCATTACTCTGGACCTTCATAAACGAAAAGGAATTGTTGTTTCAGCTTCACTAATGAGCCAAAGATTGAATGTACTGCAGAGTCTTCTGATTGTTTTGTGGGCAAAAAGAGGGGAAAAAGATAATTGTAAATTATTTCTCCAGCTCTATTTATTGCTTCAACTTTTATATGAATAGCTACAGAATAGTACCAAGACAGAGAAAAGAACCTTACTCTCACAGTGCTTGGTTTTACTGGCTTGTTCACTTAGCTACCAAACTGGTTTCAAGGTTCTAAATAATTTGCAGAAAGAATATAGGTATTTTGCCACGGACTGCTGTCTTCAAAATGTACCATGTGACTTCAGACAATCAGTTCAGACCAGGAAACTGGGCTAATAATTCCCTATCTCAGAAATGCAGCTGTGGTTTAGAACAATTTTGTCTTTTTGTCCCTCTCCTTCTGCAAATTTCCTAAAGACAGCAGTACTTATTTTAAAGATTATTGAAACACAGCTATTGTTAAATATTTCAGTTTTGATAAACCAATACTTTTGGACTGAAACTTGTTTAACTCATCAATCCTGTAATCAGCTACATAAATAAAGCATTTCCATACTGAAATAAGAAATGGAGATCCTCATTTGAATAAATTTGTGTAATTACCAGGCAAATATTTGAAATTTTAGGTTTGGGGGTTTAATGCAAATATTAGCAGAACTAAACCCAGGCTCAGTTAGTTTCCTGTGAACCTGAGATGCAGTAGCACTCGTGGAACTGATTAATCATCTTCCATTAAAAAAACAAAACAGATTTATGATGCAGTATTTTGTTATTACTGTGCAAAAGAAATAAGAATGCAAAATCTGAGTTTCCATAAAAGCAGTCTTTTCAGAAAAGCTATTGGGTTTTAGTTTTGTGAGGAAAATAGGAATATTTCCAAAAAAGGTTTCAAGAACTATGGAAGGTACTTCTATGTAGAAAAAAGTTGTACTTATGAACAATATTTCTGCAGCCAATGGCATAACTAGTGGGTTAAAAACTCACCTAGGTGAACAACAAACGGATAGTTCATGGGCTCTTGTTCACTGAAAGAAGCAAAGCAATTTGCTATTTTATTTGTCTTCAAAGCCCAATTCAACATAATATTAAAGTTGTCCATGACAGATACTGATGGAAACTGATGACAAACTTCACCAGATCTTGGATAGCAACCTAATGTACAAAATTATATAGCACAAATTGGAAATGACTGAATTGTTATAACAGGAGTAAAAACTTCCTCTCTCTCCTATGTGTAGAATTTAGCTCTGGAACTGATGAATTCAGGTCCTGTATCTGCCTGGTTACTCTGAAAGAACACAGGTAACCTGTCATCCTTAGAACAGGTGAATTTCTAGTCCTCTTGCCTTTAGTGGTATGCAAAGATTTAAAGAGAAGTAGCTTAGAAGAGAATTACAAAAACCTGGCTTCAGTCCAGCAGTTCAGAGAATACAGGCCATGCAGCACTGGAGATCCTCAGTAATTGGTATGGAACAACGTAAGTGTGCCAGCAGCTCAGTTATACTGTCTTACGTTACTCTGGATACAAAGCTGAATCTTTAAAAACATCATAGGATTTCACATCTACTTTAAGGATAAGGACAACAAATCAATTACAATTATGTGCATGCAGTCTCAGCACACTTATAAGTAACTTTCCTTTTAGACAGATAGAAAAACAGCACTATTTCCAGTCCTCACAGTCACCGTAATACAATACATTAGATAACAGAAAGGATTACACAGCACTTTATGTGATTATTTTAACAGAGAAGCTTTGCTGCAACCTTCTCCATTTTCTGTGCATCATCAACCCTGAGCAAGGACTTCTCACTGGACTCAGACTTTTTTATGTGACAAAGCACGCACTTGTAGTTAATTAAAATACCTATTAGCCTAGACTGACAAATGATAAAAAGTACTAACAAGAGTATTCACCCCTGGATTACCATTATGATCAGTTTGCCTGAGTAATTAGGTCAAGCTTTTCTTCATTTTCCCTACATTTTCATATTTTCCAAGCACTCTGCTTATACTCAAACAACTAGATGTGATAAATAAAATGCCTTTAAATATTTCCTGTTAAATACAATTTGAAATGTTTTTCTCTATGCCTAAAATGTAGCTGAAACTGTCTGCACAGTAATACAGTTCCTTTTTCTCTGTAACAAAAATAGAATGCTAGACCCATTTTTGCAACAACAAACTGGAGCTAGAGGGGAGCAGCAAGAATCCATTGCGCTGGGCAGACTGGAAAGATGCTGGGGGCCTGTGGGTGTGAGTGGGGTGATCCTAGATCCAAAATGGAAAAAAGACTGTTTTCAGAAGTAGAACCACTCCCACTGATAGTGGTTCCCCTTTGAAAATGAGATTTGTGACAGGTGACTTTAATGTATACTGTATAAACATAGCCAGCAATCAGCTTCAGACTCTCAATCTTAAAAGCAAAGGGATTTTGACATATTTCAACAAGGATAGGATCTCATGACAGTAACAAGAGTTTGCTTTTTCATTTCAGCTGAACAAAAAATTGTCATAATTTCAGTATTCAGTATACCGCTTCTTTCACTTTTTTACTGTGGTCTCAAACAAAGCTAGTTAAATAAATC
This sequence comes from Tringa tobata, assembly GCA_033628505.1. Taxonomy (NCBI): domain Eukaryota; kingdom Metazoa; phylum Chordata; class Aves; order Charadriiformes; family Scolopacidae; genus Tringa; species Tringa tobata. Next base: position 2,017,794 of record JAHREE010000136.1, read on the forward strand.
CAGAACATTTCCATACCTACCAGCAACTAAAATAAAGGCTGAAAGAAAGAATGTCTCTTATTTAGCTAATACAGAAGACTTTAAAGGATAGTGAAGTAAAAGAGAGAGCCAAAGAATTAAATCATAAACAAAATGAGTAATTTAAATGCAAGTAAGAATTTAAGCCTTGAACCAGCACCGCTAGATAACTAGCCCGCAAACTGGCACTGATCTAAGAATCTAAAGAATGAGCCTGTAACTCTGGAAGGAGGTAGCTTATTCCTGCTTCCCACCACAAGACAGCATCTACAACTGGTGACAAAAGCCCACTCCCTGCCTGGATAAAAGAAGGTCTGAGCAGCTGGTGCACTGGAACTCTGCTGATATTCCACATACTAAATGATGAAAGAGGCCTCCTGCCACGCTCCATCATTCCTAAGGAAGCAACTGCTTCTCGCTGGGAGGTAACTGAATTACTATCAGTTCTAAAAAGGGGGAAGGACAGACTTCCATTAGATCCTGTTAATGTACCACTTCTCTTATTTATAGTGTTAAGTTCTGTTGTGAAATTCAAAACACATAGTTACCAGTGCCATATCCATTTGGTATCTTCCAGTGGCAAATACTTCTTACCTCCACCATTTGGCAACTTGGATCCCACTCACAACTAATGCTTTTCCCTTTTTTTTTTTTTTTTAGTATCACCAGCTCCATCTGGTGGATATTCTGCAGCATAGACTTCCTTCAAGGGAAGAATAAGATTTTCTAATAGTTTTGTTTGTCGTCCCTTTAGAATACAAGCATTAAAATGTCTAATATTTAACTCCTTTTACATTACATTAGCACGTGGGGGAGATCTCATATGCTGAAATGCCTGTCTTTATTTGCAGTTTAAAAACCTCTCTGTAAAAAAAGAAACTTAATTTGCCAGTGACCTTTCCTAAACCATAAAGTAGCAGTATCGTACATAATTACATGGGCTCTAATTGGGAAAATTTCTTTTCAAATGAGAAAAATAAATAAAATGCATAAAATTAATTTGGACTGGTTAGTAATAATGGCAACTGTAACCTAGGGAAGACAGAAATGTGCATATGCAATACATTCTGATGCAAGAAGAACAAGACAACATGCAGTAGGAGTTAGCTACAGAATAAAAGATAAGGTGTAGAACAGGTTTAGAAGTAAAGTAAGAACTGAGAATCAGACAATCTCTTCTTGGCCCTGATTTCCTATGGGACCATGCACAACTCACCACGTATCTTTCATACCTGAACAAAAGAAGCAATCATATAAACCTACGCAGACTCCTAATTCCCTAATACTTGTAAAATCATCTGGAGTCCTTGGACAGATGCAAGTATGATTATTATTTGCAAAGTGCTTGAGCAAACAATCCCTACATTTTCACAAAAATATTCTCAACTGTATTGACAAGCCCACAGTTCTTCACAGTAATGAGTTCAAAAACTTTGCAAGATGTTCAAAGCACTTTGCCAACGTGAATGAAACTTACCAGAAGGCAAAAAGGAGAAATGTCAGCTGACCTTTCAGGGGTGTTCACTTTAAAGGGTCAGCTACACAAACCAAACATCTCATTGCAGAGTTCACACATCACCAGAAGTAAGAAACACAAAGGAGGAGAAATACAAATACAACAGCATTGATCCTCCTTCTCAAAATTATAATTCTAGCACTTAAAGGTCTCTATTTCAGTTAAATTTACCTATCACAGGTGATGCAGTCAGTTAACACAGCTGTGGAATCTACCACACATCAGTGAACCATGAATCAGCATCTCCTAGATGGTCTTGACAGGCAGAGATTAGCATTTCTCAGTATATTGCCAGTCCCTACTTATTCTCATTGCTTAACTCACCATGTCCTGTGACATTCCAGTAAGTTTTAGAGTTATGCTGGCTTTTTTCTGATTCCAGTGTTTTACCTTGTGTTGACAGGTATTTGTTAAGAAAACAAATATGCATCAAGGCAGTCATACCTAATTAAACGGAGGGAGATTTTAAGAAGCCAATTAGGAGAAAAATTCATTGCTCTCATTGCTCCTGCTTTGGCAGGGGAGTTGGACTAGATGATCTCTAGAAGGTCCCTTCCAACTCCAACAATTCTGTGATTCCGTCATCTGCCTACCAAGCACTAGATAAAAATGCAACAGTGCTTTTTGCTGACAATCTATGTAGAAGAATAGGGCAAACATGCAATGTTTTTACTTCCTGGGGATGGCCAACAGGAGTTACTGCAGTGCTCATGTGAGAGAAAGAAAACACCAGGTGTTCTCGCTCACGGACTCAGGAGCACCTCATTACTTTTACCTGCTGATTAGAACATTAGCTCAATGCTGACACGTGCCAAGTTAATCATTAGAAACAAAAAGCTTCTGGGCAGCAACAGATCACTGCTCTACCAGCAACACTCAGACCTAACAGCCACCAGCCTGTCATGCCCTCTTACAGTGAGAGGCAAATGGAAGTTAGCTGTGACAGACCCATTACCCAGATCTCTGTCCAGAAGCAATTATACAGAGAACTGCACCTTTACCAGCTCCTTCAGTTGCAGGTTCTCCATTTCTGCTAAGAATGTTTATCACAGTAATACATTCCAGCTGACCAACTCATGTCACACCCATCCCTAGAAATCTAACAGATGATGGCAGAATTTGCTACTTTCTAAATTTCAACAAGTGACATTGACAAGGGGATTCATAATGGAGCAAGAACTTTTATTTTCCCTCTCTTTCGCAGTCAGCCTCCTCACATTTCCGTAGTCGGGATCACACCAGTTAGCCAGCTCTCCCTCCTGACTATAACATCTCAGAGACACAACAAAGACAAAAACTGCTCCAGAACACATATGCTAGAGTTAAGTGAGCACAGCAAGACAATCAAAAACTACAATTCCACCTGACCTTGCAGTAATAGGATCACATCAAGATTAATCTATGTCACAGATTAAGCTCACTGAAGTAAACTAATCTTTCTGCAGTCAGCTTAGACTACATGTTTACTCACTAAGCTGGGAAATACTCAGGAGTAAAATGCGTATCTGCTGGAATAGACCACCTGGACTGCAGCTACATGAACATTTAGCACACTTACTGCTGTACCACTGACCTTAAGGCGGCTTCAGAAAGTAAAAGCTCTTTAAACAGCTTTTTGAACTATATTGTGTAATTGATGACAAATAAGTATATTCAAGTCAGCAGAGCACTGTTATACTAAAAGGCTCCTACAGACTCTAGTAATTCACATTTGGACAGTCAACTTCTTGTCTGAGCAAAGCAGTGCAGCCAGAGGAGAGAAATTCTGCACATCAGCACAAAGATGCCTTGCAGGCAGCGAGATAGCCCTCCTGTGGCTGGCAGAGAAATATTCCATCCAGACTGCAAACAACAGGAAGCTCAGAGCTGCGGCAGCTCTGAGAAGGAACAACAAAACCACTGTGCTTCTCTGTCCATGAATACAGCAGCTGGTGACTCTGCTTAACTGCTGTCCTGCTATCAGTCCCTTTGCACGGCGATCACCAGAGTGCCACACTGCAAAACAGGCAATTGTTCCCTGCAGAGTACCATCAAACTACTGCTTGCCCAATCACCACGAGTAATAGCGTTTGTCCACCTGCACCTGGGGAATAAGGTATATCTGGGTGTATTTTCTTCCCCATAGGAAGTTCATTTCTAGTGCGTGCATCACACTTCTTCTCTAGCCAATGTATTTACCAGCCTGCACACCTTTAGCAGCTGTCCATTCTGCCATCGCAGCCCAGTTTGCTCACATCCTTTTGTACACTTCCTTCTCTCCTTCACCTCTATTAATTAAAGCATATTCCAGGATCTCTATTTTTCATTTTCATCAAAATATCAACATCTGACTGAAAGAGGAAGACTGGGGAATTAACAGAGAAATAAAACATGTTTGGCAGTGTTTCCTCACATGCCTTTGGTTTTCTACTTCTGGGAACAATCACAACCCGATGTCTCCAGATAACATGTTGAACAGTGGTATCTGTGAAAACACAAGAACCAAGATGCCGAGCTCACATCAAAGACACTCTTTTACTGAAGGCATAGTGTAAGTGGCACCAAAACCGGGCTGTGCAAACCTCTGGACAGTCACCACTGCAGAAGCACCAGAACAGCAAGGTGCCTGTGTGGGAGAGTAACTGCCTATCTTTGTGTCACCATCATACTACTGCTGCCTAACCAACCAAGCTGCTCTATTTTGATACTCTTTTTTTTAAAGAGCTCCTGGCTCAACAGAGATAAAAGTATAAAATTTAAAATTAACATACCCACTTAATGTTTGCAAACATATATATATCCAGTCAATAAATTCCTGCTTATTAGTCTAATCAAAGCAGCTTTCCCCACATGTCCTCAAGAAATTTCATATTCATGCGCTACAGGATAACAGAAGTGCAATGAAACAAAGACTTCACAAAATATTTTATTAGCACGTGTCTTGAGAGCAAATTAATAAATAATGGGTGAAGTCCAAGACTACTTTGACAAAAGATGAAGAAAACTTCTTGACTACTAGAATAAATTTTAGTTCACCAAGCACTGTTTTGTGTTGTGCAACAGAACCTGTTGCTTTTTTTCTTTTTTCCTTAGTAATTACTACAGCTTTCTGGGCTGAATTCTCCATACCTTACAGGTATTGAATTCTCCACATAAAATTTACCATAGTTCAGAAACAAAAGCAGTGCGTATTTCAGGATTTAGAGGAGAGTTAAGCATAGACTGGCTTTATGCCGGCACTCAGCAGTAGGCCGAATTCCACCTTTAATGAAGTCGATATGAACAAGGCTTTTCCAGGATCTGCAGGATTGGGCCTACTGTTAAATTAGAAAACTGTTGTTATATTGTTTCACTGCAGCCAAGTAATTCTCAGCATATACACATTTTAATCAGAATTTTGACATTTGCTTTAGTAGGGAATAAGCAGATACAATAGGAATCAAACAAAAGGACAAAATAATGCAATTATCATGTGATTGTATACCTGTGATGTAAATGCAGTCAAATGAAACCATTTAGCTCTTCGCATGTGCAGGCATTAATCAACTCTTTGTTCTGTGTTTGTACAGTATCTAGCACAACAAGCTTCATGTCTTAGCTTTCTGGGATCGTACCAAAAATAATTAAATCAGTACCACCATGTGCTTAAGGTTTTCATTTTTAATCAAGTCCACTGGGAAAGTAAGTGTACATTACCTTCTCACTATCCACTACTACAAGATTCTTCTAAAAATATTAGTATGCAAAAGGAGAAAAGACATTCAAGGCAGTAATATTTTTGCATCCATTAACAGGATTATTATTCCCTAATAAATTTCAGGAAACTGAACACCAAAGGCCTACTTTATCAGGACACATCTAGTTGTAGCTGTGAATGAAAAAAAAATCCTGAACTGAAGAAGGAAGAAACACGGTGAGATGGCAACTCAAACCATTAGTATTTTTAAGATGAAAACTTGGCCTCAGCTTGATGTAAAAGGTTTTAAATGAGTTGTGATAGAAGTCTGACAACTGGCTTGAAATGGGAACAAGGCTGAAATCAACCATTTGTAGCTTTGAACACATACATATGCAATTACTCCTAATGACTACATTCCTGATTGACTCCATTTGCAGACACCCTGAGGAAGGGTGACTCTTGCTTCCTTAGTTTAACCCACATTTTTGCAAGATTTCCTTGCAAGACAAATTCTCAAAAGAACTATGTTTGCCCACAACTTACTTTTGAACTTTTAATTACCGAAGTTGTGCAGTCTGAGGAAAGGGTGAAGGCACGTGTTGGTATCATTCAAATTGATATTACTGGCAGAAACCTGTATATCGAGCAAGATCTCTGCAGCAAAACTAACAAGAAATTTCAAGTGGAAAGGTGCTTTGAAGAGTTTCCCATTGACACCCCTGAAATTGGTAGCTAGGACCGCAAAGAGAATGAGCTGTGTGTTTGTACTTAGGACACACATGGTTGCATAAATACCCAGCAAAACTCAGAAACTAAAATGGATATAACCATGATAGACCGAGGGTTTATTGCTGCCATCAATCTCTCTCTGGTTTGGCTGATAAATAGGCAGTTGCTACATCCATATTCACTAGTGCTTCCTGGCGGCTGTGCACCAATTCAGTCCTGCAAAACTCCCAAGCTCTCCTCTCAGTAGCAATGAGGTGCAGGCAGTTTTTCATCTGAGATGCTCAAGGCCCAGCTGGTGACTAAACCCACCAGCAAGCTCCTTTCAGCAGCCACAGAATCAATACAGACACGAGGAAAGCTACTGTATTGATCTAATTTGATTTTCTGTTATGTGTTCATCTCAAAATACGTGTGACCATATTAGATTCCAGAGTGGTTGGTAAGGCGAGATGAACTGCAAATGTTCAGAATCTATCCCTTTGCTCCAAGTCAAGGAGGACTGAAGAGATAATCATGACAGTGCAACAAAAATAACACCAATTCGATAAAATAGGTTCATTTCAAATCTTTGCTTTGCATCTTGCTTACAGCATCAGCCATTTTTCATTTACCATCTATTTCTTTTACTGTTCTATGTATCAGAAATGCTTTCTTCTAAAAGTGTAATAAGTACTAATGAAACCTGAACTTTACCTAAAGATACGTAGGTACCTCTGTACTCTTTCCTCAAGCATATTTCAAGATGCCAAATAATTTACTTCCGGTATTCATTTGGAAGATATGAAAAAAATCCCTCTCTACTTTTAAATACAAGAAAGATAATGTCTTTGCTTAGAGAACACATTCCAGGAATATAAGAGTGTTATTGTATTAAAAGAATAGCTCAGATTTAAACTACTTAGGATGAATTAAAGTTCAAGTGTCAGAAGACATAAGGGAAGAGATAACCTCCACTTGTGAGAAAAACCCAGGCAGGTGTCATCTCACTAAAAGCAGAATGAGCCTTTTTTAGCACCCTGCTTTGCAAAAGACCTTTGACCCAAGCAAACAGCCACTCACACAATGATAGAAAAGACAACCACATTTCTTTTCTCAGTTGCACCCAATCTGTTCATTTACCTTACTGTGTTCCTTAAAATAGAAAAATGAGAAGCACCTACCTTGTCAGACTTGGAGAAAGCACCATATCCTTGGGATCTTTGTTAGATGTAGTAAGACAACCTTTAGTGTAAAATTAAAGTATTCCCCATAGCCCTTAACATGTAGAGGTTCTTTTAGCTCTGCGAGAGCATGTGCAAACATCTACTCAGGGTATTAGAAAAGACTAATTCCTAATTCCCTTGACTAAGCCTGCTTGCTGCTATGGACTACTACAGGCTTTATTCCTATTAGAGATTTACTGGTTGCCCAAGGTGACAGTGCTGTGTCACAGGTAATCACGAAAGTGATATGGTAAAGTGTTTCTAAAAATTTAGCTTTGAGTAAAAAGATTAAATTATTAACGCTGTAGTCTTTGAAGCCTAAAAAGCAAGCAGGTAGTTATGTTTTACTTTTCCGGTATTAGCTGATACACAGTAAGGTCACATACCCTTTCCATTCACAGGCCAAACTGTCACTCAAAGAATCAATGACAGCAAATTGGAGCAGGCTGATGCTACTCCCCAGATGACAACAATTATAAGAAGAGAAGGCCAAGCCATGTCAAAAAAAGCAGTGTTTGTGTTAATTTTTCAATTTTGGGTGTAAGCCAATTAATGTTTTCTAATCCTGTAACTCAGAACCAGGCTGATTACCAAACAATAGAACAAAACCTAGGAGAGGTTAACACCTGTAACTGCCATCTAGAGCAGGAACAAGAACAATGGTATTGATTTGAGACATCTTGTTTGGTGTTCCTTGATACTTTGAAAAGAAACACACCTAGCAACTTAGCTGTAATCATAATGAAACTCTCATGAAACAGCTGAGAATGTCATTATTCAGTAAGGCATTCTCCAAGGCATATGTGAGCACAGACATGGTAATTTGTGCATCACAATTTGTTTGCTTTTCTGTAGGGGAAATTTGGTATTTTATGTAATTTTTGGCAAAAAATCTAAACAAGTCATTTTTGGTTTTGGTTGACTTCTGCCATCCTGGAGTATGTTGTTTAAACAAACTATATTGTGGTATTTAGCTTCAGGTAATATTGAATAATCTGTGCTCACCTCAACTACTGCACTTCATTATAGAATGTACAGCTTGCTGCCTACCTGCCTATTCTGCTTGGTGGCCAGTGCTAAGCATCTCACATAATACAGTATCTCATCTGGCTGAATTGATAGCATGCCTTCTGGAAGTCACACGACCACAATGTGACATGAGTTACCCATGAAACTAGCCCTGGAGAGAAGCAGCATGTAAAGCTTTCCATTTCATTAATAACTTCACTATTTTAACTTTGAGCTCGTATAAAATGATTTCTTGAACACATCTACAGGGCTTTACATTCCTGATTAAGTTCAAATCTTAATAGGCTCTTGGGGATTGTAATGCTTCTAGCTAGTCCAAACCTTAACAGTTCTCTGGTCTTTTCCACTTTTCAGTATACAGTCCAGACAGTTTGTCATTGATACTTATGAGACCTTGGTCCCTGCCTGATGCTTCCGGATAATATCTCATTACAAATGCAAAATAATTATTAAAATATTGCAACTGGACATAATTGCATGACAGACTGCAAACAAAGAATTCCATTACGAAAACACATGAATGCCATTTTGATCAACCTCAAATTTCTCCTCAACTTCAGTAAGTCTGGTGTATCAATATCTTCCAGAAAATTAAAAGATTATGGGAACCCATACAGCAAAACCTGTAACTTGCAATTTACCACCTTCAGTTAGTCTGCAGCATTCAACTATCTATTTTACAAAGTTGAAACTATTAGATAGTGCACCGATTTTAAGTACTGATGTTAATCTTTTGACACTCCCCTGATACTCAAATTCCTTATGGCTCCATTACAGAATATAATGCGTGCCATGAACAAATTCCTCAGAACTTTTCTTCCAGCTATTCCAAGCAGGAATCTGTACAACCATGACACAAAAGACAGAAAGAAAAGAAAATCTGTTCTCATCTTAGCCATTCTTTCCATGGATTCTCAATTCCTCCCTTCTGGTTTTAGAATACTGAAGAGCTCTCAGATATGGAGACACCTGTGTCATAACAGCAGCTAAGGCTTTTTTCAGTGGGAAGTACCACCATGCCCATGAGGTAGTCCCCCCTCCTTTTTTTTTTTTGCTAGGCTACATTGAGAAAAGCATAACCAGAAGACTGAGGGAACCTGTTAACACCCTTTAATTATCCCTAACAAGGCTGTGCCAGGAACCCTGTCTCCAGTTTCGGGTCCCTCAGTTCAAGGGGAGGTTAAGGCACTGAAGAGGGCCTACGAAGGAAGGCTACCAAGATGGTCAGGGGCCCTGGAGCACACAGTCTGGAAGGAGAAGTTGAGAGCCCTGGGCTGGTTCAGTATGGTTAAGGAGGCTGGTTAAGGGGAATGTAACAGCAGCTTACAGCTACTTGAATGGAACATAATACGTCAGAGTCCAACTTTTCTCTGTTCTGGCAGATTGTATAACAAGAGGCAATGGCAGGAAGTTGTAGCCTGGGAAAAACATATTTGACATAAGAGAAAAAATCCTTACTAAGAGGGTAGTGCAGCTCTGGACCAGTCACCCAGAGAGGCCACGAAACTTCCATCCTTGAAGACTTTCAAGGCAGCCTTGCCAAATGCTTGGCTGAGCAGACCTAGTACCACTCTAGTTCCACTTCAAATGGGTGGTTGGACTAAAGGCCTCCAAGGGACTGGTCCCTCAACATACCACCCTGTGTCATACTTTTGGTTTGACTATGGATATCCAAGTGATAAGTATCAGAAATAACACAGATGAGATAAATCTAGTGGCCTGAGATCAGATGGCCACCTAGGTGTTTCTCTGGCATACATTTCTGGTGCATACAAATAGTAGCCTAAAATTTTCTGAGAAGTGTCTTCATTCTTACTTTCACTGGCTACTTTAAAAGAACAATAAGTAGTTTGGACTTTTTGCATGTTGCTTACCATTGCACTGAGAACGTGGCCCAGATATCTGGGGTCATTTCAGTGAGATACATCTGTGACAGGATCCTGACGATGGCTTACGCTTCGATCCAGCGTAGGAAGGCAAATATCGAGAATATCTCCTTGAAACTATGTAATGGAAATAAGTTAGTGCTTGGAAACACAGATTAGCTCTACTAAAAATCGGGATAAGTGGAGCCATATAGTGTTTAATGTTCTTTTTAATGACCAAATGAAGTGCTGCAGCTCAGCCAAGAGTTACCATATAAAAATGCAGCCTCAACAAACTGTGAAGATTAGAACTCAAAGAGCTTCTCAGAACTTGGAATCTGTGGATTTAAGGCGAGGACTTTGCCTCTCAGCATTGCTACATTACTTTACTCCCAAGCAGACACTAAGGTTTCTGCTGGCTGCATCTCCAAGTCCCAGGTCATTTCACTGACTAGTCAACTACAAATCCTCATGTTAATCAGTGTAACAGGGCTTGGCACAAATTCTAATTTCAACACAAGACTCCTGCTATGCAGAGGTGTATGACTGCAATGAACTTGAAATAACAAACAAGCCCTGGTCACCCAGTTCATGTGAAAACCAGAGCAAGAAGCACTGTCTGGTGTTTCAGTGCCGCACTTACCTGGCCAAAGTTCCATCCAAAGCTGCTGATGTGATTTTTATTGCCCGCAAAAATGATGCCAAACTCTTCTAGCACATATTCCTCACAGTCAGCCTTGTTAGGTATGAACACATCATCACCTGGAAAGCCAAAACAGAGGTATGCACAACTGCAGCAGGCAAAATAAAACACAAGCTCAGGAGCCTTGGTGCCCATCAATAAGAATGCTTGCAGATATCTTTTTTTGTTCTTGCTGTTATAAACAGATTGTGAAACATAGGATTTCCTATAATTAGAGAAAGGGTTGGGGGGTGTCTGAGTGAAGACAGAGGTATGACGCTCTCAAATCTAGGAGAAGATGGCAGCTGATAGATATGTCTTGTCTCTTGGCTCTACCGAGACCAGACACACTCTTCTAAACTCGTGCAGAAGTAGGGAAGCTTTGGAAAAAGCAGAACTCAATCTGCTTAAGCAGAATCTCATCTTTTAGGGCAAGTAGCTCTCCAGTAAGTACATGATACAGAGCTGACTTTATGTGCCAGAAGGTCCTATGAAACTGTTAAACCCTTTTCTTTTCTCATTGATATATTACGTGGTGCATGTTCAGCCCCTGAATTAAAGTAGTACAGATCAAATGGAGAAGCTGCAAATATTAATGAAGCTACAAGTATTTTAGTTCTTTTATGGAAAAGTCACCATGTTCATACCTGAAGACCACGGGTTAAAGAGCAAAATGAAGGTGACAAGGCTTGCTAGAGAGGAGCTGACACTTTGAACACTCAGCTTTTAACGTCCGATTACAGCATTAGGTGGGCTGGAAATGGAGATGTTCACAGAGTTGGAACTGGTAGACTGTAGAACTGTGCTCCAGCTGTCCTTGCACACTGTGCTGGAAATACCCAATGCGGCCTGGGTCCTTGTCAGCTTTGAGGGTTTTGGACCTTTTAAGGAAAATAAACAACATTTTTATCCGCAGCTTGCTGAAATAGGGATTTAGTTGTCAACAAGCTCAGCAGAGATGTAACCCTCCCCTCAGATGAATTTGTGCCATATGTTGGAAACTGAAGGCAGCTATCGCTGCTGGCTGGGAGTAATGAAACAAAGGACATCTCATGAGAACTTAGTTAAGAACAGAAACTTAAACATGTCGAACACCTGCACCAGAAAAATCACATTCTTAATAGTAGATATGCGACTACTTAAACAAAGCAATCTTTGCAGGACACAGTGCCCAATAGGAAGCTGCCTTGCAAGTAAGCCTTTTCTTTTTTTCTGAGATAAAAAAGATTAATTTAATTGGCAGATGAGTTTCCACAGTGGTGACAGGACAGTTGTAGGAAAAGTTCTCAAAGTCTATCAGATATTACTCTGTGAGTAGCCAATGAGTTCTTGTCTGAAATTCACAGAATAGCATACTTCTTACAACTGATGTTACTCCGTGGTCTGCTACTTTTGAAATAATCACAGAATCATCTAGGTTGAAAGGGACTTTTTAAGATCATTGAGTCCAACCATCAACCTAACACTGGCAAGTCTACCACTAAACTATGTCCCTCAGCATCACGCCTACCTGTCTTTTAAATATCTCCAGGGATGGCGATTCCACCACTTCCCTGCACAGCCTGTTCCAATGCTTGATTACCCTTTTGATGAAGAAATTTTTCCTAATATCCAATCTAAGCCTCCCCTTGCACAATTTGAGACTGTTTCCTCTTGTCCTATCACCTGTTACTTGGTAGAAGAGACTGACACACCCCACCTCACTACAGCCTCCTTTCAGGTAGTTGTAGAGAGCGATAAGGTCTCCCCTCGGCCTCCTTTTCTCCTGGCTGAACAACCACAGCTCCCCGAGTCGGCTCCTCATAAGACTTGTGCTCCAGACCCCTCACCAGCTTCATTGCCCCTCTCAGGACACATGCTTTAATTTCCATAGCTAGAAAACTATTTAATATTAATCTACTTTGTAATTATCAGCCTTGAATAAAGTACCTTCGGAGTCTCATTTTCTGCACGGCAGTACATGCCAAAGTAAAGGACAGCCTTATACAGATTTGTATACTGTTTTAAATGTAATTGGTTTCAGTTGTTCTGTGTGTCCTAAAGCAACCAGAAAAATCCTAACTAATGCAAGCATTAACAAACCTTTAATTATTCTTTACATTTTATGCGTTCTGGGGATGGATGTTCCCAGCTGGTTTCTCACAGTACCGATGACACTAAGTCTTTCTGGTTTAGGCACATTTCTTTTTTTTACCACTCTACTGTGTGTTGAGCCAAGCTTTCCCACGTCATTCACAGGATCAGGCTCCAGCAGATGGAGCTAGCAAGCCACTTGCTACACAGGAAAGCTAATCAGCCATTTCATCATTAGACAGTACTAGCTGATAAGAACTTCTCTCGTGCAAATCAAATAACCTCCCGCGATTTGTTCTTCCCGGAGCAAAATGAAGGGCAGTTTCTTCTCTACTTTCCTACTTTAAATCATTGATCTCATATCAGTACTTTGCTTATCCCTTCTTAACAGAAACATGTAAGATAAAGGCAGACATGGAGAAGGCAAGGTGGCTCTGTACTTCAGTCATTTTTTTCTTTTCATGGTCAGTCAGTTTACTAGGGATATCAATTCCCTACTTAAGCAATTACCAGTCCCAGACGTTACTAAACTGCAAAACCATGGATATATATTTACTAAAAGGAAGCTGAAGTAACACATTTCGTTTAGATCAATCTGGTACCAACTCAAAAAAGTAAAAGTAAGTCAGAACACATCTTGCTGGCACCCCAGAACAAAACTTGAGAAGGACAGAAAGATTATGGGAGAGAAAAGAGGATTAATAAACTGAATTTGCAAGGGATCCTGATCTTTCTATTGCAGAATGAGACAAAACTTCCACTGCTAAAGGGGAAGTAATATGTTCTCCGAAAGTTCTTGGTCCTTGGCTGCCTCCTCAGCTATAGTAATCATTTTCTCAGTATGCTGGCTAATAGTGCAGTATGTCCCCAAAGCAATGATAATGTCTAATCTGCTCTTTCACAGAGCCTTTATCAAAGATCATAGACTGAAAAAAAACACCTGCTGGAACGTTGACCTTTTGTCCTGGTTTAAAGTGAGTCTCTGAAAATGGAAACTACCAGAATTTAAAAATACTTCCCTCTACCTAACTGAAGTTGAGACTGTGTAATAGCTTCAGAGAAAATTATCCAAAAAGATTTATTTCCATCTCTCTATACATAACTGACTATAGCCCTGCTCTTCATGCTGTTTAATCTTATTCCTAGACAGCAACTGCCAAAGTGCAATTATGCCAACAAAGGCTGGAAGGTCCCAAGCAAGAATACGTGGCCAACAGACTACATATTACTTGCCTCAATAACTGTTATGGCTACAGCCAGAAAAAGGCAGATTCTGACACAAGTTTATTTTTCACAGAAGCAGACAGTGAAAGAGACTCCTTGAGATATATTTTTTCCAAATTAATTTTCAGGTAATTTAATGTTTTGAGAATTTTATTTTGAATACAATCAAAATTCTATGAGCCAGTGAAGGAAATGCTGCACTAACTGAAATAAGAATAATGTAATTATGATTAATTGAGACAGGTTGTGGATGCTGCTCTGTTTGAACTGTATGCTGTTAGCCTGTCAGCAATGTAAGAGTAGTTGACGTAGTAAAATCTAGACAATAATAAATGAAGAAAGACAATAAATATTATTAAGAAAAAGCTACTGTTGTAGCTGGTTCAAAGCTATAAAACTACTTTTTACAGGACCAAAACAAGAACTCTGGCTAAGAACCCACTGCCCCTCTAAGGGGCTCCGAGACAAAGAAAACTGCTGAAGCCAGAATAATACCACTAGCGGTATCTTGTTAGAAAATCAGACTTACAGCTGGTAATAAGAGACTCTTAAAACCATTAATATTATTACATTAACTTCCGGAAAATACATAAGGAGATTTATAGCTACCATAAAAGGAGATCGCTTCACTGCAATTGTACACAGTATCAAACCGAGGCATTAAATAATGTTGAACTAGAACCAACCTAAGAAATTCAAGATTTTGACTACCTCAATTTAAAAAAAAAAAAAAAAAAAGAAAGAGAGAGAGACATATGAATATCCATTTGTGGGTTTGGTTAGTGTTCACAGATTCACAAATTCTGAGAATGCCCAGCCACTGCTCAGGGTGCTGGACAAAAAGGTCATTAAATAGGTTAAGGGCCCTCAGTCTTCTCCCAGGGCATTTGCCAATTCCCATTAAGGCATTTGGAATGTTCCAGTTCCCACCCTGGCCCATCGGTTTCCCCCCAACTATTCTTCTTCCTTACCAGAAGGGAAGCAGGTGCTGCAATGCATTTGGATGCAGACCGGGAAGGAATCTGGCAATTCTTAAGCCAAAGACATCTCTGTGAGCAAACCTTCCTGGCACAACCACATGATCTGATTTCTGAAACCCAGGTCTGTCTACCTTTTGGGCAGCTGGCCCACATCCCAGATCTACTGCTCACTACTCTGGGTCTTAAGCTTACGCAGGGGAGAATAATTTTTAAGTCACTGTCCTCCTCATCTGTAGGGACAGTTTGGCTTCTATCTGCTGTAAACAGACCCTTCTGCGCTCTGCACAGGTTCCTGGTGTTCCAAGCAGAAGGCAGAAAGAGCACACAGTGTTTGTAACACCTCCACAGTGGCCGACGTTACAGTGCAGTCTGGCAGGTATGCTGGCACAGAGCCATTATCTTTTCTAAAAAGGTCCAAGGACAATCAGGCAACAGAAAATATATGTTTTCCTTCTGGAAAGGGTCTTCCTAGGGGACAGCTTTCACTTGCCTATCCTGTTATGCTGCCAACATGGTACAGAGGGACCATGTATCAAAGGAAAACTGATCTCACAGGCTTTTTCTACTATGTGGCATCTTTGCTGGAAATGGGGTGGGGTGAGGATTCTGAGACATCTTGAAGGGTTTTGTGGAGCTTGAGCAATGACTGAGGTGTTTTTCATAAGCTCTGAGAGTCATTTCATAATATTGAATTCTAATAGTGCCACCGTTGCCCCTACTGCAGTGAGGCCATCCAAAATGGCTGACACAAGAAACAGGGACATAGTTAACATACTGTTTACTCCTTTTGCTCACTGAAGATCCCTCCCAGTCACCCCATGTGGCACTGTTGCAGAGCAGCTTTCCCTCCTATCCTGAGCATAGGGCAGTGATACAGGTAAGACATATGGGATGTATGATGCGATGCTTGTCCTCATTCCCTCTAGTAGCTCACAGACTAAGCTCAATAGCAGTAGTATAAAGCAGAGAAGAAAAAATAGCTCTGCCTCCTACACATTAATTAGCTCTCAAACCTCTGCAATGCATCTGTTTTGACATCTTCACAGGTCTTAATCCATGTCAGGAACTAATTAAAGTTATGAGGAAAGATTTTCACCTGTACCTTAGCACATTTACCCAAGGGAAAGGGGGGCCTGAGAAGCCCAAAGTCAGGTAGCGCACAATTTGCTGGCAACTTCTGAGGACACCTCAGTATTCAGGTGTAAGAGTCTGCCAGGGACAGGACCACAGGGCACAATACTGCTGACCTATGTCAGACATGAGATACTGTTTATGTACTGTAAATCTTCCTAGCTGCTGAAGCTAACTAGAAATGTAAAGGTGAAAAAGTGATTTAAGTCATATTCCCCTTTGCTGGGTTGTTGGTCTTGTGTTCTGCTTCTTACAGCTATGCCACAATATGGGTCAAAACTGACATTCTAAATCAAAGGCAAGCTGATTCTTAAAAAAAAAAAAAGAGGGAAAGAGGGAAAGAGGGAAAGAGGGAAAGAGGGAAAGAGGGAAAGAGGGAAAGAGGGAAAGAAAATAAATACTGGCAGTTGGATTCCCAAGCTGACACATTTGTTCAACAGTGCTAAACAGAAGTTATTGCATAAAAAGTTTTACTGTGACTGTTACTGAAATTACTAAAATTAGAACAAGAGGGAAAAAAAGCATCCTCATTTGAAGTGGTTAGTCTCACTGCTTTATGATTTCAGCTACACAAGTAGCTAACTGATGATTTTAGCCATCAGCTGTGGGTTAAATGGGATATTATGAATGCTGGCAGGTTCACCTACACAGAGGAAACAGACTCCTGCACCTTTTTGTACACAGCTTGTAATCCAGAAATGAACAGATGACCGTATGCAAAGTCTGGTTCTCCTGATCTCACACTGATGTCAGCTCCAAAACCAACATCTCCTTCACTCACATTCCTTAAGCACTGCCCTACTTTCCATACTTGTATTACAAACTAAAAACTGGAATAAACACAGAAATACTGTACAGCAGATGTTGTGCAGATCAAGATCTTTGTTCCTATTGGGATAGGAGGGGTTTTGTACTTTAATTGTGCTGTTAAGAAGTTTACATGAGTCACTACCTCTCCTCTTTCCTGCCTTTCTAACAGCTTTGTACCACACCAACAAGCATGTGCGTGAGGGGACCACGGGTGTAGTAAAAAGAAACTTGAAGAGTCCCCGCAGAGATAGCAAAACAGCTGGTGATGTTTCTAATCTTGCTTTAGAATGACAATACATAAGAAGTTGCATTGCAAATAACAACAATAAGATGAAAATAGATAATACTAACAAGTCCTGGAGAATCCAAATAAGGAATTAAACAAAAGTACCCCAGCTAATCTCTTCTGAGCGCTGGCACTCCAACAGTTATTTGATAGCCAAGGTAGAATAAATAATAAGCCAAAAAAAATTTTTTTTTTTTTAAATTAATCTCTTGGGAGGGGGAAGCAGGAGGGGAATGTAAGTTGTCTTTGTGGAATGTTGTCAGATGAGAATTAAAATTCCAGCCTTTACTGAGGACTCTGCTGGAATGTGCAAAACACTGGGTACATTCCCCTCATGCACATACACACTTTGTGTTTTATTTTTCCACGGCATGCTGCTTAACAGCTTACAGCTGCATTCTTACTTTGTTTCTCAGTAATCTTGGTACATAAACACAGTGACACCCAAAACTGCACTCCTCAGCCCTGGTGTCTCAGCTGAAATTGAAGCTGTTTCACCCAGGAGTGAGATACAGCTGAAGGTCCATGCTGGGATCAGGAGGTAACCGCTGTATGGGATCACCCTGAGGTTTAGTCTGCTGCCTCCACCAAAAGCTTCTCAAGTGTGCTACCAAAGATGGCTTAGCAAACCTTCAGTGGTCACCACTGGGACAGTGTGAAGCCTAACACAGTGTTAATTTCACTTTCAAATGGGTAGAATTTGGCTTATGCTCTAAAACATCACTGTTAACATTCATCATCTCTCACACCATTGAGTAAAATTGTTACCCAGAGCACTTACCTTTCACAAACAATACAATATTCTTTCCAGGGACAGGAGAGGAGGAGGAGAGAGAAGATGTGATTTTTCTTCCCATGGTAATTTTCCAGAAAATGTAGTTTGAACACCACAGACATGGAAGGGCTGCAGAAGGGAAAAACACATCCCTTCACAACAGGAATCTTCCACAATTAATAAACACAATGATATAAACGTTTTTCCTAATATCAAATAAACAAACTATACAGGCCACTTATTGTAGGCAACTACTCAATAAATCATAAAATAACATTGTGCGATAATAAAGTCAGATGCCAATGACTGACTCCTTTTACCGTCCGTTCCCAATAAAGTCAAAGGCAAACTTCCAAGACAAGTATAAATGGAAACTTGGAGCTGGATTTGTTCAAGTATTTTTTCAATAGATGCCCGGTGATGCAAACAATACTTTTAAAAATGTCACTGTATATCTTAATCCTGTTTGCTTTGCTGGAGATGAGTGAGATTTGCAACTCTGAAAGTCCCAATAAATACTATGTGAATTTCTAGGAGCTTAAATAGCTTTGAAGAAATGCATTCATACAGAAAATTCAGCCCGTGTTGGGGCCAGAAGAGGATTTTACCAACTCCACTGGAAGCTAAGGTATACTGAGGCCTTGTGATGTAACGAGCAGGGAATCTCATCCTGATCACAATCTTTAAGATTGCACATGCCATCTTATAAATTAATGTTAAAATTCAGATGCTAGAATGTAACTTCCATATGTGAGGGGAATATAACAGATCACAGAGCCAGGCTGTACATAACAAACAGCAACTCCTCACAGACTCTGTCAGAAATCATGTTCCTGGAAGCCGCACAATGCTAAAGGAGATTCTCCTCATAGGGAACTTTCCAAAGACTACAAGTATTGTCCAGGTAGCAAGAGCTGGCGACACAGAGTCCTGCCCATGTGTCTTATCACTAATTGGAATGAGCTGTTAGTCACTAACAGCAGTTTCTGTTGGACTCACTGAGGGCAATTAGGCCAACAGTCGAGTTAAAATTTAAACTTGTAGATACAAAACATTGCTTTGCTAAGAGTAGTTCAAGTACACTTCAAATTCCACATGAAAATCTCTATTTTCCACAGCAGAAGAGCTTCGTAGTTCTTGCAGAGCTCAGCATATCCAAGAAAGCACTGGGCTCCAGATGACTGCCATCGAGCAACATCTAAATCAATCCATTAATTTTATGAGCACAGACACTAATGAAGTCAGTTTTCTATGGATTTTTTGTTACAACCTGACTCAGTGTACAAGGGCTCATGATACAAACTTCCTCTCATGCAATTATTTGGTCTCTTCCATCCTATTAGCCTGTTTAGCCTAGTTTGAGACGCAGCTTTGCTGTTAAAGCTAGTCAAAATCAGCCAGAGGAATCTGCCGTAGACAGACAAACAGTGAGGTTGCATTAGGTCTCCCTGACTTAGGAATCCAGGCTAAAAATAACCTATACTCTGCACAGCTATTGTTGAACTGCTGTACTGTTGGGAAAGATGAGGAAGAAAAGAATTCTGAAAATTCTGAGCATGTCTACTCTTACTCTCTGAACACAGAAATCAGAGTAAATTCTTTTCTGCAGGCCAAACCCCAGTCAGCCGAGGAAAACGTTAAATTCCCCAGCTCTAATACTGCCTAGTGCCAACAGAACATTGTCTGAGTCACTTCCAGAGAACAGTCCCCAAGCCTACATTCCCAAACAAAAACAGGCTTACCCATTTATTTGGAAAGTTAATATTTAACAGTTCTGACCTCAGTTACTGGGGCAGCCTGTGCTTCCTCAACACAGCACAGACGAAAGCAACTTGCTTCATTGAAAGTCACAGTGGAGTGATGAGCCTTTTGCACTCACAAAATTCACCCAAGTTCTGTTCAGCTGTGTTTCCATCCAGACCTTAAAAAAAGCCAGGAAAAGGATAAGCTTTAAGTATGAAAAAGAACATATAGTCAGTTGTCCAAGACATGCCCACTTACAAAGCCAGTACTGCTACTTAATTATTTTAGACCTGAGTAAAATCGTTTTACTTCTCCATCATAATTTCCTTCTTAAATGAGGCAATAGTATATATCATCATTTCCTGCAATGTATTTTTAAAGATTATTAGTTATCTATAGAATTTTGAACATGCAAGCAACCAGGGTGAACTAAACATTATTGTATCTTCAAGAGCAGAAAACTAAGCATATTTAACAGGTAATTTGAAGTGCATGTGGGCAGGTATTTTGTAGACCACACATTCACTTTGATCAGTTATTTTTCTTAAAGGTCTCAACAAAAGTGCTCACATTTGTCTTGAACAAAACTGATATTTAAGAAAACATTTATTTAAAGACTTCGTGGGAACCTTACACTATTAAAGCTCATACCTGGAAAATCCTTTTTGTCACAACTTCCAAGCTTCTTCTAGTCAGACCATTGCAACAATATAAGACCTCATTTAAAAAAAAAAAAAAACAAAATTAGTCCTGATTATAATACAGAATTGAAGGAAGAGTTACAGACTACAATCAGACCTAAATTAAGAAGGGAAATTTTGCCAAAAACAAAAAGGAGCTTTAACTACACTCCCAGCTATACTTATTATCATCATGTCTTGCAGCTGCATCGTTCAATACATTGATGAATGCCAGGCACATCTGTTTTGTTTTTTTTTAAAGCCGACATAATTGATAACCTCACACATTCTATTACTTTCTCACTAATATTTAAATGAATGCAACATCGACTTTATTTAATTACAGCAGCACGGAGAAGCCACAAACGAAATAGCACAGTTCTAGTCAA
This sequence comes from Tringa tobata, assembly GCA_033628505.1. Taxonomy (NCBI): domain Eukaryota; kingdom Metazoa; phylum Chordata; class Aves; order Charadriiformes; family Scolopacidae; genus Tringa; species Tringa tobata. The sequence goes on from JAHREE010000136.1 coordinate 2,038,584, forward strand.
GGTAAGATAATATGGGTGTAAAACAACATGTTCACAAAAACATCTAAATCTAATTACTGTCTCAGATATACCAAAGAAATCCAAAACTCCACAACCCACAGTATGAAGCCAAGCTTTCCAAACTTGTGTAACTAGCTTTAAAAAAAAACAAAAAAACCCCACAACCTTATGAGAAAAATTCTTCTTTACCATATCATTCTTGTCTATGTAAAACACGTTAACTTCTGACAGATAGTGTTAAAATGTATCATTTCCTTCTGTGCTACTAAACATGTTTGAAAAGGAGTCTAAGACAGATCTTTAGCTATCTCCAGAGAGGGATTAAAACTGAAAGGACATATGGCCCATTTTACCATCAGCTGTGAAATTCTGACCTTTTATTGTTTTCTCCCAACTATAATCTTCTCTTTATGTTTTTCATTAGATATTTTCAGCCATGGCTCTCAATAACTTTTGGAGTCCCCAAAGCTCCTAGACCGTAAGCTTCAAATGCAACACATTATGAAGAGTTAATATTTGCAATGAAATATGCACTTAAAGACTGATCAACATAAATGAACTTATACGTGTAGTCGAATCAAATTTAGTAGGACCACTCGATTAAGTAAGGACCACCATGACACAGAAATGTTTGAGCAATGATGTTTTAGGTTGTCCATTATATTGAAGTGCAGAACTTAGATAAGAGACATCGAAAGTATTTTTCATAGTATGCAAAATAATAAAACAGTCCAAAAGCAAGAAGTACAAAATAAGTCCAAGAGCAAAAAGTGAAAGTTGTAAGCTGCTGAAAATGAGTTCTGAAAGTACCAAAAAATTGCTGTCCTTTGAAGACTTGCAATTTGGTTTACTGTGTTTCCTCTGTTAGTTAACTGAGCACTTCTTATTCAGTGTTTTGGCGTGATGGCAGGATGACATAAAGTCTGTATCTGAGCAATGATCCGGGCAGAGCTGCCCACACTAACAGGCCAGTCTCCACGAGAGGCTCTGACACCACGAAGAGTCAGCAGTCACGTCTAACAAAGGCCAAACTTCCTCTCTATCTGCCAAAAGGTTCCACAAGCAAAAAGTATTACCAATCTCCATTACAGTGTGGCACCAACAGGCAGCCAGGGTAATCCCAAAAGAAGAATATGCTGCAAACAGTAAGCAAAAGCCAAGGGAAAACAGATGATTTGTCATCTTTAGCAGCCTCTAACAGTATGATTTTTAAGGAGGTTATGTGGAAGACAAAGTTACTGTTATTTTGCTTAATGTGGGTATGCAGAGCTGAAGTCCAACAGATCATTCAGGCCTGCAGCACAGGTATTCTTATTGTCAGACAAAGCCGAACTAAGAAGTTAAGCCCATTTTACACTCAGAGATGTAATTTTGTATTTCAGCTTTACAACAGACAGACCATAAACTCCAGATCAAAATTCCTCATCCTTCAAATGAAACTTCGGCAGATAAATCCCCTCTGGCAACATACTAAGATAACCAGTCTTACTACAGTGACTGGCACTGCATAAGAGAATAAACGTCTGTGGATATGTAGCCCTCAATTTATTTGGCTCAGCTGTGTTCAATCTGTCAACTATTCAAAGAAAAGTTGACACTCCAGAACACATACATACAAACAAATCTACCCTTGAACGACTTCCTCATTTTGTCTGTTCATTTAAGAACACATGGGGCACTCAAACCACTCATTGTTTTCAAACAAGGTTGACCTTTTTATCTAGTCCCAGAACTGTGCAACTTTGTGTGTGTGCATGGTTCTAGAGACCTGTATTTATCAGAACAAATCCTGTCACGAAATACCATTTGTCTATGATTATTTAACATATTCTGTTGTGACAGAAGCCCATGGTGTAATGCAGTGAGAATTTACTAGCGGACACTTTTGAAGAATAACATGGTGCCACAGTCTCAAGAGGTTTGTAAAGTATCTGTAGAGCAAACCACCCCCCCAAAGAGCAAAGGGCAAAGGCATTACTAATGCACGCTTGAGACTCCTATTCCAATGCTGTGATTTAAAGTGCAGAGGGTGTTCCTGCACTTAAGAGATTACTTTTGCTCTCTTCACCCCAGACACCCCCAAGGTAAACTCTCTGCCACGGGCTGATCTGTTATACATTAAAGGAGCTGGTAGCAAAGGACATGGGGATGAACACAGCGTTTGTCCTGAAAAGCAAGCAAATCCCATAATACCCAAGAAAGCCATAAAATGAATGTCTCAAAGACACTCCCAACTCACTCAAACTCAGTGACTCACGCTCATTTGCTGTAACACAGCTTTGCTGGCAGAGGCATTAAAGCAACTGGTCTTATTTTGAATTTAAGTCACACTCGAGCAGTTGCTGATCAGAGAGATATCACTAGTGCCAAAAGCAGCAGGGTGGCAGAGTGCATGCAATTGTGCTCCACGGTACTGGAGGAGCAAAGCTGTTCTACACTGTGGAAACAACCTGCTGCTTTTCCCATGAAGATTGTACGAGAAACACAAAATTGAAAACATCAGATGTGGACACCCATTCTCTCCATCTCCTCTACTAATGACAGAGATGGGGCATTGCTTGCTTGAGTCATCTCTTTTTTAAAAAGATTACAATATATAAATAACCTGGGGGAAGGGGAATTGTTGCTACAATCCAACAGACTTGGACTGAAATAAAGAATGTCATTTTTTGTGACTAAAGGGTGCATTTCTCATTGTATTGAAATAAACGCATACAGAAATTAAAGTTCCAAGGTGTAGGCAAACTACTGCAGTAATATTTGTAATATGCAGTATTTTTGAAGGAAGTAAAGAAAAAGGAGATACACATTCCCTTCCCCCGCAGTGTCTTTTTCTGGCTGGGTTCACACAGGATACTGAAGCAGATGGCTCTAATCCAGTATGGCAATTCCTATTTCTCATGCAGCACAGTCTATTTTTCTCCTTGATTACAGGGGTATACAAATACATTACACTGTTATACAGCCTTTATAGTGAAACAAAGGCTCTTCACTGCTTTTACAAAGTGTGGTTTGTGTGTAGTAAATGATACCCCTCAGTGGAAGGAAAGTGTTCCATTCCTTTCTCCCCAGATCAGAGCGTGGGCGGACTGCTGAGAGAACACACGTTGGCGTTTTTAGTGCATGTTTCCCATTTAGCAGAACGAAGGGGAAAATCTTGCCTCTGCAGTCAGAGCAGGTGGAGATTTCAGTGCCTATCCCTAAACCTGTAGGAGGAAAAACACGGTGGGAGGAAGACGCTGTTCTGCCCTTAGGAGGGAAGGGACAGGACAGAAACCTCACTTGCCTGCAAGGCAGAACAGTACTGTTTCCTCTCCCCCTCCCTCGCCCCCGGGAGCCGCAGAAGCGTTCGTGGCTCCGCGGCGGGGAAGGAGGGGCCTCTGCTCCCTCCCATCCAGGGAAGGGCTCACCCCCGCGCCCTTGGGCCTGGCCCCAGGCTCAGGCCCGGCACTCGGGCTCTTCCCTCTCCCCCTGCTCCTCAGCCGAGAGGCGCTGCGGGTCGCGGCACCGACACCGCCCACGGCCACGCGTGTCCCGGAGCCCGCCAGAGCCGCGCGGCCCGTCGCGTGTCAGAGGGCGCCCCGCCTCCTTCCCGCTATTAATAGCGCGACGGCGGCCGAGGCGCGCGCGGGGCAAACGAGGACAGCAGCGGCGCCCGCTTAAAGGGGCAACGGCGCCCACTCCGCCCTCTTCTGCCGGTCCCCCCGCCGGTCCCCGCGTCCGCCTCGGGCCTCATCCGAGCGCACGCCGGGCGCACACCGGCTGCCGGCCCCTCTGGCCGCGGCGGCGGGTCCCACCGCGCTCTCCTCAGGATCGGGCTGCCCTCGCTGTCTCTGCGGGGCTCCCTGACGGCTCCTCCTTCGCGTCCTCGCTGCTTTAACACGACCCGCATTCCAGGCCATCTGCCGAGACCGAGCCTCGAACTCAAGGACAGGCGGAAACGGCGACCCGCAGCAGCCGCGCTTCACGTACTCCCGCATTTCTAGCAGCGAGACACGTAGAAAGAAATATATCTGAAGACCAAGAAGCAAAAATTTCTGTGGTTTGATTTTTGCTGTACCGGTGCCTCACCAGGAGGAGGATTCCATATTCCGAGGAAAGGACTATAGAGTCACGCTTAGCCAGGCACCCACAGCTTACCAGGAACCGACCTTAGTTGCCCAATCCGACCTCTCCCTCGCTCTCAAACAAGCCGCAAACACCCGCTGCGCTATACTCAGTCTTTAGGGCTTAAGCAGAAATTACTGGCTTTGCCCTCAACCTAACTGAATTAAGTCAGCCTTGAACTTTGCTAGATGACTGAATTCATAACGTAGTCAGCAACATTTGTGTTTCCCCAAGTCCTCCCTTGGTGGCCTGGACACGAGCTGCTGACTCCTACCCTTCTCCCTGCTTACCCTAGCCCCATGGCGGGCAGCAGCCAAAACCAACTCAGGGTGCCTACTAGCTGGAAAGCTTGCTCTTACATCAGGAGTGCTTCGCTACCTTATACCTAGCAGGAATATAGTCTCTAATTTTTGGAGAAATTAACTTAATCACAACATAAATAAGACCTCCTGCCATCTCACATCAAATACAGTAATTTGTCTGTATTCGTTATGCCACCTTTCGCTCCATTTTCTTGCTGCTGTATCACCACGCTTCTCATAGACTGAAATCTAAATCTGTATCAACAGCTTTTTTCTGTATCTGCACCTCATTGGCCACCCAGAGGTATATGTCCTTGTTTGGGATTATTTCACACATTAAAATTATGCAGGAAGAAAAGAAACATTTCTGTACATGTTTAAGTGATGCTAGCCTTTGTGTTTCTATGTTTTATTGTATGACCTCACCACACACTTACAGTAAGTATACACACCAATACACAAGTCTAAAACTGCTACTATAATTACTGCCATCTCCACAGGCTTTTAAGTGTTTAGCTGACTAGCTATACTGCAGGGTGGCGCAATCACATGAGATGTACCAATACCATGAATTTTTGGTTGGTTTTTGCCTGTTTGTTTGTGGTGGTTTTGTTTTGCTTTTTTTTTTTTTAACCACAGTTGGAGTAAAAGTCATTGTTCTGGCAGATTCCTCACTGGATATTGCCCTTCACAGCACCTAAATATATGTAATCTGTTTCCACTATGTCCATGGACACTGTCTTTCCTGTCCTAGGGGGCTTTACACACCAAATCCTCTTTTGTACAGATCAAACTCTTTACTCAATAAGAGTTAAAGCACACTTTGAAGTTACAGAAGAAAACATGTTCCACCCCCTGACCCTCCACACTTGCTAGAATACCCTGATAGCAGAGAATACCTTTTGGTAAGCCTATTCAACGAACGTCATTTTCTGACAGGTTATGGAACATTTATGGAACCAATGCCCTTGATTTTCCAGGTTTTTTTGCCATATAGCCATGTACATCTTAGCTGGAATGATCTACTTCCAGTTTTTGAATGAACACGTCCCTTTCCACTCACATGGAGTGAAACCCCAAGGGACTAGGACTGTGGAAGTACACCAGCTAGTCTATACAGGCCTCTACAAACAAAAAGAGAGCTAACAGGGTCTGTCTGGAGTTCTGGCCAAGGTTCTTTAAGAGGTTATTGCCAAGTTATGAACAATGCTTTATCAAAACTCAGTGTTGTGCAAAGCATGTAAACATATGCCAGAAAGGTTATGCTGTTATTCTTTCTAGCCGCGGATCACCCTTGTTTCAGTAACGATGTTTCAAGAGGAACATCTAATTCAATTAAGAGGATTCTTTCACTTTTGAAATTATGTACATACTTTTCAAATGCATCACCAAAGTTTAATCTCCAGCAAACATGCTGAAAATAATGCACCAAAGTTCACAGTGGGAAAAGTCACATGCAGATGAATTACATATTCACAGTGAACGCAAGAGTGAATAGACTGACTGACGCAGGAAGTCTAAAGCAAGTCAAAAACCAAAATAAGTTACTTTGCCCAAACAAATTCAGAGATAAACTAACCTCCCTACTTTGAGATAACATAGTATTTTGATTGGTAAACTTATTTAGTCATGTGTGTACAAATGAGTAACAGAAAAAGAGGGCAAGAGTCCCTGAAAGGGAAGGAAAACAAAAGAGAAAAGGGCTAAATTCTGTGGATCATGAGATGGAGTGGAACTAAAGGAGGACTGGGACAGTATCACGACTGGCAATACCAGGGCCTGTCCTTTAACATGGGTGCTGATCACCAGTTGCCACCACATCCCGTTAGAATGCCCCAATGTCTGGGTCTGACATGAGCCGTTGGGATTACAGCGCTACCCGGGACACGACCAGGCTGTGTACAAGGAAGCTGGGTCAGTCTTTATGCTGAACAGTGGGGAGGATTCATTCTTTACTCGGAGGTTTATGCAAACTTCACTCATCGTTGTCCCCTTCAGAAATAGGTGGTTGTGCCTGGTGTCACCATGTTCACCATTCTAGCCAAACCTCAGGAAGGCAGAGGTACTGTCTGCATCTCTGGATATGGTCCAGACAAGACCTCAGCTGTGGTCTGGGATACACTGGGAGATAACGTACATGCATTTTACTTTAGGATCCAGACAATTCTGGCAAAGCCATGTGCTTCTGGAAACAGCTGCTCCTCCTGTCAACAACAGCAGTCAGCCTATACAGAGCAAGGGGAGCACCTGGGCCCATACCATCCTCTGGGTAACTAACCCTTAAACACCCTCTTCCCTGGCCAATACAGATGGCATTCGTGACTGGACTGTTAGGGACCTCCTATGGGAAACCGTATATGCAGACCACGTGAACTACGGAGCATGCATTTATTCACCTCACTACCCAGACAACCCTGCAATCCAACTGTTACAGTGCCGGGTTCTTCCAAGCAGCATCTACTCACTGACCACAACTGAACAGTGAAAAATTATGGGATTGAAAAGACAAAAGCCAGAACATATGCTTAACAAAAATGAGCACTCTTCCTTCTCTTCACCTTGACATCAATGCACACGTTGCAGAGACAGAGCTTTACACCACCGAACCTCCCTCACTATACTTTTGCAAGACAGAAAGCATTGCACTTTTAGGATCTTCCATAGCCTTTCCTCTAACTCAACTGCAGCTGCTTTAACTGATGACATTTTGATTCGATATGATACATACATCCAAATCTCTATGAATTTCATGTTTTTGAGGAAGGCAGCATTGTACTCTCTGGATCTATCCAAGTCTCACACCATTTTCGTCTTGTGAGCCTTGAGACGTGCAAAGGACATGCATTACTCTTATTACAAGAATTACTTTGACTTCTAAATTCACGGATTTGCATGTGGAGAAAGTCAACATATGCTTTTGTGCTTTCCTTGCCCATGATGGGTCCCTTCCAAGACCAACATCATCAACAGGTGTCCAAGGTAACAATCTGCAATCTATTTAACTGTGTGACATTTTCTGAAACATGCCAAAAGTAAATCTCAGAAGTTGATAACTGAGATACAAAATCACAGCTTAGGTGCTAAAGAAGGAATCTTAGTTCAGTTGCACTTACTGAGAATCAAAATTTGTCTTTGTATGGCTGTTCTGATAATTTCAGTAAAACATATAGTAACATACTCAGCAATTAATGGCAAACAAGGGGTTAAATAAGAGCAGCCACAAAAAAAAAAAGCTCTTATCCAGCATGATAAGCTGGCTTTGACTCTTCCTCAATTCACCACTTCCATAGATTTGAGTGAGGGTTTAAAAAGGAGTGCACAAGTTATGCTATTTATGCTATGAGGAAAAGTATCTTCTCAAAGATGAAGGAGGCTGAACACAGCAAGTTCCAGGCCTGTAAGAGAGAGGTAACATGGGCAAAAATGTAGCTAAGAGAAAGCCAGTATGCTTCAAGATGAACTCCACCAAATGACAGGATAGGAGAGTGGGTGTTACGATTGGCAAGAAGCATTTGGCGTTTCTGCAAGAATCTTTTTGAACAAAGAGACAATGACAAAGGCAATAGGAACAGTGGAAGACAACTTTGAATGGGAGGTCAATAGAAAAAAAAAAAAAAAGTAAAAAAGCCCAGGCAGTTAATTTAGTGAGAAAAAAGACAAGATATTTGTCTCTGTGCGGTTATATACATATATACACACACGCATAAATAAATAAAATGATCTAGGTGAGCTGTTTGAAGCCTGTCAAATTCATAAGAAATGGCTGACATTGAACTGAAACCCAGCAAAAGAATGTAATTCCTTACAGTATTAACGAATGTGCACAACATTCTTTGTTCTACAGTTTTTTGATACCTATAAGTAGTAGTTTGTACTGCAGTAACACCCAATTCAAATGTCTCTCTTCCTAACAAAGATGTTATATACTCAATATGTCATGGCATTACATGGCAACATGGTTAGAAATGGTGATGTCACCATCCTGTTGTAGGTGTGGTTGTGAAGGCAGGGATCACAAAACCAACATTTGCCACAATGGTCTTTAGTTCTAGATTTTTCAGTTTTGTGAATGCTAAACATTGGATATAGACACCGCCTCAGGTCCAACTGGAAGCCATGGAAGTTTTTGATTTAGCAGCCTCCAACTGGGCATCCAAAATAAAAAGTCCACAATGAATGAAGAGTTTAGAAACAGTTGAGATTAATGACCTATCAAAGGCCACACACAGTAGATCTGGCATCTACTGTCTTTACTATCACCTTACTCAGAAAAGCACATGTGGCAAGTATAATCTTCAGTAGGATTTTGTTTCAATGGCTCATTTCCTGATTCAAGTAACATAATGGACAAGACATGTCTACAAGCAAACAAATGAATGGAAATAGCATTTTAAGCTTACATGCTTTTAAAAATGTTCCTTAAGGAGGAAATAGTTTTAACCATTCTGAAAACATTATCCATGAGCCACCATAAGGACACGTTGTTGAATCCTTCTGCAATTTTGGACCAAAGCAGTCTGTTAGTCTTCCAATGCTAAGGTCATTTAAAATGGAAATTGAACATTCAAAATCAAATTCACAATTTCATTACTGTTCTGACAGTACCATCACAGCTTTCACCTCACACAGCAGGGTTGGCCACTTCTTCCTGAGCTACATGAAACCAGCAAACAAGTGCTACTGTAGAGAGACTGCTGACAGGGCCTGCCGTGAGGATGTGTGCAATCAAGCCTCCAGCAGCTACCACCTGGAATGGAAACACTTATCCTCATGGAAATACCCTGGCAGAACGACTAACAAACCAACCTCTCACTGTATTAACACACTGCCTGGTTACAAAGGTATGGGCTAGGAAGAAATCACTGTTTGCAACACAGGAAGCCATGCATGAACATAATTCACACTTGTGCCCCAAAACTTAATCACAGAGAACAGTAAAATGTCACTTGGAGCTACTGGAAACACCCAGAAGACATTTTTGCCACAAATGCCAATTCCCAGCTCCCACAGATGAGATGTCATTAGGATTCTGCATAGCAGAGGTTACGCCAGTAGAGAGTTATCTAGCTGCTAAACTTAAAATAGAACTGGATCGCTTGACTTGCAACTTTTTGTTTCCAGTCTCCTATCTCAAAAGTCTGACTTAAGTTTTATTAAATACCTCTCCAGGTATTTATACCTTATTTGGGATTTGAGTCAAAGTGAATCAAGGTGAAATACAAGGTAACATGAGGAGTTCAAGCAGTTTAGTTCATAGGGATCCCTGAGGGATCTGTCGCACAAAACGCATTTAAAGAGATCCAAGGCCTGAAAATTTTTTACTTTTGCTTTGCACAGGAACATAGCACACATTGATACTAGTGAGGGAAAAGAATCCCCATAACAAGCCCAAACCAGTACATGTCCTGTGAGGAAAGCACTTCAGAGTTGTGGGCAAACCCTGAATCATAGGCACTAACTCAAGTTTCGTATTTTGCCTAGGCATTAGCACAGGCAGAGACAGACAGACACAGTATGACACCCTTGCTGAATACTTCTTATATTACTTGGAGGAGTATGTAGATTAACCAATTTTTTACTGTTTTTTAATATGCCGCTTCTTTCCCACCATGTCGATATCCCACAGGGGTTAAACAGTACACTAATAGAGTTAAAATAGGCACAGAAAAGAGCATGAGACTTAAAAATAGATGAGGAATCCAGGAGGCAAAGATACAGGAAGAGGTCTCTGAGACAGGCTGCAACAAGCCCGCTAAGGGCTTTGAAAAAAACAGAACTTGAAATCCTTTGCATCATTTGAGTCAGCGTGGGTTTTGCCAGTCCCCTTTAACTGAGGCAGTACTTCATCCAGGGAGATCAAACTTGAAGACGATCATCAAGTGAATGAAAAGCCCTGAATGAAATGAAGTGTAGTGGGAGACAGTGACAGTCACAAACATTTCACTGTTCAAGTGGAACGCAGAGTGTGGTGGCCCTTAAAGACACAGATTGGCTTTAAGTCTGCCTTTATGCAAGCAAGTCTGAGAGCTTTTAAATGAAAGTATCAGAACAATAAATGCTTTTGTTCTGCAGGGATATGAACCTCCTCTGCTTTGTGTTTTTAAGGAAAAGGAAGGCTGGAGAAAGCCTCACTGGGTTGAAACTATGAAAGTTACTCATTTACAACTCTTTAGTCTTAACATTGCAGCAGACTGCTTAAGGGCCACAGTAGTACAATGCATGCTTAGACACAAAGAACAACAAGCCTAACTACACAGCCGAGTTTGCATACATCTTGCAGCGAAATTCTTCAGTCTCTTTAACCTACAATATACAAGTGACTGAACTTTAAAAAAAAAAAAAGCATAACCATTAGGTACTGTAGCAGCAATTCCTCAAACACATATTTGCATGTGTTGACACTTCTGAAAGGAAGGCTGTTGAGCAGTTATGCTGGGAAATAAACATTGCCTAACCCTGAAGAGTAACCACAAAAACAGAAAAACAAGTGTTACTGCAGCTGGTGTCTTCCTCCCCCAGCACTAGTCTCTGACTACTGAAATAAAAAGATTAAAAGTCACCTGAGGGTCTAGTTGGTATTTAAGTAACCTTCTTATAGCTATATAAAGCCTGCAGTTCAAAAGTCTAGTAACCATTTCCGCCCCATTACCCTTCCACCCCAAAGTCTGGCTACTGGCAAAACATAGTATGTTCTCTCTCAAAAGCTTTCTACTAGGTGCATTTACAAGTTTGGCTCTGCAAGCTTAGCTGTGATCTTGGCTGATGGGGACACTATGGGCAGCATAACTTACTTGTCCCCAGGAAAAAGAGTAATGTTTTAGACATTTTGGGCAAGGAAGGAGAGGAGGAAATCTACGGAAAGAAGTAGTCTCCTTCCTCATGCCCCTGTTTGCACCAAGTACTTGCCCGTATCTACGCAAGAGGCTGAATCCCTGCGCTGCTGGTGCTTAGTCCCCTTCATGAATGAAGCTGCACCAAACCTCACAGGAGAGTTTACTCTTTCAAGAGGCAGGTTAGTTTAGCCTACTCTCCATTATAGTTGCTACCTCCACACTAACTGAAGAGCTTCTTGTACAGACTGTATCTACAGTCACCAAGTGATCACTGCCCATTTTACACTCTGATATTTAGTCAGTTAGATTAGAAAGTTAGTCTAACCCAATCAGTCTCAAAATACGAGTATGATTGCAGGCCTGAATAATGTGCTATAGGCAATCCTGCTTTGGCAGGGGAGTTGGACTAGATGATCTCTAGAAGGTCCCTTCCAACTCCAACAATTCCGTGATTCCGTGATCTCATCAGAGCCAAGTAGAAATAAGTGCTTATTCTAATATTTGGTTTCATAAGCCTGATAGACACAAGCGTGTGGCCTGAAATGGATGGCAGCTGGGAGCAATTTGGAAAACTTTGATGAAGAGAAAACCGCCAAATCTTCTACTAGTTACCATCCTTTACCATTAGGATGTTATACTGGAGGATACATGGTGTTGGCTTGAGGGGAGTGGAGAGGGCCTGAAACGAACAGAACCTCTCTTTGCTCTTATTCTTTTTCAAAGGCTGGGCTCGGTTTGTCTTTTCACTTTGAATTTAGTGAATAATCTTGAAAGGATCGCCTTCCTTGGGAAGGGAACACACAGGTGTGAGGCATCCTGAAAAGATCTAATCTGCTGTATATAGATGAATGATCCATGAGCCACATGTGATGATTTGTAGAAACACTGGACTTAGGGCAAATGTGTTACAGTGCCTCAGAAAATTTGTTTGAAATTCTCAACTGTAAATAAACAGCAAAAGTAACAAGAGAGCCTGAGTGTTACACAAGCACTTCAGAGGTTAAGATTTTCTTTCCCTCAAGCCATAGAACGAGATGGTAAGAATGAGATTCATCATCAGATCTAAGTTTTGGCAATAAAAAGGAAGTGAATACATGTAATGGGTTGAGCAGCTCTTCTTTCATTTCTGGCTCTATGTTGCACATTGGGGAGTAGAATTACCTCCCAAATTCTACCTACAATTTAAATCCCAAGCACCTTCTGGCCAAGCAAAAGTCCATGAACACGACCCCCACGATTTTTCAGGGGTCAGATTCACTAGAACCACCATTGTATTATAATGGCTGTAACAGAAGAACCAAGTTTCTATAGTGGGAAATAAAGTTTGTGAAGTACAACATTCCATATGCCCCTCTACTCATACAAAGCCTCATACAACAGCAGCAGCCCAAAGGCTGCCAATTTAGGCTTTATTAACAGGTAATGATTTCCATTGTGTATAGCTCATGTATATGCAAGATGTAAGCATCATGAGTGCAACTGACGAGCACACTTCCAAAATTCAGCACAACAAAAAATTACCTGATGCCAGTCCAATGAATATGATCCTACGTAATGAGACTGGCCTATGGGAGAAAAAGAAACATGAAAAAATCCTGGGCTGTATGTTCAAATTTCAGCCAAGAGTAAAATAGAAGCAAATGGCAGGAATTATATGCTTGCTATGAGGCATGAAGCCAGACCTAAAAGAATTGCCTCTATTCAGCGTCTCAGCTTTAGGAACAAGGAGTGGATAAACAAGTAGACAATGGGTTTGGTGTTCAAATCCACTGCACCGAGTCAGAAGTGGTGGGGATGTATAGACTAGTACTCTTGGAGAACCAATGCTTGCATGAGGATGAGCTGCAGCACCATCACTTCTGATCCGTGAAAAACAAAGAAACCTGGCAGAGACTGTAGAGCACCCCCTCCCCATGCCATGGATACCACTTACTTCCAAAGTGTTCAAACAGTCCAGAATGCCTGCACCAGACTAAACTGCATAGTGTAGTAAACACAGGGAAAATACATTACAAAGCCCTTTGATGGGCCTCTGGGGGGTGCGATGATTTCCATACTTTAAGGCCTTGGTAAGTACAATCTTCAGCCAGGCCTGAGTGCAATCATGACTGGCTACTTTATTCACAAATTTCTGTAGGCACTGGACTTTCTCCAGGTACTGCTACTGCTTTTCAAGGAGTCTGTGCTTTTCAGCAATACCCCTCATTTGTCTCTTGCAGCCGTCCTGGGCAACAGCACACTACCTTGGCCATGAGTGGGCTTGCTGCCCTGCCTGTCACGGCACTGCCAGCTGAGCGTTCTTGTTCTATCAAAATGCCAGGACTTTGGCCAAAATTTTCAGTTGCTCCAGGTCTCACATTCCCAACAGCACGTGTTATAGAAGACAACACTCCTTAAAGTGGTTTGCAGCACCTGTGGGTTATGTTTTCATTCTCCAGTTTCTAGCTGTGGCATAGTGCATGTACTGGGAAATGCCTTGTGTAGGTACCATCCACTTCCTAATGTCAGCAGCCCTCGGAAGAACAAGTTCTGGTTCAAAGCTGCTTTCTACCAGCAAGACAACTGGCATTAATGGATAAGCACTGTATGATCTAATCCACCTTCCAGTTACTAAGGTGAGTCTACTATTTCTTTCCACTGGCTAAGTGTCATTAAAATTAGGTACAAATATTCATGTATAATAGGGATCTTATTTGAAATGCTGTTGCTATAGTCTTGCTGAGCAGTATTACACAAGAGGGTTTCACACAAGATTTCACAATTTCCTAAATTAGACTGTGCTGGGAGTGGAAGTAGGAGATGGGGGGAGAAGAATGCAAATACTTGATAGAATTAATTCAGTATGACACAGAGTCAGTCATGCATCTGAACATCTGATTCAATTATAAACTTGAAACCAAAGACCTGAAATTCATTTTGCTTATTTTACACCCCCACTAGGTATTTGCCACTAGAGATACTTGCCACCTACTGCTATCTGCTTGGGGGATAGAAGGAGAAAGAAAGGACAATACATTCTGTGAATACTGGAAAACTCAAGCAATAATTTCAAAATCCTTCACTTTGCATGCCATTTCCTGCTCCTTATCTCTTGCCCTTGTTCTGTTACATGTACTCTCGGTTCTTCATTTACCTTTTATTTCTTTAACCTTCTCCACCCAGAAGGCCCTTCACTGAACAGTAACTTTGCAAGCTGCGCTCATACTGGCCTATCTGCACTCATACTGACTACAAGAGCCAAACCTACCCTTAATGAAGTGTGGCACAGATGACCAAAGCACAGCTCTTCATGATCAGGTGGCCTGAAATGCTTTGCACAAAGCTGCTGTACTAGTCTGACCGCCAGCCCCTCTCAGAATGTCTCATCCTCCTTCCTCTTCTCACTGTTTATGCCGCTTGCCAGATACTGATGAAGATGACTTATTTTCAGTTGTAGCAAGGGAAACCAAATGCATCACAATCTGTAAGTAGGAAGTTATTCAGACTCTTGATTTTACTGTTTCTCTGAAGTCCACAAATCCTAGAAAGAACATTTTCCTTTGATTAGGCAAATGGCTGGCTGCAAGCATTCCATGCCTACAGACCTCCTAGGCACTACCAGCACATCTGATCAGAAATGGAGTCAACAGGTGATAAGGAGGGGCCACAAGAGGGATGTCTGAGCACAAATCTTGTTGTAAAGTAACAGGCTCCCTTCCCCCTTCCAAAAAGGGGTTAACTTTTAAATATATGTATAACTGAAGTTTAACTGAAGTTACAGCCCCACATGTTCAGCTGCAGGTACAGTCAGAGTAGCTCCTCAGCTTTCTCCAGGGCCTTAAAATCAGACAGAATAACCACGGTTTTCAGGTATTAACACTGCCATAAAATACAGACCTGCTAAAACATCTCAGTGAAGTCCCAAAATCTTACATCACTTTTGAAAAGGCAAAGTAAATACTTAAATTACTTGGATGTTTTTGAAACCTCAACCCTACATACAAAAAGAGAAAAAAGGCCCAATTATATAGGCCTTGTGCTCCCAGCCTGCACAAGGAATGCAGGCCCTGTACAGACAAGCACAAAATAATGAGTGAGATTGCACTTTTTAGTAAGGTGCTTCAATTACATGAGTAAGATGTGGATGCAAAGAGGCTGGCCAGTCTTCCAGCTACACCAGCTCATTTCAACATCACATCCCAAGGCTACTTCACTATAAACACATTTTACACAATGACAGTGATGACCCTGGGTAAAATATTCAGAACATCATCCAGAGTAAGGAGCACAGTGGTCTTACCTCTACCTACCTGCCTCAGCAACAGTCATTTGTTTTAATCTGTATTTACTACCAGAGGTACTACTACACATTCAATTGACTACAAAAGATCACACAGGCCCCCAGACTCTAAGGCTCTCCATTAACACACACCTTATTGCAGGAGCAAGGGCTCAATTGGTTGTCACTATTGAATTTTAATTTCTAGCAAACATATGCAAAACCAGCTCAAAAGTACACAACAATCCACATTATTTAAAGGCAAGCAGCAAGCTTCTACCTAAAGATGATTAAGTTTTGCTGCTCACCACTCAGTTCTTTATTCATTTCAATATTTTAAAGTATTTTTCCTAAAATACGTTGGGGGCATGTGTCACAGCAACAAGCATTAACAACAAAGTGACTTCCCCTACCACTGTCCTGAGAAATGGCCATTTTCATCTCATTGACAGAGCTACCAGCTAAATTGGGTATCAGGCAACTTCCAGAAGGTTGATAAAAATCAAAGACATTTCTTCAGCCTTTCTGTGCCCTTTACTCACCCTCACCTCCCTCTGTAGGAAAGCAAAGCACCACATTCTCTCCCTCCTCTCTTTGCCACACAGTCACAATGCCAAACTACTACCACTTCTTCTTCTCCTTCGTCCTCCTCCCACATCCACCACAGTCACACCCAGCTCCCTATGAGACAAATGTTTTCCACTACCTTCTCTCCTTTCTCCCAGCCTGTGCTTTAGCACCTGCTGAACTGGCTAATGCCTGTGTCTCCTGTGCATTTTAATAGCAAGATTGCTGGCAGGTGGGACTTTCCCCCAGACCACAAAGACTACCAGCACTGCAGTGCTGCCAGGCCCAAAAGTCCCATGCTTCCTGGGGGACCATAGCCCTTGCAGAACGGTAAGAGCTTGAAATCTGTCAAAAAAAGCCCAGCATCTTATGAAGCAACCAATACTAAAAAGGGGTACTAATGAATCAGTTACTTCCATTAGGCAGAAATATGTTAAATGCAGCAGAAGAAAATGAATAGATCTCTTGAAAGAGACTATGCTACTCTATAACAGCATAACTTGAATGAGGTCACGAAGACCTAAATGCAGGGGAAGGGTTAACTCATGATAGTTGCAAAGACCTAGAGACACCAAATCACATGCCATAGTAAAGAAAGGAGACCCAGAATTGTTAAACGGGTCCTTGATGGACATTATTGAAACATTTCCTCAACATCTTTATCAGAGAATTAAATAGGCAGTCAGTTGATGGGTTACTTGTGGATATCCTATATGATAGATGCAACAGAATGATAAAACTCCACTCTGCTCCTCTCCTGTCTCTGACCCACAGCCCCGGGTTTTGCACTAGCTTGCCAGAAAGTTGCATTTCTGCAAATATTTATCAGACCTAAATTAAACAGAGTTATGGCAGAAGGGCAACAGAGGTAATAAAAAATAAATTGGGAGAATTAACGAAGGGGGCATGATGAGCCTATTCCAGATGGCAGCAAATGATAGAGAGGAGACTCTTGTAACAGTTTTCCCACTGAATGCAAAACTTTAAGACTTCCCTATTCTCAGTACTGCATAAACTATGCACACGGAGCATTCCTACAAGATAAAACGCAGTATTTACTTAAGCAAAATTTACAGTCAAGCTTTCACAGGCATCCCTCTCTTCAGCGTCAAAGGCTTTTTTATTTACAACATGGAACACACTAGTTAACAGTTTACTGCTCAGATCCTCTCTGAGACATATTCCATAGGCTTTGTCTGTAATTGTGCCATTTACCTACTACAGTGCATTACATTTCTTGAAATAGACATGAATAGTACGTGTGCAGAACACAATGGGCACTTTGTACATTGGAGCTAATCCTTTGGGTTACAAGCAGTGAGCTCAAGGGTTGGGAAAAGGTCCCCTTAGAACCCTGCATCCTTGCCCCACAGTCCACACATATTAAAAATGCTTGTTGTATTTTCAATTGTGTCATTCACTACCTGCAAAAAGTCCCTCTAGTAATCTTCATTAAAGATGGTGCAAAGTCCTTTATATATACGATGTATGCCCTGAAGACAGCTTTTGGAAATTGGAGATCTGGGGTAGAAGAGGGTTCTCCAAACTCAAGACAGTGCTTGGATTGAGTATCTCAAAGTGACTGACTGCTGCTGCTGGGTTTTTGTTTGGTTGGTTTTGTTTTTAAACATACTCAGCCTTCCCCCCTCTCTCTTTGTTTCCTTGTGTTTTCTCCCTATTTGAATTTATTTGCCTGAGGTTTTCCTTCTTAAACATTTTTGTTCTCTGGATGCCCTCTGTGCCTATGTGATGCTTGCTATTTGAGCTGTAGCTGTGCAGTGTTATGTCACTGGCTGTACTCCTGCTTGGCTAAGAAACTCCAAGGTCCTAGCTCAGAAAAACACTGTTGATTTTGGTGGACCTTAAGGACACAATTAGGGAGCCCTTACTGAATACAGCTGTCTTTCTAAACAAGGGACACTGAGAGGAGGACAGCTTCAAGAACAAAGCCAGATGGGAGGAGTAAAAGCCCTCACTGGTGACAGGCAGAAGAGATGGAAAGCAGGGCTCCATTTAAGACAAGCACCTCATGGAAAAGCATAGACCAGAACGGAGAGGAGAAAGACATGGTGTTTTTTTTTCCTTACTTCCTTGTTAAAAACAGATGCGTGTTGTCTGTGCCAACAGGCAGAATTAGTTTCCCACTGAAAGAGAAATCAAGGATGCAGCTCAGCTCTTTCCTTACTCTGAAGACATCCACATCCTGTTGGTTGACCAGAAGCTGTCAAATGCTGAACCTTGACCCCTTCCTACACCAGCCCATAGCTCACCGGCCTTTTCACTAAGGGTCAGCTGCTGTTAACTACCTCTGCATCATCATGCTTTTTGCTTCCTGATCTGCAGGGTTTCTCACCTGGGAAATCCCCTAACCCAAAGAAAATCTGTTTGTCAAAAATGAGCTAGGGAGTCAACCCTCTCTTTGTGCAGCTGCTTTCTAATGCAAAGGCATCTTCTCCAGTTCTGTGGGTGCTGTAAGCTCCAGCCGGAGGGTGAGTGTTCTGCCTCATAATACACACATAAACACTTTCCACCCAAACAATGGCATTGTCATATTTAATATTTTCATCATATAATCACTAAAGCATTTCCATGTATTATTAAGTATCACCATGTTCTAATTGGAACTGCCTGTATGGGATTATTTCTTAAAGGTATTGCAAATTACAACACTCAAACACATAGAATGAAAATAAACTCTAACTTAGTTATTAAATGCAGATTTCTAATTTACAAACAAGTGCTGTCATGGCAGTGTACTAATTAGTGCAATAAGTAATTAAGCCTGCATCCGTATTTTGCCTGTACAAGATTTCTGTTGCAATCATCAGCCTTCATAGCGCAACTGAAAAACGAGGCAGTTACAGGAGAAGGACAGAAACACATAGTAAGTGAGTGAACGGGATTATACAACAATGTTATTTCTCTCATTCCAAGACACAGCATGAAGTTCTACACTATGGCTTAACTACACTGTTATCAGAAAGGCAGCACCGTTGCTGCTGGAGGCTGCAGAGTACAGCCCACAGTTACCAGAAAGCATCTCACTCGCTGAAGAGATTTATTATGATTTTTTTTCTTCTAGGTTTCTTGGAAAATGCATTGCATCACACCACTCATTCAGTGTGCATTGTTCAGCACTTGTGCTATGCAAAATCATCAAAAACTGTTAAAATAGCCAGCACTGCCCCATGGCGTTTTGCTGTCATCACAGTGGAACAAGTAGTCCTTTGTTCTGGGCTGTTGTTGACCAAAGTCATGGTTCAGATGAACCCTGATGGGCTCAGCTGGACCGAAGAACACTGGCAGCTGTGAGACGAACACATGCAATTAGCCAGCACCTGTCACACACAGTACTCACAACTCTCATTCACAACATTAAACTATCCTTTGATAAATAAGGCTACTGAAGACAGAAAAACCATGCTGGAGAGAATATTATAAACTGTTGCAGTGCCTAAGTATTATCAGTCAAGCACACTAAATCCCAGAAAATAAATGTAAAAGTTACTAAGAGAAAAATCTGTTTCCTCACAGGTACAAACAGAGCTAATTGCAGAGACACTTTGGGGTCCACTGCAGGTGGTCGGCAGGGGAAGACAAAAGAGGGTTTGGAGAAGAGCTACTCACAGATTGCACCCAAAAGCAAAGGTGTTTGCTATTATGTTGACCAATAAATCTTTCACCTCTTCTGACTCCACCAGGGATCCAAAGATCATTGTCCACTTGGAGATTACAGGTACAGCTTTGTCCTACTTCCAAATGACTATCAGCGTGTTATATACTCTGCTGAATGTCACTGAACTCATCTCTTCACTGATCAAGGTTTTTCCTTTTTTTAATACACAAACCACCAAAAGGGAAACTAAGCTTCTCAGTCAGGCAATGAATATTCCCAGTGTAGAATGTATTCAACCACTTAACTTTCCGAGAACACAAGCCAATCGCTTAGCAGATCTAGCCAGACCACATCTCCCACTACATTTTTATTCTTGAGAACAGATGAATGCACAAAACAAAGGTCAGCTTCATTACCTGAGTGAATAATCCGGCCTAAGAGTAAATCAACTAATGCACTTAGAAAACTATCAATATCTGTACTCTAAGCACATTCCAGGTAGTGCTCTTTGAGCCCTTTTATGTTTGGTTTCCTTGAATCTGAGTGAATACGTTTGATTCTGATGAATGATACATCCTCTGAAGAGCTAACTTTAAGTCCACATTTATTTTTTTAACATTTACTCAAAGTAAATTCTGGATTACACAATTACTCTGCAACAATGCAAATTCTGTACTGGAAATCCACGTTGCTTTCCTATGGCGGTTACATTTAGGAAATGGAACTACTGCACGAATCGGGAAACTAACCAACTTACTAAAACAAACTCAAATTTTCAGTCACCTCTCTGTAAATCTGCACACCAAGAATTCCCTAGAACAATGCGTGAATAGTGTTAAACAGCAAATTATGTTTTGTGATATATCCACAGGGAGCTCAACAATAAGCAAATAGTTCCATAGACAGCTGAAGAAAAATTATTTCCTAGGGACACCAGTGTGGGGTCACTGATGCCTCAAAAGGGGAAAATTCTGCTGCAGCTTCCCATCAGCATGGACAGGGACCCGTCCTCTAGCCACTTACTTGCTTTCAAAGGAGATCTATAAAATTACTTGCTTTTATCACTTGAACTCAGAGAACAAGCTGAAAACATATTAAGTAGGAAACAGACATAGAATTGAGTAAGCCTGGCTTCCATAACAAAAAAACTACCCCAAAAACAACCAAAAGGAAGTAGGATCATACAAAGGACACTCTGGGAATTTGGCTCTGGATTTTTATACATTTTTCCTTGAGCAAAATTTGCACTACACTGGTTCCTCTGTCTTCTAATGAAGTCCAGATTTTCTTTCTTTTTATTCAAGAACATGTCCTTGAACACTTGATGCAAAGTCTGAAGGCCAGGTGCCTTTGATTTCAGCTGCATAAGAAACAGAATGGTGCACTAAGGACACGAAAGATTTATGAGAACTATAGCAACAATCTTACTAATTAATTATTTAAGGAAAGACAGGAAGAAGTTTTAGGGTTCACCTCTATTGTACATTTCTATTTGAAGCAAGAAGCTATTTGGTACATCTACTTTACAGAGAAATGGCACATGTTCTTCCTCAAAGGAAGATCATGCTTGATGATCAACAGATGATCAGCCTGAATGACAAATGCTGGAAACTCTGGATAACTCCTAGGGAAAAACATTACTGTGAAAAGTCACTCCCTGATCCTGATAAAGCCTATTTAAGCCTTAAGCAGTGAGACAATCACTGGATATGGTAAGCCTTCCCTGAAGGATATTATGTAATTTCAGATGTTTACAGCCTATGAACCAGTAAGCATGCAAGGAAGTCATAGAATCATTTAGGTTGGAAAAGACGTTTAAGATCATTGAGCCCAACTGTTAACCCAGCACTGTCAAGTCCACCACTAAATCATGTCCCTAAGCACCACGTCTGTCTTTTAAATACCTTCAGGCCACTTGAGGCCATTTCTTCTTGTCCTATAGCTTGTTGCTTGGTAGAAGAGACTGACCCCCGCTTCGCTACAACCTCCTTTCAAGTAGTTGGAGAGAGCGAGAAGGTCTCCCCTCAGCCTCCTTCTCTCCAGGCTGAATAACGCCAGTTCCCCCAGTCACTCCTCATAACACTTGTCCTATATACCCTTAATCAGATTCATTGCCCTTCTTTGGACAGGCTCCAGCACTTCAATATCTTTTTTGTAGTGAGGGGCTCAAAACTGAACACAGTATTTGAGGTGTGGCCTCAACAGTGCCGAATACAGGGCACTGTGCACAAGTCTTCTCTCGGTACATTTATGCCAGAAAAAGGAACAGTTCCAGTGTTCCCGAAAGGAATTACTCTCATATAGGTCAATGTAGCACATATACCTGCTTCAGAACAAGTTAAACTACTGGTAGTTTAAAAGAAAGAAACTACAGCAAGGAATTTACAAAATGGACATTCAAGGTCTCAAAAACTACATTAAAAGTATCTAAACTAAGGAATCCAGCTTTCAAACTGTGTGCCCAGTGCTCTCAGAAATGGATAGCATTGTTATGCCTATGTAGGAACATACTGGAGGATGGATGGGGTAACTTGTGAGCCACCTCCCTTAGTGCCAGTTGGTATAGCTCATTCTCCTGTGTCATATGAAATGCACGATTTTCGCCATGGCTTGGGTTTCCTGGAAATACCTCTATGTTTCTGCACAATGCTTAGTCACATTAAGTGATCATTTTTTTGCTTCACACTACAAACTGAGTCTTTGGTAGTTTGATGACACATTTCTGTAACTGGCCTTCTGTGCTTTAGAGATATTATCTATCTTCTGCATCAGGAACTGACTCGGAAGAGGAGAAAATATTGTCATGTTAAATTATGTCATTGTCACCTAGTGTCCCTGAAAAAAAATCAAGAGAACTCTCTGAAGTCTGTCTGCTTATGATACATACATCTAAATCTCCTGTCTAGCACTTACTCCATTTAATGTCATAAATTATGCCATTAATAAGTATTTGCTTCTCAGGTGTCAACAAAACCTGTGCCCAGTGCCCTGTGGATGGGCATTTCTGAAAACACAAGGACCAGATTCCCAACCACTACACAAAGGTGTCACAGTTCTCATCCTAGAACAGTTAACGTTGCTTGGCTGGGCTTCAGAGCACTTTCTCTAGTTTATATTAGCTTCCCACATAGATTAAGTTTAGTTTGGGCATCCATGAATTGCTGTGGGGTAACTCATCCTATCTCAGTCAAAATAATCTGGGTTTTAGGCATCTGTAGGGCTGGCACTCAGGCTTCAGTATGTAGGTTATCATGGCTATTGTAAAGATGAAGAGAAGTCATAACATTATCATGAAAGTGAGAGATGCCAGCACAGTGGCTGAAGAGCAGGAGACACTGACCAGATGCAGGTCTTACACTGATAGCCTGGATATAACGTAAACACAGGCAATAAAAAAGAAAAAAATGAAAGAAAAGTAGAACACAGCTTCAAAACTGTTTTTTTTTTCTTCATCAGAAATCATACAAACACTGCATTTAAGACCATACATGTATTAAGTGCATAGGAGACAAAGAATCACAGAGTTTACAGTAATACAAGGCAGCAAAGCAGCGTACATTCACAAAGGACAAAGCAAGGTTGGCTTAGCTTCCCAGATTCTGTTTCAGAGAGCTGGATTACCTGCTCGATAAATCTCCTTTGCAGAAGTGGCAATAAAAGTTCTTGGCTGCAGAAGAACTGATAGTGGTGCCAAAAGGAAAAAAAAGTGAAATAAAAAAAATTTCTCATAAAGTCTGGCAAATCTCCCATTGCTGCCAGAAAACCCATCGCAAAGCAGGAGTCACTAAAAGCCCTAGGCTGGACCAGCCAAAATGGAGCATGAGGACACTGCCCAGGGGAGAGAGGATCAGCAAAAGGGACTGGTTTTGGTTAACATCAGTAGACCACTAAATCCCATACAGATGCTTCTTAACCACCCCATCTCAGTGGGATGGGGGAGAGAACTGGAAGGACAAAAGCAAGAAAACTTGTGGGTTGAGGTAAAGACAGTTTAATAAGGAGGGGGGGAAACAAAACAAAGGAAAACAGTGATACAAAAAGCAATTGCTCACTACCAGCTACACCAATACCCAACTGCCCAAGCAATAGCAATCCCTGGAAAACTCATCCCATTGCTGAACATGATGTTGTACAGTACAGAATATCCTTTCAATCAGCTGGAGCCAGCTGTCCTGGCTGTGTCCCCTCCCAGCCTCTTACCCACAACCAGCCTTACTCACTGTGGGGGCAGAGTGAGAAACGAAGAAAGCTTTGATGCTGTGTAAGCACTTAATCAGCAATAGCTAAAACATCCCTGTGGTATCAGAACCATTTTGTTCACAAATTCAAAGCCAACTTACTTATTTTAGACAAAACTCAGGGAGTTGACTTACACAGAAGGCTACATGGGTGATGGACAGACCATGTACCTGGTACAGTGAGCTTAATATGAATGCAGCCTAAAGATAGGCCTAAAAGGAAAATTCACAGCACAAAGGCCAGTAAAGCTGAAATCTGTGCTGATAAAATTTTTAACATAGGGCACCCACTTAAACACTCAGTGTTTCTGCCACAGCCCTGGGTAGCACTTCCTCAATCAAGAAGCAACAAAATGGATTTCTTTCTCCCCCTACATCCTACCTTTCCTTTGCAGGTAGTAAGTACACTTATACTCCCACTAAAAGGAAAGAAAAAAAGCTATTCAGAGATACTTATATGTATCATAACTTGCAGTTACTTTGCTAAGCAATTGTCTGGTCGGCCTCATCACGTAATCACCTCTCTTAAACCTCGATTACACCCTCACCTTTATGTCCAAGTTCAGAATATAAATAATGGTTTGCCATAGCAAGTAGCCATTTTCTTATCCATGCATGTTCCACTGGGATGCACAGCTAGCAGCATTTTACCACCTCACTGTGTTGTCTGAAAGAATTTCTTTTGTTCCTTGCAGTAGCTCAATTCAGAGGCAGGATAAAACTGAAAAAACCCACCACTCCAAATTTAGTTTGCAGTCTAACACAAACTTACATACCAACTGCCCAACAGCAAGCATTACACACCAACTGTACCCAAACAACAGATCTTTCGTAACGATTTTATAAATATAAAATGCCAATTTTTCAGCACAGACCAGTTCAGCAGGCCCAAAATATTACTGATCTGACATTATAATATCTGCTTCAAATAGTATATTGCAAAAATATTCAGCTGAACATTTTGCACCTGCAATTCATTGCTGGCTTGAAAGCACGAACATGAACAAATGTTACACAACTTTTATTGAATAAGCTACTAGATCAGTTCATTCATCTGAGAGCTTCCTGGTGACTTGTCAGTATTCTCTGTGCTTTTGAATGAATAGAAGCTTATCAAAAGTGGCAACATGCAATATTTATATGTTCCAAAAAGCACACATAAGCAAAGAATTAGTAATTATAAATGGGTAGATAATGAAAGACCAAAACCAACACTGAAATGAGTTAAACAAAGCTCAAAATAATGATTCTGTGGCTCAAATGCAGTGGAAGTGATTATTCTCAATGCATGGCTTCTAACTTCATTACTGCCTGCTTTACAGCTGTCAAAATCCGACAGAAGTCTCAGGCTCCTGTTACAGAGACTGAAAACAGAGAAATCCATTATTTTATGTTTTACTTTCCTGTGTTTGCTGTATGTTAACCTGAACACCCTCCTGTTCTCTGGTCCTGCTCAACTCACTGTTGCATTTGAAAGAACTTACTTTCTTCTTTTTTTGACCTAATTCCTCAAAAACATGCACCAGATGGAGAACTGGATTTCATCATTTCAAGTTCTATGATTTTTTCATGGCAGGAAAGTTACATTTCCCAATATTCTTAAGTTTTTACATGAACAGTTAAAAGGCCCTTTACTAGTGCAGCTGCTGACTTGTTATGACTGGATGTCTCAGAACCACTGGTCAGCAGGTATTACTCCTTCACTTGGAAGCTTTTTCATAGCATGTTAGGGACCATTGACCTACAGCTTTGCTCCCATTGAACTGCTTTCCTGTAACGTATGACGAACAGCAATCTTAGGAAAATTAGAAGACGGAAAGGTAATAGGAAGATGAAAAAGGAAACTAAGAGCAAAAAATCCGAACGTTTTCTTGTGGGTCACCAGTTTAGAAGTCTGACCACAGCAGAAAGGCATGCCTGTACCTGGAAATGAACTATGACACTCTCACACCTCAACTTCAGAGGTCAAGCACACTATGAAACAGGCCTGCTTGGGTGTTGGTAACTGTGAAGCCTTTTAGGATGCTCTGCTGATCACCATTGCAAGAAACAGCAC
This sequence comes from Tringa tobata, assembly GCA_033628505.1. Classification (NCBI taxonomy): domain Eukaryota; kingdom Metazoa; phylum Chordata; class Aves; order Charadriiformes; family Scolopacidae; genus Tringa; species Tringa tobata. The sequence goes on from JAHREE010000136.1 coordinate 2,064,561, forward strand.
TACCCCCTTAAAAGAGGCCTCTTTGCGTCCCTCATGGCTGAAACAAAACAGAGAAATAGCTCTATACGGCCTCAGGTACAACATTTCTTTGGTCACAGCTTTCTCAGAAATTGTGTGCAAAACAGAATGCCATAAGCACAGCAACTGCAGGCGTCTTCTGTGATCTCCCCAGTACCCAATGTATGACAGCTGAAGCAGAAACTGAATTTCATGATTCAGTTTGCTGCTCAGAAAGAAGTGCTTTACTTCTGCCTCTGGGCTTTCCAGTATGGAAAGGGCAGTGCCCAGAAGGCACAGAACCTTATAAGCATATAAGCCCTGTGCAATGAAGAGGTGCCTGGATGCTGGCAGTGACGGCAGCCCCCATGTACAGAGGTGAGGAGAGCTGTGCCATGGAGACAAAAGCTGGAGGAGTCCACGTGTACCACTCTATAGGTCTGTCCAGAAAAGTCAGAGGCAAGTCTAGCTTTGCTACACAGCCAGTCATTGAGACTGGCTAATGGAGTATCAAGAAAGGCTAATAAAGGGAAAAAAAAAAAAAAGCAGTACCAAAAAATAATCTCGTATTTCAAAACACACCTGTCTGCTTACTAAACATCATGGTTCATGGTATCTGAGAAATAAAAATTGAAAAAATTATTGAGGAAAAGAAGAACCACGGCTGGATTCCAAAACAAAAGCACTGGAATAAAACATTTCCCTGTACAAGTAGCAATGGTTTCACTGAACCTTCCTCCCCACCTTTCTCTTCTCAAAAGGAGGTAAAAATATATAATCAAATAAATAAAAGAAATCAAGCCCTTCTCCCCACCACACTGCCCGTCAATCAGTCTTGCTGATTAGAAATGCACAGGTGTTATTTGCGCACACAGTGGCTGTAATGATTATGTGGATAGCCTCAGTAAGAGTCCTCTCAAGAAATCCATTAAAATGGATACAGTTTGTATACAGTATAATTGATACTCATTTATGACATCTAACTATTATTTCATGCTCTGTTACAGAAAAGGACTAAGTAATGAACAACAACTGTGCTCCCTTTTGTTTCTCAGCTTTTATCATTTTCCACAAAGATACGCATTATATAATAAATAACACTTCACTCAGACCAGTGGGAGGGAGTCCAGTTAAGACTCTCCATTTCCACACTGGTCGCATCAGTCTCCTACTGTAGAAATAAACAGACGAAAATAAATTAAGTATTTAAATCATTGTTTAACGCAAGAACATTTTTACATCTGTATTATATTCTCTTTTCCATAGCACACGATAGCACAAACTGCTACACTATAGTATAGAGAACAGAGTCTCTTTTGTGTCCCATCTTCCACAAGTATACAAACGCTTAAGTGTGAGGTTTATTTCCTTCAGAGTTTATTTTCCTAGTTATTCATTTGTCACTGCCATTTTGTGTGCAATCGTTAATTACAATAGCACTTTTCCAATTTTAGCACGGAGGAAGAACAATACTCAAGAATTCGGAAGTCTCTGTCCATCATCACAAACCATAAAATTACACTGAAAATCAAATGAGGTAGTTTACAAAAATAATTTCATGACATTTCCAACGTGCTTGTATTCAGCTGAGCTAGAAAGATGCCAAGACCATTGTTTTGGGCATTATTCTGGCATTTTTGATTCCTGTCACAGCCAGTCAAGGAATCTCAGTGACAGCACATAGCACTGTAAACTATAGTGACAGCAATCTCAGCCCTCCACAACACCTTGCAGTGTTTCTGAAATGTCAAAGTTGCTGGCTGCTGACTCCCAGACACCACGTATAAGTGGCCTCTTGATTGTTTTAATATTCAAGCCTTACCTCCACCTGTTGCAAAAGTATTGTCAAACTTAAGCCACCAGAGCCGTTTTTTTTACTTTTTTTTAACAGTCCAAGTCTTTAACAACTGGAGACTTACTGGTGATGTTGACACAAATTCAAGCAATTACTTTCTATAACACTGCAACTTGTCCAAAGTAAAGTGAGCTAAAGGGAACATGAAGATGAGGGTGAACATCTGATACTCACTGGGAGCTGTAGCGAAAACGGCACTTTGCAAACATTCAACGCAGTGCGGCTCATCTCTGGCAGAAAGCTGTTCATTTCCTCCCTCTCTTCCTATCTTCTACCAGTTCTGCATTATTATTAACCTGATATCAACAAAAGAGACATCATCAGGTATGCTCATCTTCGAGACAACTACTGGCCATAAGCTTTATAATTCTGTCCCCTTTTATTCCCATGGTTATGAACTCAATCAATCACTCTTACACAGCTCTTTCCAGAGCCCCCTCAATGGAACCACTAAGGAGCAACCACAGGAAAGCATCAGTAAAGATTAATATTCCACTAAAATATAGGATTCTGAAGACAGGTACCGCAAGAACACAGGCAGAGATGTCTGCTATTTTCTCTGTTTCCTTTTTCCTTGTTTCTTCAGTTTTATTGGAGGGAGAACTATTTACATAGACAAAATGAAACTGTTTTTTTTTCATCTTACAGCTGCTGTGTGGAACTGAAACAGGGAGAGGCACTACTTTTACTTTTTCCCTTTTCTCATAAAGAATGTTCTGAAGTGATGTAAAATAATGTAACTTCACTGAATTCCATAGAACTGCTGTAGTTTATACTGTTCGTGTGTCTGACTTATTGGACCTAAAGCAGAAGTGTATGAAAATAAAATAAATTATTGAGCAAACGCACGCAGGAAAAGTGCTGATGATAGGTCTGCTACTATAAAACTGCAGGTTTAGATGTTATCATCTTCTTGGGAATAGTAAACTAATTTTTCTTAGATAAAACTCCTTGTATCTCCCACTCATAAAACTCATTCTTCAGATTGCCCAATTTTGCTTGTTGCAGACTTCCACTATAATTTGGTTTACTGGGATTTGACACTACAGCATCCTTTAAACTGGAATAGCAGTTTTTACACCACTTATGACCAATGTTGCTAAAGCTCAATTTTTAATTTATTTTGGCCATGCAAAACAAAACATCAGCTGATTTTGAAGCACATATGGCATTTGTATAAGGACTTTGTTCTATTCTGTTCAAAATTCTTAATAGAGTTCATAAAACTATTTTCATGTCACAAAGCATTTTAGAGCTTCTTATTCCTGTAATTTAAAACAATGAGCTACTTTGGGAGGGGCAGAACAGGGTGGATTCAGTTTTAGATTATTCTGCTGCTTTGCATTTGTAACTAAACAAGACTCTAAATTACGTATTGAGAAAACACTAAATATTAAAAACCCCGGGTGTATTACTTGAGTGGATGGAAAAATAGTGCCATAGCAGAAGGAAAGATTCTCACCTTAGTCTGTGGGACAAATGCCTGCAGGTGAGAACTCATCAACAACATAATCAAATAAAGAAAATTAAAAGGGAGGTAGGATCTATTTTCATTAAATGTTTTGGTAATCCCAGTTTCAAAATTCAGTTCATTTGGCAAGAACCAAGTCAACAATTGCAGAATATTCAGCAGAGACTGAGTGTACTTAGAGAAATTCACTTTTCCACTTACTCAGGGAAAATAAATACGCAATAAATAATAAAAACAAAGAAATAAGCAGGTAAATATATTATAATTACAAGAAAAAGTTGATAAATAGGCACAGTATTTTAGCTAGTGATTTTCCATGGAATCTTTTTGTACTACTGATCTGAAGTAATGACTGAAGTTTCTTACAAAGCAGACTCTTCATCCCTACTGCTTGCAGGGAGGCTATTTGCTGCTGTCAGTTCACACTGAAGCATTTAATATTCGCAATCCTGCACTAAAAACCAAAGCTGGTTCCACTAGGCAGCTGGACTTTTCATGTCCAGATGACAAGCACACTTGCTACACCCTGCTCCTGTGCACGCAAAGAGATACTGACTCTTTCATACTGACAGTGTGCAAGACAAGACAATTTTTTACTTCTAGTCAGCTATTAGAAAGTCAGAGGTATATTTTTATTCATAGTCCTGATTTAACAGAGAGTAACACACAAACCCTAAGTGGGCTACATGCACATTTGCTGAATATGACTAACTCTTCTTTCCCAGTAAAAGCCTTTCTTTTACAACTAACCTTTCCATAACAAGTCACAACATTGCTCTTTTCCAAATGAAGACATCATGCCCAAAAGGTTCATCCAACCAAAAAAGGAGCAAGTTCTCATCAAAACAAACCGGCTCCTCTGAGCCCCTCCAGCCTCAGCAGCCTGCCCTTCCTCACACAGAGCACAGCCAGTGTCACATTTCCAGACTGACAATGAAACAAGCTCTCAACCGCAAAACTGCAGAAGTAATAGAGTTCACGAAGTTCACTGAGGACTTGGTTATGGCCATTAATTTTACACGAAAGGCACTCCTATGTCATTCAAGGCTTCAACCTAACAGATCTGTTGAAAAAGAAAGTTAAGACTTCTCCTTGCCATCAGCCATAGCCAACCATTACCTCCTCACAGCCTGCCTGTGGCCAGCACGTCCAGCTGTGCACAAGACGCAGCACCTCTTTCCTCTGGCCAAAGATTCCAGGAACGGGACGAGCTGTGTCCTACCTGCTTACGCGATGAAGGCAAAACATAAAACACAGCAGGTTATCAACCCAATAGCCCGCCTGGAGCTACAGGCCCCTCCAAGCCAACATGGCGCCCAGAAGACCCTCCTCTGAGGAGAAGCTCACACAGCATGTAAGATCTTTTCTGATTGGCTGGCCTTCCCTGGAAGGGTCCGGAAGGGGGCAGAGCAGCCAATCACAGGTCCTGTCTGTCCAGATGGCTGTCTCCTCAGGCCAGGCGGGGGGGATTCCCGGGACTTGCTGAACTGGCTGTGGGGCTCTGCCAGCACTTCTCCTCTGACCGGGGCCAGGCCACACCAGCCTTCTGAGCCCCAGGAACCTCTGGACAAACCACTGCTATACAATGCAGCTGGGACAGGCTGTGGAGGAACATCGCAGGGCAAAAGAGTGTCAAGGAGAGGCGGTAAGAGAGGGGCACGGCAGTGCTGAGGGGCTGCATAGGGTGGGGGCACAGGTGTCAGGGTTCCTCTGGAACATTCCATCGATGCTGGGGCAAAGCCCACTGGCTGTTGGCAGCTGGGATAGTCCAGGTTTCCCTTTTCCTGTACATTTACTTATAATGGTCCTTGACGTCGAGGTAAAGACTGAGAACTTGCGCCTAACCTCTGTCCTTTCCTCACTCCCCTGAAAATGGCCCAGGTTTCTCCTCAAACTGGGAGAGCTGCAGGGTTTCTGCTCTAAATCTGCTACTAATTCTAAAGAACTGCCATGCGTGGTCTGTTTAAGGAATCCTGCCTCAAGGAGGAGGTTGAGCTCAAAATCAACTAAAATTTCTTGTAAAAATGTTTTCCCCAGAATTCATTTTTCATCTAGGAACAAATAGGTAAGTCCCAAACTCAACCTTTTTATTTGGAAATATGTAAATGTTTCCTGTAGATATGCAGCAGAACAAATGGTACGATGTACCTGTATCAAAATGATTTTGCTTGATTCAGCATTAAACCACATCCTCCCACGTGGGTTGTGTGCCCTATTCCTGCCTTTGCTGCAGCGACCGAAGCCCCAGGCAGTACCATGGGCTGTGCTGTGAAGAGGGCAGACATGGAGCACTGTGGCCAACACAGGTTACAAATGAGCCTGACCCGCAGGGGGACACACAACAACCAAAAGCGTGTCTATTTTTCATAGAGTGCAGTGGTAGTATAAGGAGACGTTGCGCCTGTGTAAGACATTTTCATGTGTGTGGAACCAACATTGGACCCGACCCCAAAAGTGTTTGAGTTTCTGCAACAGATGTTCACTTCCTCGCGCACCCCCTCACACTCCAAAACTTTCCATCCAAAAAGGCTTCCAAAGAAGCCCTCATGCTTTCTGACCATGTCTGTCTCAGAGAAAAGGTCCATCTGTAGTAAAGACAGGAATTAATCTGGAGAAACATGTTCCAGCAAAAGGTAAGAAGCGCCACAGACTGACTGCCTTCAGATCTGAATTCAGGTGCATTTCTTTCCTTTAGTCACACATGCAACTCTTGTTCGTTCAGGCATTAATCTATGTAAAAAGTGGCTGTGCTGTGTCTTTTGCAAGCTGAGAATAATGAAAAGCAAGTTATTTTTATCTGTACTTAAACATAATTTAGAGGCAGCAGAGTGCTATAGTGAGGAGAATTTTGACAGAAAGGAAGGTGATTTCAAGTTAGTTAAACCTGTCACAAGCTATTAAAACCTGCACACAAGCTTCATCTGTATAACTGTAGACAAAACAGGGTAGTCATAGAGTCACAGAATGGTTTGGAGTGGACCTTCAAAGATCATCTAGTTCCACCCCCCTAGACCAGGTTCCACACCTCCCACCAGACCAGGTTGCTCAAAGCCCCATCCAGCCTGGCCTTGAACCCCTCCAGGGATGGGGCATCCACAGCTTCTCTGGGCAACCTGGGCCAGTGTCTCACCACCCTCACCATAAAGAATTTCTTCTTGATATCTAAATCCTCTTCCAGTTTGAAGCCATTACCCCTCATCCTATTGCTATGTGCCCTCGTAAAAAGTCCCTCTCCGGCTCTTTCCTCCCACTTCCACCCGTTCCTTACGGGTGCAAACGACTTAACGTTTTTCTAATCTCTTCCTTTTAGCAGTTCAGCGCCTGTCCCGAGGTTGTCCCTAGCAGTACGAGCTCTAACGCGGCCCGCCCCGCATCGCCACCCGCGGGCAGGGCCAGGACCCGGCGGAGGGGTCGGCGCCCGCCGCCCCTGCGCGCTGCGGCCCTGCCCTGCGCCGCGGGGTGGCTCCGAGACGCGGCGGGGCGGAGGGTGCCGCTAGCGCGCGACCCGCCCCGCCAGCCAATCGGCCGCTCTCTTTCATTTGCAGCGCGCTGCCCCGCTCGCGCGGGCACGGCCCAGCTCGCGCGCCGCCAACCTGAGGGGCGGCAGGATGTGGGCTGGCGGTGACGTCAGGCCCAGATGTTCTCCCGGGCCCCGCCCCCGGCGGGTCCGGCGGCCCCGGGGAGCGGTAACGGGGAGAGGCGACTCCGCTGTCACCCCGCGATGGACGGGCCGGGGACACCGCCTCTCCCTTCTACCGCCTCCTCCGAAAAACAGCCTTAACTCGGGCCCGGAGCAACACGCTGCCACTGCCAGGATCTGTCTGCGTTGCTTCCTCTTCCATTGGACTTCCAGTGCTTTTTTGATTTAGGGACAAACTGGGTGTGATCGTCACGCACAGAGTGTGGTTTTGATGGCTGCTAATTCGATCTTTACTTCTACAGAGAGATCCTAAGAAATGAGAAGGAATAGTCTGCTTGCATAATCGTTTTAAAAAGGGGAAGAGCAGCGTTGTGGGGTTGGGTTTTTTCCCCCTTCTGTTCGGATTTCTTTTTAAACTTATGAAAAATGGCAACGGCGGCGTATGTGGATCATTTCGCAGCAGAGTGCCTTGTTTCTATGTCCAGTCGTGCTATTATCCATAGTCCCAAAGGGGAGCCTGATCCCCAACCTGATGCAGCAATACCTCCTTCATCAAATGGAGAAGATAAGCGGGAAGTCAGAGAAACCGGGAAAGACAATGGATCATCATTACTTGTGGTAGCTAGCATTTTAGCAGATCTGAACCAGCATGTCCCGAACTCACCTGCTCTAAGGATGGAAAAAACTGAGACCTTTGGTGTCCCAGAACAGATACACATGTCCATTGCTCCTGAGGAGTTTGGGGAAGAAAGTGTGTCTTCGGCTGGTAAGCGTGGAGGAGGAAGAGCAGCCACACCTACTAGCCTGGCTGCAGTAACTGAGCCAAGCCCCAGACAAAAGAACAAACGCATGAGAAGCTGGACTGACCCTGGATCACCCCAGAAAAAGCACAAATGCCACTATGTGGGGTGTGAAAAAGTTTATGGCAAATCTTCCCATCTTAAAGCTCATCTAAGGACCCACACAGGTTAGTTACAATCCAGCCAGAGATTTATTTGTTACAGCTTGGTAATTAAAATAAATGTTGAAAAATCAAACCCAAACTTGTATTTGGCCACCATTATGGTTTCACCTCTCAGAACTCAAGCTCGGGAAAACCAAACAACAACAAAAAAACCCCAACCCTCTGGGAATAAACCCTTACTGGGCATGCATTCAAAGCTAATATTGCCTTTTTTCATTACTTAATGTCCCAGGGAATGGCATGCCGGTCATCTGTGTGGATTGTACCAAGCTGTAATTTTTAGCTGCTAGCCTTCTTGTTAAGTGTGTCTTTTACTTCCTTTTCCAATGCTTCTTACCCTCCCCCATCTACTTTTTCCTGCCCCATGCTTCTGTCACTACCTTTATACCAGCTTACCACTTCCCATGCAAGCGTCAATACTCTGGATTTTTTAAAATTAAATGTTCTAGAGGCACATGAATGACTGTGTGTCTGTTTCTTTCTTTAGCAGACACTTATGTGAAAGCTAGAGTAGGCAGGAAGGCAGTTGAGAGGCTGAACGTGAGTCACAAGGAGACATTTATCATAAGCGTAGAGAGAGGGGGACACGGGCAGTCTTAAAAAAAAACTTTTGGCAGCTGGGTAAAACCATTTTCAAAACAAAAAAACATTTGAATGCAAACACTAACTTGTTCTGATCACTGTTCAGTATTTACTTCTTGGTGAAGACTTAACTGACCACTTTTTTGTAGCTATTGTGATTTATGAGACACTCACATAGAAAAAGTGGAAGTCTTGCAAGCCCTGTGAAAGTTACGCACTGAAAGTATTAGGAGGCCCATCTGGAAGCAGGCTCCATGACTTGCCAGACCTCGTGGCTCTGCCTGGTGCTGGGGAACACGATGGCTTCCAGTCACACAGGGAGCATGAAAAATTGAGGAGACTGATCTCTGCTGAAGGCAGTGATCATAGCATGTATGTCGAGGCACCACATCAACTGCAGCAGGCTTGTGCAAGCTGTTCCACCAAGTAATTTCAGGCAACAGATCAGTTTACTAAGATCTATGGTCGGTTGACTTACAAAGAACATTAAGAAAAAGATCCTGAGAACTAAACATCACTTAATGACTACTGAACGTTTTTAGCCCAGAGGTTGCAGCTTCACCTACACAGGCCATACCTCTTCAGCATGCCTTTGGCTTTTCCTGCTGCCTTCCTGAGATCTTAAAGCAAGAACTCTTCTAAATTGAGGGTACAGTTTGATCTCCTTGGGAGAGAAGAAAACCCTATCAGATTTGAGCATATGGACGGACAATTCCCTAAGCAGCCGCGCAGCTAAAGGAACAGCGTGTTCCCAGCACCCCGGGCAGCCTGCCCTGCTTTGCACTGTGCAACTGCTTTTTGCCTCCTTGGGAGTTATGCAGGAAAGGTGCTTCCACTTGGCTTGCAGGGAATCGTCTCCATTAATTTTCAGTTCTTTGCTTTCATGTTTCTGGCATTTGCTATTGTCCTAAAAGCAAAAGATAAATTTAGCAACGTTTCTGGGCTCCCAAACCCGACTAGAGACCAAGAAGGGGAACTCCTGTCCCTGCTGAAGAGAGGAGGGCTGGGCACTGCCCGCCTTGCGGGGAGAGGAGAGGGAGGGCAGGGCCGGTGGGGAGTGTCGCTTAGGGCTGCCGGCTGAGCAGAGTCATTCGGGGACGCTGGCTCGCCTCCAAGTTCTCTGGGTTTTTTTCTTTTCCCTTTTTTTTTTTTAACTCTTTATTTCCTGTATTTTTTTCTAGTTCTGTAGGGTGTAATTGGTTATTGCTGTAGCTGATGGCACCGAGAGAAGAGAGTGTGTGCGTGTCTGTGAGAGCTGGAAGAAAAGCAAGGAAAGGGACTGGTTTTGCCCTGGGAGTGGCAGGACCCTCGGGGACTACAGCTTCTTTGTTTTCATGCGTCTCCAGTGTCTGTGTGGGAAGCTTTAAACAAAGCTGCCAAGTTTCCCTCCTCACTGGCAACAGGTCTGTCTCTGTTTGGATTGAGTTTTAAACAGGCTTACAATGGCTGTTACTCTTCTTGCAGAAGAGTTTCTAAGGTGTCTGATTTTTTTATTTCTGGAAGAAAAATTGTGACAGGCTTGAAAAAAGCTTATATGACACTAGGAGTTAACCTAACAGAACAAGATATGACTTCCAGGATTGGCAGATGTTTTTTACAAAGCACATAATGGGTTTTACTGATTTAGAACAAGGATTTTGCATCTCCTCTGTTTTCCAGTGGTCCCGAACAAGTCAAGTAACACGTAGGCACCAGTCTGCCTGTGTCAAATGGATAGGGTGATGGCTACCCACCTCACCAAGCAGTGGTGAAAGTACCCCAAGCACATATGCAAAGTGCTTCAAACATCTATCCCGGTAACTCCCAAACCCGTTTACTAAGAAACAATCAAAACCTTCTGCTATGGAGTGGAACTTCTTCTATGTGCCATATGACTAGATGAGCTGGTATTTAGGGGTGAACTGAAGGCTAAGAACAGTACTGCAGGCTAGAAGATACTGATAATAGTTCTAGAGATATTTGAATAGTGCAGTTTATGACCTGCTTTAGGACCTTGCTTGTCCTTGCCTGCTGCTGTGCTCAGAAACTAAAGGTTTTGTTCTTCATGCTTGGAGGAAGGATAGAATAGATTGTTGTGCTTATGATGTGGCAAAGAGATACAGAGTCTTCAAAGTACTAATGGGTCAAATCTGGCCTGCATTGGTAGGGACTGAAAGCTGGGACTATTTTCCAGCTGTTTGGTGCCCCATGTGAAATCCTTCTGATAGTTACATCTAAATTTCAGTGCTCAGATGTCCAAAGCAAAAACCATAGTGCAGAGGATGCTAATTATCCTACTTAAAGCAAAAGAAACAAGATGGAACAGCCAAGGAAGCAGCATCTGCTATTTCTCCTTAGGCCCTTGCTTCAAGTACAATGTTTAGAACAAAATTCTCTATTAGAACATAATGTGCTAGAGCAATCCATAGATTTTTTTTGTGTTTAGTACACTAGCAGTTAAGCTATCTCAGCCGCATGAATGCTTCATCTTTATTAAATCGACAAACCTTTGAACCAGGCAGAAAACATTAGTCACCACAATCTTTGCCGTTCTCTCCACCAGCTTTCAAACCCTTCCCCTCCCCCTGTGTTTCTTTTCATGTTTATGTTTTCCACCCTGCTCTCTCACTGGATGTCCTGGAGTTCAACGTGATCATCAGCCACAAAGCCCTTGAAGATTTAATGTTTACCAGAAGGTTATATTTAGTCAGTGGGTAGATGTCAAGTCCAAATTCTTTTTCACTGAGGTTCCCGGGGACCTCGGAAGCTGTGTTGTGATCCACAGATACAGCACCCTGATTGTCCCAAGCTATATTGATCCCATTGATAGAAAAATTTTACTGACACACTAGTTTTAAAAATCCACTCCTGGGAAAATTCCTAAACACAAAGGACTTCCAGAAAATCAGATAAACTATGTACATGACAAAGTTCTCCTTTCTCTAAGCAGGTTTTCAGCATGGGGTCACTAGGAAGGTTTGGAAATTCTCTGGAGTCACTGGAAACTAGTTGGTCTCTCTTGATGCACTAGTGGGAAAAGAGAGACAGTGCAAAGCCAAATAGCCATCTACAGGTTACAGTCTCATAAAGCATTGTGAGGGCCCCAGGACTGCTGTGGGTTGTAGAGAGCCCCATTTTACCACTCTATGCTATGTGCAAATGTAAAGATAAAAACTGTCTGCATTTTGGGTGGGATCACAGGAATCCTATGTATTGCAGCCTTCCACTTCTGCCCCACAAATCACTGTGGCCTCTCAAGCTTTTAGACATCATCATTAGTGTGCCATCATGAATGAAAGCACAAAATAAACCTTCATTTCATTCCATTGAAATGTCCTTCTAAACTTACTCGTTCTACTCCCTGAGCAGTACATCATAGCGCAGAAACGGCTTTTCAGTCATCAGAACTAAATGTGTTTGCATAAATTAGCATAAGCTAGGGAGATGTGGGCACCAGTCTCAGTCTGGATTTTTACTATGATACATGTGGCAGTGAAACAAACTTGGGGGCCATGGGGCTTAGCAGTGGCTCCTCTGTACTATTGCTAAACTAGCTGACTTCTATATGGTTGTTGGGGTACAGGAAGAAGAGAAGGTCATCCTAATTACATTATCCTTCCTCATAGGCATCGGGACTCATTCAAGAGAAAGTGGGCAAGACTTTTGTTGGTCTCTAGCTGGAAGAGTGAGCTTGAGCAGCAGTATACTCAGCCTGCTTAACCCTGCAGATATGGAGGATATGTTACTTGGTATCTCTTACTCTTTTTAGTTTAGCCCTTATTCATGAAATACTAGATGAACTGAAATAGGTAGAAAAGACTGACTCATTTCCATTCACTTGTAAAGAAATGGAATTTTTTTTTACGTTAAATCTTTGTAGTCGCATAGAGGGCAGCATTAATGAACCCATATGAAAAAAAGATACATTTTAACTTATGTACCTTTGCCCTCCCTCAATTATTATGTCTTGTTTCCCTAAGCAAAGTTTTTCTGATTACTTTGTAACTGGGATACATGAAGATGGAGAAATTCATAATGTATTTTGAAAGCAATCTGAGAAATAAAACAATCAGACCTTGCTGTGACAAGTGTGACAACAGCATAACAATTAGGCTGGACAAACTGGAGTAGTATTTGGGCCATGTTTAGGTTGGCAAAGAGGCCTTTATATAAAGTATGGATAATGTGTTTTAAACAGGAGGCTGGTTTTCACTTTCAGTTCTAGTATGTCTGATTTGCTACAACTACATTATTCAAAACACAGCAATTAACACAACTTCTTGGATCAAGATGCTGCCTGTGTGTGTGTGAAGGAACCAATTAACCAATGTAAGAAGAAGCAAGTTCACATATTGGTGAAATAAAGTTTATCTTCCATTTTAGCACCTGGCAATTACCAGAAACAGCTGGTTAGCTAAAAAAAAATAATGGACTAGACTTGGCTCAGGTTTCCTTTAGTTTGCCGGTAGGCACATAGTGACTCTTAGAGGGGTATACACACATGCGTGTGGTAAGCAGGCAGTGTTTGTGGAGAACCAAGCCTTTGCAGGAGAAGGTCTCAAGGGGAGAAACTTAATCTAATGCCTCCTGTGCCAGTTAAGAGAGAAGAGACAAGCAAGGCTGTCGTAGGGCAGGATGAAATGACTAGGCACCACTAGTGCAGTCCATCCTCTGAGCTGCCAGGTGGGCTGCTCTGGGTGCCAGGACTGAATAGAAAGTGGCACTCCTTCTGAACAGAATACCAGAGGAAATCAGGAAGGCCTTTGCCCAGTGCTGATTTCCCACAGGCAAGAGTACAAACTAAGCAAACTCAGCCCTCTGCATGTTGCTTAGCAGTTTCAGTTTTAGTGGCTGAGCCTCCCATTTTTTACTTCTTGTGTTAGAAGTTAGAAACAGCTAGTTGGCTCTGCACGCTTAACTCACCATCGCTAGCATACACCCAGATTATCTAAAAGCTCCAGGGTGCCTCTAGGCTCTTGTGTCCCATAGCACTCTTCTACTGCCTTCCACTTCCTCTCTTTGCTGGGTGGATCAAAGTTTTCTCTCTAAGGTTTTCCCCTAAGATGGGCTGAAAGGGTAGCTTCAGGACAGCTTCAAATGCCAGCCCCTTGAAACAGTTGTCTTTCTAGCCTGAGCCACAAGAATTCTTTCTCAGTGTTAAACAGTTCAGCAGACTGCTCCTGCCTTTTTCTGAAAACCAATAATCTTAAGTCTCTTTTAATTATCCTGTATTTTTACAAACAATACAAAACTTCTGCATTGTTTTTGTTAGTACTGAAACTGAAAGAGCTCTGCAACTCCTTTTTTACTTCCTCTAAGAAAGTTTCAACACATTAAAAAAAAAGAACAAATCGGTTGAAAACATAAACCAACTTCATTTACAGCCCTGCCTAAGTCCTCCTAACATGCAATTCCAAAGAATAAAGTTATTAGTTAAAAGTATTGATCCTAAGCCTGGATCAGAGTCTATGTTCACTGAAAATACCAAATAAACAGTATATATGCTGTAAGTCTCTTAATAAGATAAGCACAGGACATAAATTTCTTAAAAGACTAAGCAAGTTTAAAAACTTACATTTTTCAAAAGGCGGTGAAGTCAGAAAAAAAGGCAGCAGCACTCCTACTCACTCCTTTTACCTGACTGGTTCAGGATTAAATAATAGGATCCAGTTAACTCAGCTGCAAAAGAGTTAGGGTTAAATTGGTTGCATGGAGAATCTAATTGGCTGAAAGCAGTGTTTACCACACACTTGAGTAGTATTAGCTAGTCGAGAACTGAATCTCCTGATTGTTATGCAGGTTTTTCTGTGAGAGGCTTCCCTTCCCTTCCTTTTCCTCCCCGGCCTATACAGAGATACTAATAATGCAGAAGTCACAGAAATAAAGTCTTTTGATAACAATAAACAGAGTTTAGGTATTACTGCTAAGGCGCCTTTAAAGCAAAGCTGTGCTTATCATTGTCATAACTGTGATGGAGAGAGGGTCTACTACAAAAAATACCATGTCTTTTTCTCTCTTCATCATTGTTTTTGAAACAGGTTTATTCAGCATAGGTAAATAGTCTCTCTCCATAATTTTTGACCGCTTTTGCTGAGTGAGGAGGGAATAGTAAAATGACAATCTGTTTAAAAGACAAATGAGTGTGGCTTTGAATCTGATGGGACACATGTGTTGCACTGAAACATGCTCAATAAACCAGCAAAAAAATATACAGAAAGGAAATGAATTAGTTTGTGACTTCCACAAGTCACTGGAAATCACATTTTGCGGATTGAGCAGAGGGTAATTAACAAAAAACATCCCAACTAGAGCATGGCTGTTCCAGTCAACAGAATACAGTGTTCACTGTAGTTTTCTACTGCCTTCTCTACAGGGTGAAAATGTTGGGTATCTAGGGGAAAATCAGAAAATTCACAGAATTCTCTTTTCACAAACCATCTTCCTTTTAGCATGGAGGTGGTACTTGGGTCCAGTGTCATGAGGCTATTAATATTGGAAGTGATGAGGATGGATCACTTTCCAGTGGTTTTCCTCGTCCTAGACACCAGTAGCAGCACTTTCCTTCTCAGTAGTAAGACCTAAGTCTTACAGATAGTCTGGAGTAAAACACCAAACAGTCTTTTTAATGAATGGATAATTGCAATTGATAGCTTTTTTTTTGTATTAGAAATTAGTCACAGCCTTATGGAAAAAGTGTTCTGAATGATCCGTAGATTTTTCTGCAGTAGCACATACTTCCCTGCAGGACACTGGAAAGTATTTGTATGTGACATGAGTTGTGCATAAACAAACCTTTTTGCTAAACTGGAGTTATTTATGAAACAAACTCACCATTGGTTTTTATCTGAAAAGAAGGCACCTTTAACCGTTTAAAATACAACTGTTGCATTGTGTTATTGTCTGGCTGAACATGGTTATGGCATGTCCAAGAGCAGAAACCTGGGACTTGTTTATATTGGACATGTGGTTTCTAGTTCTGTTTTATAAGTTAAGCATATTCCAGCTTCCCCCCTCCCCCTTTCCAATCTTGGATCAGCTGTTTGGAAGTCAGTGCTGACAGAGTCAAAAAAATATTCTGCTGTTCAAATGCAGGACAACCTTTGAAGGGTCCTTTCTGTAGAATTTCTATAGGTATACTTTTTTTCCTTTGTTACTCACTTGGCTTTTATTAGGTAGATTCACATGGGCAGTGAGATCATTATCTTGCTGTGTTCAGTGTAACAATGGCTAGACAATGTGGGTTATTTAAGTGCAGGCACTGAAGTCAGACACACATATCCTGTATTTTTCAGGTCTTGCAGATTCAGCAGATCTTACACGGCCTCCACTTAATATAAAAGAAAAGTTTTTAAAAGTTCAGAGTACCACTGTTGTAGTTACTGGTAGAAAAACGATCTCAGAAGCTTTTTTGCAGCCCTAACATAAAAAGCATTTACTAGCCAGGAACTTGGCACAAGTCAAATGGTATTAAAGCAAGCATATCCTGAAATGACCTCTACTGCAGGGAAAAGATTTTCTGTAATCGGTTACAGCATTTTATATGGCTCTCAGGAATTACAGGCAAAATATTTGTGACTGGGTATCTGTTGACATTGCAGTCAATGGATCAATAAGCTATTTTAGATTTATTGCACACTGCATTCCTACCAGACTGCTCTCTATTACTTGGTTATAAGTTATATGAGTTTTTTGGAATAGAGGCACCTGAAGAATTCACATGAGAGAGCACCCTTTTGCTGCTCTGTGTTTTGCAGCTTTCCATGTGCTTTGCTTCTGCAGCCAGCTACAGTACCCCTGGGCAGCAAATACACAGGCAGAATGGGTATGCTGGTTATGTAGTCTTTACTACCTTCAATAGTAACTTTTAAAACTGGTCAAGGAGAGAGGCAGAAATGCTAACCACTTAGTTCCAGAGTAAGACCAGCTGAGGTACAGCAGCCAAAAAGGATGTATCCAGCTTTTAACTAAACAGCTGTCAGTATTTCCACTAGAGAAACTTACAATAGAGCCAGCTGACAAGAGTTAGAACATGATAGCCTAGTCCATCTTCAGATGTTTCCTGCAAAATTTTGCTGAAACGGTGAGCTTTTTGTTAATACATCAGGGAAATATTTGTTTTGCACTTTGGGGGTAAATAAATTAAATTATAGTGGTACAAATTTATATATGGGGCTTTTCACCATTCTTAATGTGGTAGTTTAGGATCCTGCTATAACAAAGATGAACAGGGATGCTACTAAAATCTCACTAAGCCACAGACTATTTGTCATTATGTATTGTAGGAGCTTACTGAATTTAAATTTGCAATTTCTTTTACGTGCCAGCAGAAGGACTGCAGACTAGCATTAATACATGATTTCTGTGGTAGTTTGTGATTGTTCTGGTGATTGATTTTTTTTCAAGGCCAATGTGGATTGTATGCAGCTTTCTTATGCCTGCATGTGAAATTCTAATAGAGCACTGAAAACTTCTCTTAAGTCAATGGAAATTTCCATTTGGTCTATATATGTCCATACAAGCAGTGCCAATAGAATATTGGGAGATGCCTGGTCTTATTGTATAATAAATCCAGGGTGTATTTGCAAAGTATGTTTTTTAAATTCTCAGAACATGGCCAAAACAAAACTGAATTTCTTAGATACCCCAAAGGATTATGTCTCTGCCAGGATTCTCATTGATACATTTTTTCCCTCTTTGTGCAGAGACATACAGTATTTGCACCTTCCATTTCCCTCAACTTTCATCATTCTTGGAAACAACAGCATTCTTCTCACATTTTAGAAATAGTCTTTCTCAGATTGGCAACATGTCCACTAAATTCTAGCTTAAATAGAAATGTATGAGGAAAATTATGAGCAACCAGAAAAGCAAATGCTTTGGAATTTATAGATGCCCCTGCATAGTAATCTTAGCATAAGTAAACCTATAAGAAATGCATTGAAAAGTGCTTTTTTTTTTTCAATAAATGGCTGAAAAGATGTAGAATTTGGTCATGGGACAAAGTAATTCTATACCATGATGCTATAGTGTGGATTTAATAGAATCTGGTTTACTTCAAGCTATTAGTATGAGAAGTAAGATTATCTCTACCTAATCACCTACCTCCTGTCTTAAAAAAAAAAAATTGCCATTGTCCCTAGTAAGGAAACATTATTTTTAGAATTTTTTTGAAGCACAGACTTTTGTGTTTATTTGGAAAGAAACCACTCACCTGCAAATCTAGTAAGCATTGCATTGATAATATACATAAAAATGTTTTTGCACACAGTTCACTTCTGGTGAACCCTAACTCTGGTTCTGTCTCTCCTTCATGTGCTGGTGAGGCTTTGAAGGGGGAATAGGGCTGCTGCGGGTTGGTAGGTTAACTCGGCATTGCTCATGTAGTGGGACCTGCTGCCTGGGGGGAGAATTCTCTCTTTCCCCACTATCTTAGGCTCTTACCTGCTCTGCAGAATAGCTGATACTGTTGAAAAGATCAATTTCCAAATGGTAGACAGGTATGATAGCTGCCAGAGTTTGTAGAGGGCCTGGAACAGTAACTTTAAGAGGAGAAATGTCTCTGTTCATAACAGTGAGTTTTAGCAGATGCTACTGAAGGGATTTTAGAGGTTTGCCATCTATCTATGGTATTCAGACCCGTTACTTTCCAGTCAGCTTCATCTATGCTGTAGATCCCACATAATCTGCAAACTCCAGAGAACAACTGAAGAAAATTGTTATATTTACACCATAAAAATCTGCTTGAAATGGTTAAAGTAAAGGGAACTGTACACATGTATCACAGCTCCTCTGTAATCTTGATATGATTTATGAAAGATCTGTAGAAGCACAGATATCCTAAGTGGGAGCGTGTACTCCTAAGTGGGAATACAATTCTAGTCATGATTCATTTTACTATGGTTATATTCCACAGCTTCCTTAACACCCTGTCTGCAAGTGAGTTCAGGTATCACACAAGATCAGGGTAGTCATCCATGCTGAAAGACACTTTCACCATTTTTCCATGTTTTCCTTCCATCTTGAGTGAGTTTTGTTGTGTTGGCACCTCTTTCCAGACAATATCATTAACGATAATCTCATTGACCAAATCAGACAGCATTTGTTGGAGCTTGGAGTTCAAATGTAGAAGTCTAACTTCTGGGGAGCTATTTAATTTACAGGTCTCATTGGTAGCTTTCAGAGGATGAGATGGTTGGCCAGGTTACAATGTCATCTTTGCTGTGCTCACTGAAGTAAACAAATATTGTACAACAACTGGCACAAATGCTTTACCATGAACCTTGTCCCAGACTTCTATAACTGAGAAATGTCCAGATGAAATGTGTTTAGTAATATGATTGTCAGATACCTTATACTGTCTAAGCAATAATTTATGAAGCTCTCATTATATAATGCAGAGACAAAGCTGTAAAGAGAAACAGCTTTTAAACACTACTTGTCAAAGTACAGATGTTCAGCCCCAGCATCTTTTAAGCAAAGTCTCAGGAAGTCCCCAAAGGCATCTTCTTTTTTTTTTTTTAAAAAAAAACCAACACACCAACCCCCCAAAAAAGAACAGAACATTTTGTTATTCTGTTTCTTACCATAGCTTCAGTACAAGGAATTGACCAAGGTTCCTGGTAAGCAGTGTGGACTAAGCAAACATATATTTCTTTCCAGGTATAAACTCTCACCTGACTCATACCATAAGATCATAGATGGTGAAGAGCTATTCAGTTTTAGAGACTTTCTTGTTAATGTTGCTTACTGGTGAAAAGCCACGTAGACCTCACGCATTTTCTCTGCATTTCTGCATGTGATTTTTTTTGAGCAGTGTTTCCTCTGGGGAAAATGATATCACTGACCTTATCAAATCAAAATAATCTCTGTAATAATACACTATTTTAAACTTACATCTTTGACTTGATACTTCCTTTTCTCTTCCCCATAATTTCAGATGAGATTGTCTAATAGGCTGCTGTTAATTCCTTGAACTTTTAGGGGTCTATAACATAAAAAATAAAAGTCATAGTCCGCTATGCGTGATAGGCTAATAATAAGGATTTGCGTACTTCCCCCTCTCAGTATAATGCCAAGCTTCTCTGTGAAAGAATCCTTCTATTCTTTTGTTTTTCTCTTGACTAGTGTTCTTATAGATTGTTTACAAGAACATAATTAAATTTTTGTATGCAACAGACTATTTCCTTTTGAATGTACAAATCACTAGATTATTTTTTGTCACTAAGGCAAAAATTACTAAAATTTATTTTTTCATCATTAAGAATCTAATAGGTTACAAAAAAGAGAATGCTGTCTGGCTTGTGCTTTGCTTTTGTAATGAAATTTTGGAAAAGCAGCTATGCTTTCTGAGGATATATCATCAATACCCTACTTTGTGCTGCTAAGTTGTGCACAAGTGCTAACCTTAGACTAATTCTTTTGGAAAAGCATATGACACCTGAGCTGAACTTCTGTGCGAATGTTTGCTTAAAGCTTCTTTCCACCAGCCATCTCTGGTCTTGTGTATAGCACACTCTTGAACATACCCAAGTTACACTTTACATTTCTGTATTATATGTATACACTGTAAACTGGATATGGCCGCTGTTGTTTGCAAAAGACTCAAACTCATTTGGTATAAGCTACATTTTTCTGATGTTAGCATGAAAATTGTTTTTTTACATGTTTAGATTAAATTCTTGCCGAAGGGGAAGGAACTGATGTGATTGATACACTTGATGATAGTTTCTTTTCTTTGAACGCTTTAGAGGAACTGAGCTCCACTTTCATTTGCAAAGAAATCCAAGTTAGCATGTAACCATTTTCTCAACTATGTAGTTGTAGAGAGGCTGTAACGTTCTAACGGGCGCCCTGCAAGTTCTATGGTATTCCCCTTATGCAGAAGTGATTGTGCTAGGACACTTTTCATTTGAGTATATTCATTGCAGTTTTAAGGACAAATACAGTAAGAAAAACAGTAACTTCCACTGTATAACTGTTCTTCACTTGTAAATCAGACCACCTTTGGGTTTTTTTAATATCTGGGTTTTTAAAAAAATATATATATAAACAGTCCTAAGTTCCTAAATCAAGCTTGTGTTTGACTCTTCTGATCATAAAACACAGTTGCAGCTCCTTACCAGCTTCTGTACAGTTGAGTACAGAACTCGACTGACACAGCATTAGTCAGTGAATAATCAACTCTAATCCTTCCAGTTTCTGTGTTACTTTCAGCGTGGACACTCCTTTTGTCCAGTTCCTTCTCCCGTATATTAAGGCAAGGGAACAAGCCCTACCTGCCTCACCCAGAGTGGTTAATTTATTCTCCTTACAGCATTTATACCCTTGTAATAGAGTAACAGATCAGAGGAGTTACACTGAAAAGGTGATTTACGAGTGTGCATCTATGAGCATGCAGACAGCATTGTGTATGCAACTTTATAGTGCTGAGGTATCTTCTGCAAAAAATGGTGATCACCTGTTTGTGTGCAGTGTAATGATTTATCATTTTTCCTAAGACTAAGATTTTCTCTTATTTGTCCATTATTCACAGAGAGTAACAATCCTAAACTTGAGCTGGGAAAAATTTTGTTCGAAAAGAAAGTAGAAACAAGTTTTGAAGAATTGGCAGAAATTCAAGATCAAAGTACTTTGTGCATCATGTCTTTTGTAGGAATAATAAACTGTCCTGTTTGGCACTATCAAGCTGTGACAGCAATAGTCGGATCATCTCAGTTCTGCACAGCCAAGTCAGGATACAGCACAACTCATGAAGTTGCAATTCCTGTTTTCTTTGGGTTTATTTAGAGTCAGTCTGTTGTAACAGAACCTCCTGATTACTCAAGTTTATGAACCTTGCAGCTCTGCACACTGCAATTCCTGAATCCCAGCCTGAGATCCCACATGGCTGCCAAAGTTGTGCTCGGCAGGAGCTAGGAATATGGGCAGGAAGTCAGATTCAAATCATTTTGTAGTTCCCAGATTTAGCACTACATTGACCAAGAGGCCAAATGGAAATGAGGACAGCTGGGAACTTATATTATCTTTTTCAAAGTAAAAAATATGTCCTCTGCAGAGAGTTTTGGAGCTAACCTGCAGACTTACATGGCAGGGATATCTTCTAGAATTTCACAGCAGTTTAAAATAATGTGCAAATCCTGTTATACTTCACAGATCTTTTCCATCCCAGGAAGCTTGTCCTGAAAAATCTTTGGCCATAGTAAAATGCTGTATTTTGCAGTGTATTTCAGTAACTCCTCTGCTTTGGGCATGCAAAGTGTGGTCAAATAATTTCCTGCATACACAAGGAACAGGTGCACAATCTCAAAAAGCCTAAAGGCCAGCAGGTTTCCTCTCCTCACCCAAAAGAGCAGGCTCTTAAACAAAGAAGTGTAGCAGAGCATGAATAAATGTGCCTGAGGCACTAGTAATTTATGTTTTGGCAAGTAACAGGGATCTTTCTACTACAACTTGTCTACTTTTACAGCAACTGCATTTTTACATATGTATGACCCATAGAATTCAGAATCTCAGCTGAGGAATCACTCACACAGTAAAATGGTTTGCGTGTCAAGAGGCTTTTAAAGTACTTACAGAGAAAATGGTGGCTTCTGGGCAGCCCTTCTAGCATGATTCATACATATAAACCACATTCTGTAGTGAGACATAACTGGTTTTAGTGCTAGACTGTTCTGTAAAGGCAAGCAATGATGGGCGCAACATGCAAGGGAAAACAGTTCTAGTTGATAATGAGACCACACTCATATGTATGTATAATTTGATAAATTGCAAAATAGTAAAGATGTTCCTTTCAATACTGCTTTGAAAAAGGAAAGTATTGAAAGTAGTATTTCCTTTTAAAAAAAGGAATCCAGTTGATTTCTGTATGTAAGTATGTGATAAGATAGTTCCTTCAAAGTAGAGGGGTGTTTTCAAAGTTATATACACCACGATGCCCTTGACAGAGCTATCTCTCAAATATTCTGTGTTCTACTTAAGGCCCTAGCTTTGCAGTTATGTTTCACATCCAGAGTCGTACTGAAATAATTGGCTCCTGACTTGTACTCCTCCACAACCACATACATCATTCATTCATTCATTCATTCATTTCCAGCACTCGCCATGGCCTCTCTCCTACGCCATGACCCCACACGTCAGACACTGCTGGTGAGAAGTCTCCCTAGTGACCGTGCAGCCAGCTGTCCTGCAAAATCGTCATAAAACACGGAGACATTGCAGGAGCTGAGCTGCATGTAAGGTGTATTATATTGTGGATGTTAATGCTCAGTGAAACGGTGCACTAGCAGCAATGCTCCCCTGTTGCGGTCTAAGAAAACAGCCTCTCTTCTGTCATATGATGTACCTCACTCCATGTGACTTGTTGGTACCTGAAGTCTTGCAGGCTTAGGGAGTTGTTTGGCAAGTCTATCTAAGGAGCAATGCTAAGGGAATCGCATTGCAACAATTAATTAATAACCATTTATTTCTATTTTGTATAGAATATGGCTAAGGTGGTAACGCATGCTTTCAGAAACAACTTGAGACATCGGACAGGAGCCTGATTTTTCAGAGAACTGGTTGGACATCACTCCAGTGATTAAAACATTAAGACAACCAAAATTAAAAGACAACCTCTTCTTTATTTTCTGGTTACATGTGAGAACAAGGCCTAGATGTCTGTGTCCCTACACATATTTATAGTTTTAAAGAACTAACACATAGAAAAGGTGGAAGAACAAGCTGAAACTAGAATGGAGCAGGTATCTGATGCTCTTCATAGAGCTGTGGTTGAAGGAGACTGCTAGATGCAAAATAAACAGGGAAGGCATTGTCAGAACAGAACAAATAAATGAGACTTGCAAGAGGTGAATGTTGAACTGCAGATACTGTCTTTTCTAAAAAGCTGATCTGCTTTACAAGTGAGCACATTAGAATATAAGTACAACTGTTGTCATAGAATCTGGTTCCTTTATTAAAAACAAAATCCTGAATCCAGGTTTAAACAGGAAATGTGGTTTTACAATCTGGGCAGAAGATTTTTTGAAGTATATGCAACAGGTTTATGCATACCTTGAATGGTAGCTGCCTGGCGTCAAGCAACAGACTTACTGTTTGATTATAAGCCCATAAAACTGCTTTCCAGAACTGCCTGGTCCCTGAAGCTGGATGCTTCATCTGGTCATTGGCTGATGCTGCTCATAAACTACGTCAGCACCATCTTGCTCTCTGGCACAACAATCCATCCAGAATGAGAATAAAAATAAAAGGAAATTCCCACTCCCTGTCTCTTTCATACAGTTTCAATAAACTCTCAATATCATATTTTCCACTCAGTTTTACAGATTTAGCTGTACTTACAAATGCTGAAGTCCCATGTTTCATGCATGCTGTGTTACTGTGAGGTTGTTGATTAAACAGTTCAGAAGTTCACAAAGAGACATTTCATAGCTACAGCCAAAGGCAACTTTACTAACTTCTGTTTGCTTGGCTTCTAGCAAAATGAAATCTTACCCCATCCCCAAATCCTGGGAGATGCTGTGCACATAAAATAACTTACCCACAATGTCGATTCATGCCAAAGTATGTGGACTCCAGTTGGAGGCAGATGACATTCAACATCTTCCAGAATTCAGATAAATAAAGTACAGGTTTCAGTTTAGATGAACAATCCTTTAGTCTGTTATTTTGCATAGCAGGACAACCTTTCATTAATTTGATAAGCTTTGCTTTTGCAAGCACTTTTCTGTTTTTAGTAGAATAGAATAATAAAAAAATCATCGATATGTCAACAGAGAAAAGACTGATTCATGTGGTCATGTGATTCCTTCTTTGCAGTTTTTCATGCAAATGCTGGGGAAAGCTCATGGAGTCAAAGTCTCACAATTTTGGCATGAATTCACGCACGGTTCACACCAAATGGCTGTAATTTATCGTTACTTTTTAAATGGCTCTTCCACTTAAAACATTTGAGTTGTCATACCAGATCAGGAACATTACCATGCAAATTTCTTATGAAAGCCACTACAAAAATTATTTTTGAGGTAGACTTTCATTGAAAGCAGACTAAGCCTCTACAGAGGTCTTTTCTGTGTTCACCGTACAGACAGGGATGGTTTTTGATGTTTGAGTTTTATTTCAAACATTCTTGCAATACAAGCATCTTCAGGTTCAAGATTTTTGGTTTGATCTAACTTCTAAGTTCTTACCTCCCACAGTGATCAGAACTCAGATAAATTAAAACTTAAGACCATCTAGGTAAGCTAACTAGAGTTTTTCAACAAGGACTAGATAACAGCATTTACAGGTAGAGAGAGAAGACCCTTGAGTTGTTAGAAGAGCAAGGAATAACCTGTCCCCCACACTGAAGGCTGAGGAAAGATAGGTCATCACATTGATCAAAAAAGAAGCATAGTTATCTGTGGCAATATGTTCACAAGAGAATCTCCAGAGAAGCAGTTATGATATTTAGAAGGCAGTACATTGCATGTTTGATTCGTGCCATTTAACCCCTGAGTACCTCCTGGTTAATTCTGCTATGCCTATGATTTCTCCATGTAAGACCACACCACTGAGAATGAATGGCTTGACGGTTAGTCTGTCTGCTCTGTTGGGACATAATCTTGGGTTTCAAGAAGAGGTAGCACAGATTGGAAGAAGAGGGGGAAGTGTCCTATAGTGAGCATGTAATCTTTTTTTCCACTGTAAGAGTGGGCTGGAGAAAGACAAGATGCCAAGGAGTGTAATAGTCTTTAGAGCTCCCATGGAGCTGCTAATAGTCAGATGTCTGATGTGGAGCTGGTTTGTGTTTGCAGAGTGGGCTGGGTAACAAAGTGAGCAATTCTGAGGTAGTACAGGAAAGATCCAGACAGCAGTTTGTAATGGAAACCTTGTGTTTCTGTTGGTACCTTAACTACACATTCCCTGTAGATGCATTTGGTTCAGTTGTGTCAGCTGTGGGTAAGATTTTTTTTTTCCCTCCTGGAGGGCGGAGAGTCAAGTCTGGGGAGTTTTCTTTTTTGGCTTCAGTTGCTGTCTGCATAACATTTTCATTAATCACCTTATTTGCTCTAACAGAGGGCGAGTGGTGCAACTGAAATCATCAGCTTGTAGCAGACAACAAATCAGCCTGCTAGCATGCTAGAACAGAAGTAACACGAGAGTGCAAATCACTAAACAAGATCTCAGTCCAGCATGTATATTCATCAAGGTCCATGTTAATACTTTCCTCTTCAAGTTTTAACTGGACTCATTTCATAAAAGCACTGTGTTTATTATTACATATGTTTAGAGAGCCCTCCTCTAGTCCCTTGTCACTTTAAAAGGTTTGAATTGGCCTGTCAACATGACAGAAAAAGAACAAAATCCCACATACCTTCATTGATGATAGTCTCTGTTATGTTTTAAAAGGCCAGGCTTCTCTGACCTATGCTTAAGACACAAGCTTTGTACATAAGGAATGAAGAAAACCCCTTAAACAACAAAGTTTTGGCTCAAGGGAAGAATTCTAGGCTGAAATTCCTTTGCTGGGGGGATGCAATAGGATTTGCTGATTACCACTTTCATTTTTTGGTTTTGCAACCTCAATATTCTTTTGAAGTATATTTATTCAAAAGTATAACTGACCAATGGAAAAGGAAAAAAATCCCCCATCTGTTAGTTTTGCCATTCAGTAATACTCAGTCATGTTTAGAGGATCTATTTACAGTGGTTTTTTCATTTATTTTCTATTCACTATAGAGGTTTTAATAATCATCCTCCTTTCTTACACTCGTAGATCTGAGTGGAACGAATTAGAGTAATATAGTAATTAATGGGATACTGTACTAAGCCCCAGAGTCTTCCTCTGTGCAAAGAGCCTGATACTTCAGTGTGGTTTGGAATTGACATGTAGCTAAGGCACATCTTCCTCTCTCCAGAATTCATCACTTCATCATTTCAGCATAACACAATTTAATTATCTTGCATTTAAGTGCAAAGTCAAAGGGTAAGCTATTGATCTCTGTTCTTGGAAAAAGCCACAGGAGAGACAAAATCAAGTGGAAGTTGCTGCTCTTTTAAATTAGTGGCATTTCAGCTGTTTTACTGAGCACTAGTTTAGGATTTAATGCCTCAAAGATAGGGAGACCCAGTAAGAGTTTTAGGCTTATTGAACAGAAATTACATACAGCAATTGCAGGTGCTTAACTTTGACAGAAAGCCCAACATTTAGTTTGTATTATTTTAAAACTTAAGCTCTTTGACACTGGGGCTGTTGCCTTTTGTTTTTCAAGAGTTAGGCCTGTCATTGGTACTCAGTAAAAGAGCATTGCTTACTCACAGATTCCAGCAGCAGAGGGGAAAAAATGCTGCTTTTATAATAGGATGTGGCAAAAGTCCTTGTAAACAAAGGCTTAATGGAAGCACAATTGGTAGAAGTTATTCCTGTGGGGCAGCCAGGGTCCGTTCTAGTCTGGACACTCACCTGGACATGGACGCTATCCCTGCGAGGCAGGGTGAGTTTCCGACCTCACGGGTATCCTCATGGCTCAGATGTTCCTCTTTCCTTAGATGGGAGGTCTCCATTTTAGTTGTGTGTTAGAACTTCTAGGAGAGTGAAAAGGTGAACGTTAAGCTTTAGAGGTAAGACAGAGTCAGCAAAGAGCAGCATTAGATAACAATGATAAAGCCACATATACCTGTAAGATTTACTCCTTACCTTTGAAATTGCGTGCATTGTAAACACCATCTCATGTAATCATGTAACGTTACATTTTCTTGGCTGATGGATTCCTACCTTTATAAGAGGTAGCTGAAGTTTTGATTGCTCACAGTTTTACAGACTAGGAGGTATTGCTGTACTGATGGTACGTTTAAAGTGTACGTGCCAACAGTGGAGTCACATAGCAAGACTACAGCAAATATGACAGAAAAGAGTCAAGAGAAATACCTTGTATCTCCAGCTTCATGAGGCATCCTTGCCTTCAAGCATACACTGCACAGCGCAATATAGGGTCAGAAAACAGAAGAGACGGAAGCTGGCTTTGTTCACTGACCTAGGCTAAAGAGAATTCCTCCCTCATTTCATCTCTCCATGAAGAGCTGTGAAGCCAAGTGGCATTTATAGCAGCTAATCAATGCATGCTAAAGATAGTATAAATGGTACAAGTGATACTGAGTTCCTAGTTTAAACTTAACAGTATTTGCTCTGGGAGGGTTTTCATTGAGACTGCTATCATCTATCGTATAGAAGTGGCCAGGGACACACTTTGCAGCCACATGGGCTGACTTTATGGGAAGGCCACAGAATTTCACACTCGAGCTCTTTCCTGTTGTCTCTGTCACTCTTCTGTTACTGTCCTGTTCCTTTTAGCTCTGCCACATTTCAGACCAGTGAGCAAAAAGACCACTGAAATAGTGACATTTGTCTGACACAATACTTTACTGCCACTGTTTCCTCTGTAGTTTGCAACCAGCCTTATCTACAATCTCAAGTACAACACAGCTCTGACCAAAGAAAGCAATATATTAATAGCGATTTTTTAAATGAGAGCATTCCATACAAGCTTAGGCAGAGAGCAAACGAAGATGTGTGTGATTATACAGTTGTCAGCTGCTTGCAGAGGCAAGAATATAATCTCCCCATATGCGAAAGAAACAGTTTGGAGTTTTAGGGAAGGAAGACTGGCATGGAGCAGAGGTAGCTGTGCTGTGAAACCCCATCATGCAGAGTGCTGTGGGGGATGTGCATGTAATATGTATTTTAGAAATAGGTGACCAGTGCTGACATACAGCCTGGCTGTTTGGCAGATGACCAGCATATTCAAAGGCATCCTCTGTGTCTTACTGTTAGAAATAAGTTATGCAGAAGAGAAAGGAGAGAATTGGGTATGATGCATTAAATATTTTCATGGAATCTCAGCAGTATACTTATAAAGATATTATTTAGAGCTGTTTTGTTAAATTTAAGTGCTTTAGATACCAACAAGAATATTGTTTCTTTACCTTGTTGTCACAGCTACTAGCAGTTTTATGATGGGAAGCTGGGGAGGACAGCAAAGATAAGGATCCACTCACCTGCCTTCACTAAACAAATTCCCTTCATTTTGCTACTAGTTGCAGGTGGCCTGTGACCCTTGGTTAGAAGAATGATGAGGAATCCCTAAGACCTAGGAGCGTTTTACAAATGACACATATCTTTGTTCCCTCACTTTCACTTTCTCAGCCTTTAGTTTCAGAATTGTCTTTCTGCTGGCTTTTCTATTCCACTGGATTCTACTGATGCATCAAATTGAGTCATCAAATGCACATATTCTTACCTAAGTGGTGAGCATATGACTAGTTTAATTAATTATTCAGAAAGTTATAAAAGCGCCTTTGGTTATTCAGCCTGTTTGCTAAAGTAGCTTTAAATACTTCTGGTACTTCTAATTGAGAGGATGTATTTTAAAGATTTGTGTCTATATATCTGAATTCCATCATAAAAGGAAGGAGTCTTGTAGGCTAAACTCACCTTAGTGATTTTGTATCTGATTGTGTTTCAAGAGAAAAGCTCTTTAATGTATTTAACACACACAAATGTAACTATGTTTACACAGTGTCAGTTTTGATGTAGTCTGTATGATTGACTTCAGAGCTTCACAAGCCCCTGGCCTAGTGCAACTGTTTGTAGTTTCAAAAGAGGAAGAACATACAAGATAGGGAGAGGTTGTGTGAGGAAGGGAGAAGAGATGAAGTGTGAACCTTTCAGAAACCAGGAAGTGACAAACTGCACACGAGAAACATAATACTTGTCATTGGTAATATTAGGCTATCTGAGTACAAGGGTGCGGTAAAATGGGTAGCATCAGTGCTCGGGTCTAAAGGGACACAGATGTGAATTTCAAAGTCTGGAATTCCTGAAGGGTTTTTTATGACTTTTTTATGGTCTTCAATCTATGGGAAAGAATTTAATTTCTCAGTTGTCCAGCAGGACTACAGATTTTTTTGGAGTGCTCTATAGTAGAGAAAAAGAGAGAGAGATACTGCAACATAAATGTAGCTAGAGATAAGAAAACCAAATAGAATTTGGTCCATACCAAATACAATTGTATTTGGTCCACCAAATACAGTGTCCAGAAACTGTAACACTATCAGTCCAGAGAAGATTCTAAAAAATATATGTTTGGAAAATATGCTTGGTCATCCTGGCACAGACTTTGGGTTGGTTGCTTTTTTGCCAGGCAAGTGGTGCATCTTTGTAGTTTGGAAGTGAGAGCTCAAAACAGAGCATTTTGAAGGGCTGCGCCACTTACCAACAGTTTGCAAAATGGCTCAGGAAGACAAGTATACAAGGAAACCAAAGCAGCATAGCATAACATTGGAAAATAAGTTTCTTGCATTTAAGATGCTGTAGGGAATCATCTAAGATTCCTTGGGCCACACTGCAATGCTAGAGGGCATGTTCTCAGTCTTGTTCTCTGCATAAATCTAAACTCTATTCCTAGATTTCTCAGTGAAGGGGAGGATAGATTTTCATGGTCCTTACTCTTGGCTGGTTAGCATACCCTTGTTGGCTGTCTGAATATCCCTTGTGCTTATAAACATGGGGAGATCCAGTGGAAGTTGAAAACACAAATGAAATTGTTCTCTTAGAAGATCAAATCTCATTAGTCACCTAATAACAATGTCAGGCATTTCATCTTCATGGAGGGAAAGCTGCCACGAA
The DNA here is from genome assembly GCA_033628505.1 of Tringa tobata. Taxonomy (NCBI): domain Eukaryota; kingdom Metazoa; phylum Chordata; class Aves; order Charadriiformes; family Scolopacidae; genus Tringa; species Tringa tobata. Next base: position 2,094,710 of record JAHREE010000136.1, read on the forward strand.
ATGTTAATGAAGAATATTAATAACTTTGCATTTTTTATTAGCGAGAACTATAGAAACTATATTTTTGGCAATCAGTTGTTCACTGACAATTAGTCTTTTATGAAGGCTAGAACTATATGTCAGAAACCCAGCAAGTAGTTTAAACTGATCTTTTTTTTTAGTTCAGAAAAGTTGTGATAGTGTGTTTCATTGATTCAGTTCAGATTAACATCATCATTGCATTGAAAACTTCCTCAAAGCTAAAGGAATTAAAATAGCATTACAAAAAAAATCCCAAAAGAAGTAAAACATTTTGGTCCATCAAAAATAAAATTACTATAGGCTTCTTCGTTTGCTGAATTCTTCTATACTTCAGAGTTGTTTTTTATAATTTTGCAATCAAGCAGAAAATATGTTATCCACATAGCTCTAACCTTCATTTCAGTCTTTCATTCAAAACCTTAGCAAAGGATGTAGCATTATTTCCTTTTATTAAATTTATGACCGTTTCATTTTAAAGCCAATTTGCTGTAAGATTTGTTTTCCAGATCCTGGAGCATAACTTTCAGCTGCTTACTGATTGTTTGTGTGAAGTGGTCTGGAACTACGCTTTAGCTGGGAGTGGAACACAAAGTTTAATGTACTGAACACTCAGTGTTGCACTTCAGCAGAGATGAACCAAGAACTAAACAGGAGTTAACATGGTAGGCAGAAAATGACTCGGTAAAGATAATAGGTTCAAATTTCAGATTCTTAATTCACTGTGCAAAAATGCAGGATAAAAAACATGGGTATTTTAAAAGTGCTAAGCTATCGAAGCTCACACAGACAGAGCAGTTCAGCTTGGGCATCTCAGCCTGAACAGGGATTCGGTAAAGCCACGAAATGTGTATTTTAGACAACAGAAAGATTATGTGATGGAGTGTCCTGGAAAAGAAATAAGCCTCAAAAGGCTAGAATGATTCTGCCTTGATAAAAGAGAAGAAAATGTGGTTCATAAATATACAGTGAAGTAGCTACAGTTGTTATAAACTGAGATTTAAGATCTGACATCATTGAACAAATTTGAAATAAAGGTCTAGAGTATAACTGGCAATGTGTTAAAAAAAAAAAAAAAGGAAAAAAAGAAAAAATATCGTTTCCATTATGGTGAAAGTGGTAATATATTTAAGAAGAACCAGATAGCTGCACGGAACATACCCAATCAGTTATTTTGGTTCTTGGGTGGGTCTTACTGTGGTTAAGGCTAAGGGAGAAATTTTGTACTACTTACATTTCTCTAGCATTTTAGCCATTATCCTTATAGTATCTGAATGTGTGTTCATCATTTGCTATTTGAGTAGTTCTAATTAGCTGTGGTTATACAGGTAGGTCACACAGTGTAATCTGTGCTCCCAGATGGAGCAATACAAGCACTTCCAGAGCAAACAGTAACACACATACACTTAAAACTTGCCTCTTGGAAATCCCCCTTTCACGAACTATTCATGTATGTCTAAATAACTCAATGAAATGTTACGGTACAGAAAATAAACCAAAGATTTAAGTCATGAATATTATGGTAGCTGTTGCAGCTGCTGCTCAGTAGAGTTTCCCATACACACAGAAAACATAAGATCCAATAATTTATCAATTTAATGACTAGATTTGTTAAGATTAAAATAAAGATGCCCAGACTTTAAAGTGAGGTTGTACTTGATGGTGCCTGCTGGAAATCTGAGTGCTCCAGTTCCTAAGTAAAGGTCACATCACAGATAATGGAAATAGCAGGAACATGCATGCTTGTGTCAGCAGGTACTGACACAGCCCAGCTCCTCGTTGCTGTGTGTCCTAGGGGCTTGGGGGAGTGTTATGTCCCAGTGTCTAATAACGTGTGAACTCTGACTGAGGCTTTTCTTGGATTTGGGCATTCATACCACACTCCCCTCCCGTATTGGGTTTCTGGTGTCTAGTGACAGTCAAATTCATCCTATAACTTTTCTTTTCACTGAGAACATTACTAAAACTTACTCATTTTCCTGGAACTAGTCAAGCTTAATATGGCTGAATTTGCTGCCTCTGTTAGATACGGTCGAAGGTAGACAAGACAATTGAAAGCTGTTGGACAGACACATAAAAGCAGATGCAAAAAAACATGACTGCATTTGGCTTGTTTGGTTATGAAATATCATCCCCCAAATCATTAATTTAAAACTAACTGGTTTCAGTTTATAGACATTTGGAATTGGGTTTGGGATTTTTTGATGCCTTTTTAAATACTTGATAAAGAAACTACCATTTGTCTAACATCAAAGCCATGCATTATTCTCTCTCTTGCACTCAGAAGATAAAGGGCTTGTTTTTTTGGCTATGCAAAAGACCTTGTTTATAAATGAAAGAATAACAGAAATGAAAATATTCGTAAATACATATCAGTGCTATCGAAGGATGACCTTTTCTCTTTTTTTTTTTTTTTGAATAACAGCCGGTCTTAAGAAACATAGTCAGCTCGGCTGAATGTTTTTTCCCAGGATAGCATTTCCTCTCTTGGAGGAAGGCTGCTTCAGTCACATCTCTATTTAACTGTCTGCCCCTCATCCTCCCCACCCAGCCTGCTGATCTGTGTTTCCAAATATACCCTTAATTATGTGTATGAAAATGTAGAAATACAAGAATAGCACACAGTAGCATGTTCGGGTTTCTAGTCTGTTTTCATAACAACATACAATACTGTTCTGCAAAGCAGCAGAACAGATTGAAGATCACAGAAAATTGTTTCTGGCTTACTGTTTCTGGTTTTTCAGGCACTCATGGAATTCCCAGGATACAAATTTCTTTATTACTGCATGGCCTTGGCATATGCTTAAAGATGCTAATGTAACACGCAGAGCTACTTACTACATAACTTAAATTGAAAAAATAGCACCCAATACGTGGTTTGACTTAATAATACAAATACAGAATAATACAAAGGACCTTTATATAATATCATAGGAATAGGCTGCCTTTACTTGCTTCTGAAGCCCTTGCAGCAAGAGAGGAGAGAGATGCATATTTTTAATGCTGTTTCTGTAGTGCAGGCAGTTCTATGGCTCCTGTGGCAGACAATATGAGCAGCACGAGTAGCTGGGTCTGTGCCACTGAAATGAATTCAGAGACAGCGCACCTGCAGATCTCACGCACTTTTACTCACTGAGCACTACAAGCTACTTAATGCAGCTTTACACACTTTTTTTTTTTTTCTTTGGACTGGGTGGAGTTCAGGAAGAAGCCAAAAATGTTCTTACTTGTGTAATCTTCAGTTAAGATCAGTTGAATTTAATTCTCGAATGTGATGTTTTTCCATCAGCTTGTGTAATTCTAAACACAAGTTATGTTGTCACGTGCTCTGGCAGAGCTACAAGTGTTACAGTTCAGTGGGATTTGGAACATGGAATTCCAAACCTATTTAAAATTGTAAAAAAAAAAAAAAAAAAAAAATTACAATATTCCTTATCTTTTAAAGGCATCTCTTGCCTGCCTCTCTGAAGACTAAAGAAGCCTGAGCTGCTTTTTGATTCCTTTATTTTCAAGCATCCTTATCTTTTGGAGACTTACTGCGCTTTGAGACCCTCTAATAATGCTCATAATGCACAAAAATACTGCCACTGCCAAGGTATAGTGTTAAGACTCAATATGTATACAATGTATACATTCACACGCTTGACATGTTTCCTGCTATGTTTAAGATATTTGATAACATTTCCACAGTAATTTACAAGATCAAATTCTGCAGTGTAAAGGTAAATTTCTGACTTCAGCATTGCTTAAGATGGAGCTTAAAATCATTGTTGTGTTGTGTACAACCACTTTCATGGTGAAAGCTCTTTGTTGAGTACAGCATGTCCACGGGTTACTGCTTATGCAAGAAAGTTGTACTGTGGCTGCACGTTCCCTAATGAGATTAAGCAATCAATTCATATAATCTTTCACTCTGTCGATTGCTTTATAGCTGGTAAAAGGACATTTATATAACTAACCTGCACAGAAAACCACATCCCTTCTGTTTGAGAGATGAGACTGATGACAGACTCTGAATTTCCATGTGTGGTTTTGGAGCAGCAGCTAGGTCTTGTCTTAATTAACACCCTGCAGCAACTTTGTTCCAGAATGTGTACTAATTTTTTGTGAACAATAATGACTCTTGTATCTTCACACAAGGCATCCAGCATTTCCTCACAATACAGCTTTTCTTTGAGGAGGTATTGCTAAACATCAAGAAAGCTAAGAAGCACTCTAGAGAACTTAGTAATATTAATAGAATGATGCCAGCTATTGGAGAATGCATGGAGGAGAAAACCATTTCCCCAAGAAACCTAAAGGCAACTACCAAGAAGATATCAAATCAGGGCTAGAGAGGACTAAGGCGGTGAAACAGCTCCTTAGAAAGGAGGACAGTAGAGAAACAGTAGAAGAAAGGCCACATATTCTTTGGCTCAGCACCTAAATCACCACCACCATCACCAACATCATCAAATCAGTCAAGTGAGTAGGAACCTGAATGTTCTCATCCAGATCTGATGTGCAGTGAGGAGAGGGAGAGAGAAGTTACGCAATGCCTCCATGACTGTTAGTGCTGGATAACACAGGTCTTACACAATCCTGCTCCAGAACCTCTTCTCTTGTTAGGCACTGGAGTGTCATGCCTGCTGCACCAAATGCTAGACACGGAAAAGAGCAGCTGATGCCAATCAGCAGAAAAGGTGCCATTTTATTTCTGCTTCATGGCGTTGCCAACAGCAGAAGCAAAACATTGCATGTTAGCTCTTGCCTTCCTAGTCTGAAAGCAGTCTTTGCATGGGGTAGTCCTTCTAGTGAAGAACATTTGCTGACAGCATTTGTAATGAAAACAAACACAGAGAAAATAAACTTGGGCAACAGAAATATCCAAAGGCCATTGCTTACCAAAAAACGATGCCATAGCTCAGGAATGAGAAACTTCGATTCTTCATGCCAGATCAGCTCTTAGATGCTGTCTCATTGCCCTTCTTCCCAATGGTCCCAGAGTCCTCACGGAAGTATATCTGTTGAATGACCAAAAACACAGGGAGAAGACTCGTGAATCTGGTCATATAACAGAGAAGACTGGCATGTCCCACCACAGGCAGGAGCATGTCTAACAACAGATGACTGGATACGTGACAAACAGCAGTCTGAGAGATGAGTCCCTGGCAGTTTGCAGGAGAAGGCTGAGGACGACATTGAATGGATTTATGTGGGGGTTTTTAGGTGACAAAACTATATCCATTAAACCAGTTGTCGGTGGTTTTATTCTTAAAAAGGTTGTGCTGCCCCAAGCTTTTCAGGCTTTAGCTCAGGGGAAGCCAACTGAAAGCAGTCCTGTTCATCTTAGCTGCCTTTGCAGATCGCTTAGGATGTGGTTTTCATGGCATTCCATATGAAAATCTCCCTTGTGTGCTGTAGAGATACAACTATTGCATTATGCACTGTAATAGGTGTAACTAATGAAATCTGCAAAATGTACTCAAGAACAATTGGTCTAATGAGCCTTGGTCATTCTCCTAAATAATCAAGGCAACATCAGGGACACTTGCTTTCTCCATGATCTTGAACAAAATCCTATTTAAAAAAGAATTGCCTGTCTGTTCATTGAGACACTATTTGAGATTCAGCTGAAGTAACTTGGAAGCTTCATAAACAGAAGGAAAAAGAACCTACAAATCTCTTTTTCTGATCAGGAGCCTCCTAAGTAGATCCTGGAGATAAATGTTATGGCAAAAAACTGTGAATTTAAAATAGATTATTGGCTGCTTAGATTGAAGGCTGGCTGGGGTCAGTTTTGCTATCAGACAGTTTTAATTAAGGTGTATTGAATTTCTCCAGGAGGCTAATTTATTTATTTACTTCCTATTTGGTGTAGATCATGGAGACATTTTATTTCTTATTTTGGCACAGAATTTTTAGAGCTCTCTGGGCCTCTGGTACTGGCTATTCAGCATTAGAAAGATTAAGATTAGTGCAAGTAGGAAGTTATAAAAATTACAACTACAAAAAATGCTGTGTATTCAAAAAAGAGTAAGATGTTTTAGATTAATAACAAATAAAGAATATGTGATGTTCAGACTCAGTAAGAACCAAAGCACTATACAGAAGTAGCAGACAGCACGTTTCATGATTTGATCTTTTTATTTTGAGCAAACAGAGAAACTAAGAATGGAAATTAATAGTCCGAGTTGCCCAAGGCTATGCAGGGACGAAGCTGGACAAACCTGTTCCAGACACCCATCTGCCCAGCAATGCTCCTTCTGTCTGCGACTAGTGCTGGAGGTGCTCAGGCTGCACATCGGCCACAGCGCAGACCCCAGCACAGCCACGGGCATCTGGCCCTGTCCCAGATGCCTCCCGTGCCTGAGATCTGTTCAGATCTCATCAGGTCACCAGACTGCTATTTCTTTGAGCTCCCTTTGAGATCGCCTTAAGTGTAACAGATCATGGTTTTTAAGTTAGCTAAGAGAGAAGGCTGCTACCTTCAATGTGGCACGTTTACCTAGTTGAAATACAGCGCTCTCTTCAAAATGAGACCTAAGGTAGTGAACCAGAGAAACGATAGCACCTTGTAGTAAATGCAGAAAACACAGGTGTGGCTGTGGAGAATACCAGGTGAGAGCCTCACATCCATTGCCTCAAAATTGCCAGCTTGCATTTTCAGCAGAATCTTTTTTAAATAGCTGAAGAGAGAAACTTCATCACATCTTTTGAACTTCAACATTGAGTCAGACATACATAGGCACAGCTTGGAGGAATAACTGAATATTCTATAGAGTTCAGATATTGTCAAAGTCCAGAAGTGAAGTCCAGTGGCCTACAAGAGAGATGAAATGTGACATCTATGAAAGGATCAGGAGCCCTGCATCCCTGAAGATCCAGTTATCAAATCAGGTATCACTAGTTTGATTTACAATACTTTTTAATGGGTTGCGATACTAGAGTGGCCTCCTCTCTGGCGGAGTGTAACACCTTCTCCATCCAATTAGTGCCAGGTGGCATCTACCATGCTCCCAACCTTTTCATTCTAACTTTTGCATACAGAAAACCATGGAATACATTGTTATCCCATCTAATCATGCCATGTTTGCCTTCTGCAGGTGAACGGCCTTTTGAATGCAACTGGCAAGGATGCAGCAAGAAGTTTGCTCGCTCCGACGAGCTGGCCCGCCATTACCGCACTCACACTGGAGAAAAGAAGTTCAGCTGTCCTCTCTGCGAGAAACGCTTCATGCGCAGTGACCATCTGACAAAGCATGCCCGTCGCCATGCCAATTTCCACCCAAGCATGCTCAAGAGGCGAAGTGAAAGCAGCTCAAGAACAGGGTCTGTCAGTGACTACAGCCGCTCAGATGCCTCCAGTCCAACCATGAGCCCCGCCAGCTCCCCATAGACCTACCTGCACTGGATGTCAGCACTTTGCTTCTAATACCTAACGTGGAGTTTTGTTGTGTTGCACACATTTAAAAAACTCTGCCGCTTTCCCTCTTCATTTCCCCCCTCTCCTTTTTTTATTAAAAAAAATCAGTAAATAGCTGCCTCCCACTGCAATTTCCAGTCAAATATTCTTTACCCAACCACACAAGTGGCTATTCTAACCTCATGGATGGACTTACATGTTCCTCTTAGTGGCTCCTGCTGTCTCAATATTTCATACATTTTGCAACGATTTACAGACCCTCTTGATTATTCTTTATAAGAAAATGAGAAAATCTAAAAAAAAAAAAGGAAAAAACCCACCTAATTCACCTCAGGTGTCAAACTAGTTTTGTAAGACCAGATTGCACAATATGAACATACGTACACTTACAAATCAACTGTGTTGGATTGTGTCCCCCTTCTCCTTTCTCAGGGATGGATATTTATGTTACACAATAATTACAATGAAGACACACCCTAACCGCAGCCTTACTCTGTAAATATATTTGCACTCAGAAGCTTTTTGTTAGGTTCTTTCACACACTGGGGAAAAATAAAAAACAAACAAACAATACAAAAACCAAACCAGTACTGGAACGAAGTACCAGACGCTTCCACTGTTTGTTTTCCTGATTACATACCTACATTGGGGAGCATCCAAACAGGAGTCTTGTCTTTCTTCAAGATGCCCTCTGCTTTTGGTAGCAAGCTGTCTTTTCACTTCGTGCTGAAGATGCTCCAAAACCAACATCCTATTGCAAAAATCTCTGTGAGGTTGATAAACTTGTTTGTTTGTTTCATGCTAGATGATAAAATTATGAGAAAAAAATTCTAAACAAGATGCCTTAAGTAAATAACCTAAATCATGAGGAAACATTTACACTGGGTAACATTTTATGGCAAAGTGGCATGGAATCTCGGAGGCATTCTGTTGTCACTCTCTCCAAGTTGTTAAGCTCTGCACTGCCTGTTCAGTATGGGACCAACAGAATATTCAAATCAAACCACACTGACTTGAACAGTTTTCTTTATTCCTTTTTTTCTTCTATTTGTTTCTTTTAAATGAACTATGGAAATACCATAGCTGAATCAATGCCCACCAAACTATTATCAAGGTACTTACCTACTGTACAGCTGTATCTTAGCAAGAAAAATTGGCTAAGACATAGTTTCTGTATCCTATTGCATCACAATTGTGGTCTCTGATAAATGGAAGCAAAAATCATAAGCTATCTTCTGACTGGAAAAATAAAATATGCATTTTTAAGTTTTAAAATGAAATTACATTTTAGCTCAGCACTACTACAAGTTTATCAAAAACACACATACCAGCCTGAAGTAAGGTGCTCTTATTTCTGAATAACTCCTTAGCAACAAAAAGGGAATCTTGGCTAGTTTTCAATAACTTTCAAATATTTGACACTAGATAGAGCACTAGGAGATAGATTTTTATGTTTTCTATGGCAGAAAATATAGCAAAAGACCAGGCGCATTGTGATATATTGGAGACCTCACTGGCAGGAAATACAATTTCCTTGGTTTGGCTCGGTCTGATGGTGCATAGTATAAATTCAGGTCCTTTTGATTCTGGATTTTTTGGGGTTTTCTTGTTTTTACTGTAGGGTATAAATGCAGTTAAGTGTAGCATGGTGAAAAGAAACTCTCTATGCCAAACCAGCTATTTGATAGTAAGTGAATGCCTCCACATTCCAAATGAACCTGTATCTTTCTTACTGCTTTGCATTGATCCAATTTTTCAAGTTTTTATTGTACTGTATATTGTGAGAGGCTAATATAGATTTCCAAGTAGTTTCATGGGTACTTCCATAGTATTTACATTATTCTTAATACTATGCATTCTATTAGTTGTGTGGATAAATACTTAAAGACAGTTCAAAGTGCAGATATTTCAGCATTTTTTTCATGTTCATTTGCTTCAGTTTTCATGTCTATTAAATCACCATGCTCTCCTTTTGAATTGAAGTCATGCAAAGCACAATTCTACTGTTTCATTTCAGAGAAAATGAAAGAACATCATATGGGTTTTTAGCAAGACAACAAGTATTGTTGAATTTGTGTGATAAGTTGCCTGACCACTGTGAGTTAAGGGAAAGCCAGATCTATTTGCCTCCATAGATTTCCGCTTTTTTTTTTTTTTTTTTTAATCTCATCTACTGAGATACACAATTTTAACAACTTGATACAATTCAGGTAACAGGAATTCATATTTCAATCATTTCTGTGACTGCTAAAAGTGCTCTTGTGCTGTAGTAAGTAAAGAGGCCTTTAAATTATCTAGCTAAAGGAATTCTACAGATCAGCTGTGTCTTGTGCACATTCTTCTAAACAAGTTATAAATGCATTCTACTTTAATAGAGGGGTAAGGAGGGGAACAAATCAAGAGGAAAACTAAGTTTCAGCAAAAATCATAGGCTTCATGTTCTAAGTTCAGTTTGTTGTAGAATCATCTTTTCCAACAATTAGAAAAAGAGTCCATCAGTTTAGGGCATAATAATTCAGCATGAATCAGTAGCTGCATTACAAACAATGCAGCTGTTGTTTTAATGGCCTGGAGAAAGAATATTTGCACCAGGTTCTATTAGTCCTGAGATTAGGGGATAAAAAGACTATGGGACACCTATTCTGGATGAAACAAGTATGTAAGCTTTAACACAAATAGTAAACTAAGCATTTTATGTATATTTCTCATAGATACCACTAATCATTCTCCAAGTTTAAGCAGAAAAAAAATTGGTTCAAAGTCAAATTTCAAGTTCAGCCAGTTCATCTCATGAGTAGGCGATGAGATTGTATACAATCAACATAGCTACACTTTCAGGAAATTCTCTGACATTTGTTGTTAAAACTTTTTTTTACTTTTTTTTTACAACCTAGCTGTAAATACCTCAGAGTGTATTAGGCTGACAGTCAAATTACTGTGTTTTAAAATCCTAGCAAGAGTTTAAAATATCTCCATTAAATGTTCAATACATGATAGCTTTAGGATAGAACTCCAAACCACTCGTATTTTCCAAAAATGAATGTGAACAAAACTTATTTTAATATTTTCATATGAAAAGAGAGTGAGTGGGGGTTTCTGGCATCTGCAAAATGCTAGAAAAGAAGCAGAAGCACCAGCAAGGTCATAAGACTCCATTCTCTTGTTGGTTCCTCCTGAATTTTGCAGATCTGAGAGGTCTGAGTAGCTCAAATTATGTTCTGAAATCTGGGTGCTTATCCAAAATGGCCTCAGATTTTTACCTTTTTCTTGTTTTACTCAGCAGTGTAACCGTTGGCGTAGCAACAAACACTGCACACTTGGGAAATACTGCTCTGGCAAAGTGCAGATTTCTCCACAGTCCTCCATTTGGAGGAGTGTCAATCTCTCCTCCTGCCTCCTCCTTCCCCTGTGCAATCTGTTGAGGTGAATCCCCTACAAACTACAAAATTGCCCTAATTTTCTTTTTTCTTTTATTTCAGAATATAAGAGCAGGTTTATTATTACTAAGAAAGCCCTGAAAGTTTGTTTGTTTTTCTGCAGCCATGGTTCTAGCTTCCTCTCTAGGAGCTGAGCTTAACTGCCTTGCTATAGGAAACGGGTGCAAGTTAAAACCATCACTTCACTGCCACCACTCAACTGAAACTAAGGACGCTCTTGGAAACTCCTTCCCTCCTGCCATTAACCTCATCCTGTGCAAAGGCCTGAGGTGCATTAATGGCCACATGAATTCAGTTTTCATCCTGCTTCTTAGAAAGCAGTCCTGGTAAAACTCCTGGCAGCTAGATTTTATTGTGAAAATTGTTTGTTTCTGCAAATTAGTTGTTCCTTGCTTTTATAATATTTGCATAGTATCTGTTTACATTACGTAACTGCAAAGATACATATATTTATAACAAGTCATCAGATGCCTCTGTTTGATGGTAACACCAAAATCCTGTATTTAGCCTACCTTCTTTACTGCATTAACCCTTGTGATAACTTTTAGCTACAAGAAGCCTCTGTACACCTTAAAAACCTCCTGACCTACTATCCAGACACAGCACTTTCCGTGTTTCATGCAGCCAGGCAGCAAAAGGCTGTGTGAGGAGCTTTCCTGTTTCTAGCTATTCACATTCACAACTGCTTTTCTCCAGTTCTTTGCCATGAGCTCTAGAATTTGTGCTGTGTGAAGTGCATTGTTATTTGGGGAACATGGTTTGTGAGGAAAGAATAAGGAAAATGAACTCTGCATACTTACAGCTTGCCTTTTCATTGCCACTTGATTTACTAATTTCATCAGGTGATACCTACAAACTGACTTTCAGGTGCTCTTTTACTCCATCACACCATCTGTTTGTGCATTGGGTGCTAACGTACAGTCTATGTCAGTGAATGGTATGATGAACGTCTGTATTTTTAACTCTTTCGGGGATAAACGTATAGCCTTAGGCAGAATAAAATAACTGAATTATACTTGTTTATCCCATAAGCCAGAATATAGAATGCAAAAGCCCATCTACTGGTATAGGTTTTACATATATGTATAAATATTTATATATATGGATTTATAGAATCATATGCACATATATATAAATACGTATATGTGTATATTGTATAGTACTTGTGTATATACATAAATACACCCCAGTGTGTATATACTACACACCGAATAATGAAGGGATGTCTACAGAGCAAAAATAGGTATCCATTTCATTATAACTAGTGATGGGTCTGAACCAAAATGCATTTGGAAATTTTGAACCTTTTTTTGAGATCATTTGAGGTTGAGTTTCATCTCTGGTTATAGCTGCAGTTACTTGTGGATATATGCATCCTGGGGGACATGTGTGTGTGCACACATGTGCTTTTTCACAAGCGCTTGCCTGTGTGGGTGACAGAGGAAATGTGTGCCAGTAAGTGTGTGCGCGTGTTTACATATAGACTTTGGTGAACTATAGTGTTACCGGTGTCATCTTCACCTGTAGAGTTTTATCAGCAGCACATGAATGCTTCCATGGGTCACTTTTCAACTCTTTAAATCACTACATTGAAGTATTACAGTTGTACAGCTATATGTTCATCTATTCTTGCTCTGCTGTAACTTTTTATGTATTTTGTACTGCATAGATTATATATTGTGATAATGTCCTATGCAACAACAATAAAAATGGGAAAAAAAGGAAAGAGGAAGAAAATTAACAACTGTAAAATATCGTCTTAACTTGTATGCATGGTTAGTGACGTTTACATTTTCCAAAATAAAACTTATAACTATGAAATGTTGGTTTTCCCTTAATTTTCTTCTCGATGTATCAGTTAAAAAGCATCGGTTGTTAATATTCCTGCTCTTCATTTGAGGCTTGATACCTTGCTTGATATCTTTGTTTAAATTTCACCCCGTGCTGTTGTTTAAAATGGGACTTTTTTTTAATCAGTAGGAGAAAGTTTCTGTCATGTTTGTTTTGTACTCCCCTCTGCTTTAACCAGTATCTTTTAGTTGCATAGTGAAATTCCTTTCTCAAAGCTGGCATATACTGTGTTTTTCTTTACAAGATGGTTATGGAATTAATATGCGTGACTTAGAGAGTCAGCCATCCTTTCTTTCAAAGCTCAATTCTTTGCAAATTTCTGATATCATCTCCACAAGCGGCAATGTCCTGTCAAAAGAGCAGTAATTTAATCGCACAGCACCCTGAAATGTTCTTTCCTAATTTTAGAGATGAGGAAATTGAAACACAAGAGATTTAAATGACTTTCTCGAAGACATGAGGCAATGGCAGATATATGCCTTTATCCTCCTTTGAAAGTAACACCACACCCCCAGGAAAACAATTTTGTGCTCTATAATGAATATCTGTCTATAGGACATTATCACTGATTGCAAAAATAATTTAAAACAGTGGACTACTGTTGAAAGATGAAAGCTAAAATATCCTTACCAAGCTAAGGGCAATTACGGGAATTACTTTAAAATTAGTACATTTTCTTGTGTAGGGGTCATGAAAACCATTCAGAGCAAATAACTTGGAGAGCCATTAGCTGTAAAAGCAGGTTTCCCCATGTGTTCATTACAGTGTTGAGCTGTCAGTGCCATTCATTATCTCTGACCACGTGGCAGTTTGTTTGGACATCTCTATGTGTCTGTGACCAACTGCTGGTTTATAAATGTACACAGAGGAACTAGCTAAATCACAAAAATGCTTAACCATGTTAATGCAGTATTTAAGGGCTTGTTATCTGAGCATAACATACTCTTTTTGCACGCAGTGGATAGCCCTGTCCCATTATTAGTGAACCCTCACTGGAGTAGAAGACAAAATGCTTCTGTCCAGCAGAAAACCACAGGTTTGTTTCATTCTCTTCTCCTAACATTAGCATGATGTGGCCTCTCACTGCTTCTTCTCAATGTCTATGTTATAACTGGGAAATCCCAGGCAGAGGACTCTCAAGCATTCAGGTTGTGAGAATTCTCAGGCAAAAACCCTGGTGTACCACCTACAAATACCCAAGTGAGTTGGCATTTCTTTGTGTATCTGTCTGTTGAACTTGCATTTCAGATCCACTGAAGTAACTAACATCACCTTTACCCTGGCAGTCTTTCCCTTAACACTTCCCCAGATGTCCTCTCATCCTATTCACAGTTCTTAGTTCAGTTCTTGCCCTTGAACTGAAGCAGGTTAGGCAGCTGCTTTAGAAGTCCCCTTGCTTTTTGCTGGCTTGTGCCGGTGGAAGGGTGTGACATGTCTAACCTCTGCTGCTACCCAGTTTTTCAGCCACTTGCTCTGTCTGAATTCACTGTTTGTACTGGGGGTGGTGGTGAAGGGCCTTTTTTCACTGATGCTGGAGAAAGTTGATGCAGACTCTTGCTCCTCTTTTCTGTGAAGGAATGAGTCTTAAGTTTCTTGAAAATACAGGTTACATAACACTTCTAGGGACATGTAAGTACATCCTACATGAAGGATCCACCTCATGTTTGATAACTGAAGAGCAGTCAAAAGGTTGTTTTCTAAACTTTCTAGAAGAATGAAAAGAGAAACAAATCCTTCTAAAAGGGTATGCCTTTTCAGTTTAAGTATGGAGTTATTGCCTTGGTTCTGTAACGTTATGTGCCTCCCCACCCAGACACCCACACTCTGAATTGTGTATGTTAACACATTCTCATCTGCAAGAGAAACTTCTCCGCTCAGGTTGCTAAATGTATGGGTTTCTGTCTTGCCTGTGACTCAGCATTTGCCATGAAATGTTCATAGACTTGGCAGTCATCCATCGATTCAGAAGAGAATCAATAATACTGCTAGAATTAGAATGGGATTTTCCTAGTTACGTTTACCTGTGTATCATTTCTGGCATCAAAGTAGTCCACCTGAAGGTTCATTGCCCCAGCCTTTCAAGGAACCACACCCACGGCATGCTTTTCTAGTAGATCACAAGAGAGTAAAGTGACATAAATACAACTACAAGTCATTAGAAACAGAGAGAAAAGCGAGAGAAGGTGGAGGTTGAAATAAAGAAGAGGTGAGGACAATGAGATGAGCCGAGTGTTTCCAGCAGCTGAGCAGAAAGGCTCATAAAACACCAGAATCGGTGTGGGGCTTCCTAAAGAATGTCAGAGCAAGCAAGACAGGCAGCATCTCCAAAGGTGACCTGAGACCGCAGCATCTTTTCTAAGAGCCGTAGAGGAGGGAGCTAAGTCAAACAGCGATTCAAGCAGACAAAAGCACGTGTCTAGCCAGCTGCAGTGTGTTGCTGGCACAGCTAAGAGTATAGAGAGGGAGGGATTATTTTAATTGATTTCTCAATTCATGCACCAGACAAGGGAGGGGAGTCTGGATGCCCAGACATCTGAGCAGCAAGAGGGGAAGAGCGAAGCATGAATGAACACTGGCTTTGAGGGTCAGATTTGTGCTTTGGGCAACTCAGAGAACAAGGTTGCTTTAAACAAGTATAGAAGGAAAAAAAAAAAAAGTGAAGAAAAGAGATCTGAGAAAGCCTGAGTGGGGTTTTAGGCAAGAACAGGCCTCGAAGGTGTGCTAACAAAACCTAAACCCTGAGCTTAGTTATAACTCCACCTCACCAAGAGAAAACAGCTCTAGAGTATAATTGCTGCCTCATCTAAATTGCAAATAAACGATTAACCTGTCCTACCTGGTTGGCGCTGGCAGGAGTTCGATTCAGTCTTTGGCTCCCACTGGCTGGAAGAAGTGTTGAAGAGGGGCTGGCAGGTCACTGCTGAGCCAAGGATTCTCTCTGCAGCACCGGAGGAAGGTGCCTCCTGGCAGAGCGTGCAGCAGGACCCTGCCGCACCAGTGCGTGCAAGGTCACTCCCGAGGGTCGCAAAGGCTGACACTGGCCAGGCCAGCTGCTGGAGAGGTGGCCCAAGTGTGGTTCCCAAGGCCTGCCCGGTACAACCGGTACATCTCCCGGAGGGAAGGTGCAGGGTGCTGAGTGGGTGGATGAGAGAACACCACCGAGAAAAAAGGCTCGGGTGAAGGATGAGAGAGATGGTCCTGTGAGAGAGAGGGTTGCAGGGGTATGGCAGCATCATGAGAGGAACAAGATGAAAAAGTGTGGGAAACGAAGATGAAAGGTGCAATAAATGGGTAAGGTGATGTAGAGAGGGGAATATAAGTAAAGAAAAATGAGAAAGGAGTATGGAGTAGGGCAATTTTATGTCATTTTCTGGAGAGAGAAAGGCCTAGGGTGCAAAATCCAAAAGGGGGTTTAGAGGAAGGAATAAGATAGCTCACGTGGTAGCATTTCCACAGACTAGACGGTATGTCAGTGCGTAGTAAACAGGACTGTGTGCCTTTAAGAGACCGATGTTTGTGTTTTCCCATGCTCTCCTATTGTGGAAATAACTTTCTGAGTCATTTCTCTGATCCTGGAGACAAACTGAACAGACACAAAACATAACAAAACACAATAGCAACGGGAAGAGAGAAATTCCTCCCTCCCCCTCCCACCACACACGCATTTGACGTCAGCGATCTGAACGCGCTCAGAGCCTCCGAGTGGAAGAGAAACAAGGCGCAGGCAAGAGTGCTGTTTGGTACAGACTCTGTGAGTCAAGTTCACTTCTCCACCACTGCATAAACAGTTAAAACATGAAAGCCACACTTCCCCAGTCTGTTACTCTTAAATATCTTATCCAGTCTCTTTGGTTAAAAGTCTTACCTTCCAGATTTTTCCACAGCCAGCGAACTGCAACAGGAATTTGCTAGCTTTTATAAACTTCAAAGCTTTGCACTTCAAAGACCCTGCAATTTTTCTCTCAAGCCTCACGCCCCACCCTCTGCAAAAAAGATGTCAGTTTGGGACTCTCTCTCAAAATGTCACGTTCAGGAGCTCACATACATCTGAAAATCAGCATCACAACTATGACCTTCCCAGAAAGGAGTGGAGATGGGCACTCCCCACAAGTGGACTCTCGAGACTTTCTACACCAAAACGCAGACTCACCACTGGTCAGACCCGAGACGAGCCCATTTGCTCTTTTTCTTCCTTTAGCCTCTATTACTGGGCTAAGAACTGTCTCAAACCCTTTGATATTACAGATAATAAGGTCCTACTGCAGGGCCTTACAGGTTTGGTGTAATATGCAACCTTTTTGGAACTCGTAAAACAAATCCCAAGCTTTCCCACTCCAGGGCTGCCGTACAGACTGCCCTTCGCAGCCCGCCGGGAGGAAGAGGATGAATGGAGAGGCAGAAGGGAGAAGAAAGTGTATCTCAGAAGTGGCAGTGCCTGCCCTGTGGGAGCAGCAGGCCTGGGCCGGCAGCAGGAGCAGGGTGGGTCGGTGGGTCCCTCAGCAGACATGACCCACAGCCACCCTCCTCCCCGCGGGAGAGGAGCCGCTCCTGGGGCCGAGGGGGTGGGAGCAGCCCCAGCCTTTCCCAGAGAGTTTGCAGCTTTCCCTGAAGCCTGGGTTGGGGATGGTTTCCCCTTAACGTGCCCTCGCCAGCAGCTGCTGTGAGTAAGCCGGGTGAGCCAGCCAGAGGCGAGCCCGGGAAACAGGAACCGTGCGGAGGGTGGGACTGCACAAACAACAAGGCTGGGTGAATAAATCAGGCCTGGCTGTTGGCTTCCCTGTAAGAAACCTTCCATTAAGGCTCCACTGGGTATTTTTGGACTCCACCTGTCTATTTTTAGGAAGGATAATTAATGCCAAAGGAAATAAGGAAAAAAAATAATCAAGCTTTAAGTCCAAGAATGGAAACTTTGGTATTCTCCACAAAATCACTATGATTAAAATCACTAGGATTAAAAAGGAAGAGTTACATTTCAGCAGTAAAAATAAGCTACATGTCGCTGTAAAAATTACATGTTACGTGGTGCTTGCTAAGAGAAGGGAAGCATTTCAAGGAGACAGCGCGTCACCACGTAACTGTTATTAAATGGGAGCGAGGGCACAGCGGAATGCCCAGCTTTACAAGGCGGCTGTGCCGTGGCCGTGTTTCCGTACCGCGCCGAGCTGCGCGGAGGCTCCCGGCTTCTCCCCCTGTTGTGATCTGGCGCTGGGAGGGGCTGGCTGGGACCCAGAGCCCCACTGGCACAGGCTGTGCCCTGCCCGGTGCGTGAAGTTACACAGCAAGAGGAAAATCACAGCCAAGTTATGTAGCACCCTCACCAGGTCCTTAAAATAATCTGCCTGAAGTCCAGGCTAGAAAATCAGATGGGAAGCTCTGAGAAACCCTCCCCACCCTCTTGCAGACAGGAGCCAAAACGTGGTGGAACAGCGTGTTCAGTCCTTTCAAAATTCAGCAATTATTTTACTGATAGCGATGGTTTAGATTCACATCTCTCAGCCTGATGACAAAGTCTTCCATCAGTGTTAATGTTACCATTGCTTGTAGAAGAAAAAAGCCTTTTCTTATTCATCTTCTGGTCGTCTGTTCACATTCCATCCCACTCCAAACAGCAGCTGCTTCAGAGCAGGGCCTCCTTGCTTACGCGCTCAGCATCTTCAGCACAGCATTTTTGCCCTCCTCCAAGGAAAAACACTCTGGCTCCCTACTATCCGGCCGCAATCTATATTCACTGTTACACACACAGATGCGTTTTTTATACCGTAGGGGTTACCTCATCTTAGACTGAGCCCAGCTTGTAAATTCCTAACACCGCAGGGAACATTTGTGTGAAATATCTAATAGAAATGGAACATGTCAGGGGGCGGCAGTCAGTATCTAAAGCAGTACCTCCCTTCTGGGTGCCTCTAAAAAGAGTTGCCTCTTTGCTTTGGGGAGTATCACACAAAAATCTTTTTAACTTAGAACTGCCATTTCCTGTAAGCATGACTGTGGCCTGGGAAGGGTTGTTGCTGGGATAAATCCCTGGGAATTATTTGGTACAATTCCCTAATCATACCTTTCCTGCCTGATAAACCCTTGTTCCTGTATCTCTATAATTACAAAGAACATGCTGGATGAAGATCTGTTTATTTCTAAGCACAGGGAGGTAAATGTCACCTCCCATGAATGATAAAACAATTGGAAGAACAAGGACATGCTACAGAGTGTCTTTTCTAATGAACAGTATTTCTAATTTTAAAAAGGTTTGCAGATGTGACAGGGTAACGAGCATTTGAACTACTTGATGCCAGCCATATTTTAGTGATCTGAAGCAGTATACAGTAAAAGCGAATCTGAAGTATTTCTATTTTGTATTTGCTTTCGATAATAAAATGTTACAGCAGTATTATCCACAAATCTTAGAAGCCCAGGTTCATGAGATATTTATGCTACAGCTAACAAGCTCCTGGCTTCTCTGATCATTTCCTCAGAAAACAAGTGTCATCGTGTGAAGAGAAGCCAAAGCTGGAACAGGCTTCATCAGTTCTAGAGATACGTAGCCCCCTCTTGACTGTCCCATTCTAAGGCAGAGGCACAGCAAATACCTCAAAGGCCATCAGACAGCAATAGATCTCATTGCCACATGGAAACGAGGCCAGTGAGTTCATCCAGCTCTCGGGTGACAGGTGCCCAACAGCAGCACCGCTGTCACCATCCGTGGGTGCCCCAGAGACACGTGCATGGAGGTGACAGACATGGGATGGGCGCCTTCCTCCTTGGCCGGATTCTGCTCTGAGAAACAGATCTGGGCACTGGAGCCAAATTAGTGCCATTTGCCTCTCTTCAGGGATGTGCCCCCCTCCCTCAGCCCTACAAATCCTTTAGCTCTGAAGGCAAATTTATAATGTGCTTGGTAGCATATTAATCAGCCGTCTGCAAAGTCCTGCTTAGTATATTAAATCCCAGCTAGAACCTGGAAATTCTGGAAAATCATCAACACAAGTAATGTGTCAGCTTTTCAGAAAGGGCGGGCTACAGAGCTGTTTAAACTTTGTTGAAAAGGTCAGGGAGTAGTCGGTTATTTTATGTAGTCACACATCCATAATTTGAATTAAAGTCTGTAAACAACTTCCTTTTGTTTCTTTGTAATTTCTTAAGTTAAAAAACTTCTTTAAAGAAGAAAAGCAACATTTTTTACATGAACCTTCTGTCAACATTTAAAATCCCCTAGATGGTACATTTGCCAGTTTTCTTTTCCTGGAATACTGGGCAGAAGACAAGAAGTCAATAACAGATTTTACAACCAACTCTGATGCCAAATTAAACTCATGATTCTTCTCAGTTCACATAAATCATGTCTTTTGGAGAATGTTACCCAGAAGTAATGCAAGAAGAGATAAAGGAATTTTCCCCTGCAGTTACATTCCCATCACTGACTAATTCCAATGTTTTGTACTTACCTTCAAATCAAGTTCAGTTCCAGAGCAGAGAAGTCAAAATTCCTCCCGATTGCGCAGGCAGGACATTGGACTTTAATGGGACTCTTTTGTGTTATGTTTATCAGTTTTACCTACGGTAAATGTACTCATATACTTACTAATTTAAATGTATTCATAACGGGGTCCCACACTAGCCACTGCCATTTGCTCTACTTCCTTGCTACTCACTTCAATTCAATAATGAGGGCTTTTTATTATAATTGGCAGATGAAATCTAATGAGTGGTATTTTACATTTTTCAAAAAACTTGAATATAGCAAAACTTACATGCTGTTGAGTCTTGTGTGAGAGGTATGGTTGCTTGGGTCTGCCTTGCTTCCTTCCAGTCACTCCAAGAGTTTTCAGTCTCTGTAGACATCCTGAAGATGATTTGCTGTGGAAGGAAGGAAGTAAATTCGGTATTATTCTGCAGAGCGCTGAGACACACGGCTTTTCTATTCAGATGGTTCTGTGACCTTCTTGAGTGAACAGAGTGGCTTAATATGTTTCTGTGCAGAAAGACAGTATTTTCATCTTGCAAGTGTAAAATGGGGAGCAACAGGAATTCTTTAGGAATCTCTCCAGCCCCAGGACCTCAGGTATCTGCCTTGGCCTTTGCTTCCTCAGTCAGATTTTTCTTGGTTCTTATGCTGCACATAGCTAGACATTTGAGCTAATGCTGTGATCACAGAAATAATAATCATGGTTTTGTTCATTTTTTTGTTTTGGTTTCATGGCCCTTTGTGACTTTAGATTAGCTATTTAGCAGTCTTGTAGACCATTATTATCAGCTCCTACTGTAGCCCCATAAAGTCTGCTTTCTCCTTAAAGTCTTCATTGTCCCTCCTAGGGAACAATAGCTAGTTTTATAGCTATGTTAGGTTGCGTGAACTACTTTCATTTTGCTGCCTCTGAGTTAACAATATTAACAACTTTATTTTAGCAAGACATCCAGGTTAGGTGGAGTTTTGGGGAAAGGTTCTCAATTTGTTCTTTAAAATGTACTTTTTTCTAACAGATGTGGTTACATGAAGAAAAGCATTGCAATTGTGTTTTAAGTAGAGGGAGTCTTTCAAATATGGTGATAACTCAGAGTGATACATAGATTTACATAGAAACACAACACGTGAGGAAAAGCCTGTAGAAATACCAGATAGATGTAAAAACTGAAGACTAGAACTATAAGCAATGAAGAATAACACAGAAATTATTGGGAAAGCATTAAGCGTGAATAATAAAAGGTGAAAAGACTCACTGTGAGGTGGAACAGTCAGTTCTTTTCACTAGAGAAGGGTTTATCTGCAAAGCCTCATATTCTGAAGAAAACTCTGCTTTTGAACACAATTCTGTAAAGTAAAATCAAATATGCACTTACATATGGTTAATTTTGTAAAACTTTTTTGCTTTCAAGGTAGTTACTTACTGAACTCTCTGAAGTATTAAAATCCAGTCACATAACCTAGATATGATATGCTTTTAACAGTTCTGGCTACAGAGCTGCCCTCTGGTTCTAGGAGTAAAGTTTACCCAGTCAGTGATCTTTCTTGAAATTTATTGATCTCATAAAAGGCAAGGCTTAGAACTCTGACTCACATCACATAGGGGCTCCAAAAAACGCTGCTTTTTACAAATATTTCCTAGTTACACAAGGAGTTCAACTGAGCCATCCACGTAGAAATCAAACAAATGAAAATTAGATAAAAGAAAGTTTTCCTGTAGCAAAGATGATTTCTACATTTAAACAGCATTAGAAGTAAATGATGCAGCTTTTCATAGGATTTTGAAGTTACCAGAAATCAAGTATAAGTGCCACAGAAGAAAACTGGAATCAGTTACGACAAAGCTGACAGGCTGGGAAGAAATCCTTTCTATCAGCACTCTGCAGATGTGGGCTATTTCCTCTCTTTTTGTTAAGAAATCAGATTTTCACTACACGCTATTAAAAATCAGCATCTATCACCACTTTTCTGTGCCGTGGTATGTGACACCAGCGCTGCTCCCTGCATCCTCCCCCCAGGAGATCAGAGGGTGGTTCACTGGTAGCGGGTGTGCAGGGGCCACTCCAGTCCAGGGAGAAGGATCTTCACCCCAAAGAGAACCATTTGACAGGGCGACCCAGAGGAAGTAATGATTTACTAACACTGGTTTTCCTCTTTCGAACTTTTTATAAGAGAGATTAGCAACAAGCAGCACAAATTAAAATGCTATTTTCTGAACTTTTGGATTGACTAAACACTCATCCATGATAGTTCTGGGCAGACAGGAAACAAATCTCCAAAACAAGCTGAGGGAATCCGAACATTCAGATTTTGGCCAGGATGTCAATCAGGGAGGCCAACCAATGCTAGATTTCAACAAGTAAATCCTTATGTTGCTTTAATGTCCTTTCCCCAGCAAGTCTCAAACTGTTTCTTGAGTGTAAATTCCAGTTCTGCAAGCAAGTCTGCCCTGTGTTTTCCTGAAGCACTCTTGGAGTCGATAAAGCTCTAGAAGGATTCAGGAATCTGATCATATTGAACAGATTGCATGGCCTTTAAATCAATACAAAAAGAGTACACGAGAATTATTTGTTGTACCACTGCAATAAAGGTAAAATAAGTCCATTATCAATCGGCCAGGCAGATAACTTTACAGTGTCCTTATATTTAAGAGCCATATTCCTAGAAACTAGTCATGCCAGTTAAGAAAAACATTCAGCAAATGCACAGATTTGAGCATGTCCATAACCCTGGCTGAGTTGGGGGTGCTGACCCTGACCTTCTCTTCTCTCCTTAGGTACTGTATGTTTGCACCAGGAAGAAAGAAAATCCTAGCGGCAGGTTGGCACATTGGGAGATGGACATCTTTGAGATCTGCAGAACAGGTAGACATGTTCAAAGATGTTTTTTCTCCCCCCTGAATTATTTTACTATCTGATTCACCCCCAATTCAAATTCAAGATGATGTGATACAGCAACTACTGAAGGTAAACACGTTATGAAAACAGGCACAATAATAAAATGGTTAATATGGAACTTGAAGCAAGAATGAAAGAAGGGTAAGAACAAAAAATTCAGTATTATATTATAAAAAATAGGCCCTTTCAAGCCCTTTAAGATTACTTGAAAATATTAGAGGTTTAACTGATACATAATTAATCATCAATCCACTGTCTAAAGGGAGGGCCAGCCCTACACTAACTAATAGTTTTATCAGTCACCCAGGGAAAGTGCTTAAAGGAATTATTAATAATATTAGGAGATTAAATTATTGGATGCTAATATAGAGTAATCTGGATTTCTCAGTAAACTGGGTACAAGTGGTTTTGATATCATCAAAATTAACTCAGACATTTAGGAAAAAAACCAAGAATTAGCTATACTCACCAGACGGAGGACTCCAGCTCAGGAAACCAAGGACTCTAAAAAAAACTAGGTCAAAGAGCAGCTGAATGCGAGCTGCCTGTACATCTTACAGCCAGAAAGACTAAAGACATCTTTGTGAATAAACTATACAATAATTTTAATTGGGAAATAAATTTCTACTGAAATGCAGACACTATAAGTTCTTATATAGAATCAGAGACTAATTCAGAAGATGCTGTCTCATTCAGCTGCAGGCTGTCCAAGCAGAGACTCTCTGAATTCGTACTTGTTGGAGCTGGAGTGTATTTCAGAAAAAAAAGCTTTGAGTCTTATTCAGGTTCCACAGATCAAGGGAGATGTTAAAAGGCTGGAGGATACTTGAAGAACAGGCATGAGAAACCTTACACTCCAGGAAGGGTAAATAGGTGTTTGCAGCAGCCTTGGACAGCACGGTGTGCTTAGCCTGACACAGGGGGCTACGGGGTGCCCCTGTCAGAGGGTACAAGCAATTCCAGGGCAACAGACAACTCAGTCAGGAGTGAAATGACATCCAAAGGCAGAAACTGGAGTGAGGTTAGAAACAAAAGTTTTTTAAAAAACTGGCTAATTAACTGTTGGCACAACTTACCACTTGTTAACATAACTTCTTCACCACTCGGGATTTCTCTAAAGAAACGCCGTAAGTCAAAATAGTTGTTTGACAAATATCCTGTCTGCCACCTCATGGCTTGGGCATGGGTTTCCCAAGGAGCAGTGACAGTCACCGCCTGGGCTGTGCCACAGCAGCCCCCGGCACGGCAGCGCTGGCCCTCCTCGCAGGGAGCCAAGGAATGAGGAGTGCTCCATACAAACCAGAGCCAAACGGGCCCGGCAGTGCCCAATTTCTGGCCTTGGCCTCAGATTGTCAGTTACCCAATTTATGCAAAGTAATCTCGATATCAAACCGAGTGAAACTTATGGCAGCAGACAAAAGCTTGTGATGAGCCAATTAACACCCCGCCCCGAGTCTGCATCGTGCCCCTTGGCCCTTGCTTCTTGTCTAGGCTTCAGCATTTCCCCAGCATAGCGCTGAGTACAAAAAGCACAAACAAGAATTCAAGCAAACAGATACTTTAGAAATAAGTTAATTTTATTGAATAGGCATTATAGCTTCTCTCCCTTTCAAATAACGGAGAAGCCAATTCACACAGATTACAGAGCTATCAGTTACTTTGAATAATCTTTCATAAAAGAAAGAAATTAAATACAGTTCTGCTATAAAAAGTGCGACAGTTATAACTGGAAGTTTTTTCAAAACAAAAGCAAGTTTTACTACCTATTGCAAAAATTGGTTTAGTGCTTTAATACTTTACAAAGTAACAATCCCACTGCTAAAAACAGCTCTTACACATCATCTTTGTCAAAGTATGGATCAGATTAAAAATGACATTTTAATTGAATTTGAATGAAAACTGCATGTAGAAAAGGTTCTCAAGAACTCACACTTTTCACAACAAAAAATACTCATTATCTTTTAATGTTAATTAATGCTCTTGTTTCTTTTGAATGATGGATTTAAACATGATATGGTAATAAGCTTAAAAATGATCAACTGTTTTGTTTGCAGACAAGTGACTACAACCAATCACGTCCTTAAAGAATGAACAGGAAAGGGAATGGGAAAAGATAAATTCACTCCTTTCATATGGGATAAAAGTTTTGCATGAAATGGTCAAATACAGAGAAACCTGAAAAGTCACTTCAGCTTTAAATAAATTTCTGATATATTTGTTATATTGTTTATTTAAATCCTAAATCAATCTTTTCTAAAATAGTATAAATTTATAGACGACAACAAGAAACTCAGGCTCTGAAAAATGAGAAGGATGGTATGATTACCAAGAAGTTGAATTCTTAGCCAACAAAAATCAGTGAGACTTGCTTTATTCCTTATTAACATTTACTTAAGCCCCAGTGAGAGCCAACTACTATATTTCTTTGAAATATGGACTTCAAGTACAAATACATTTATTGTACATTTCTACGGTTTCAAAAATGCTGAGTTTGCTAGGTTATTAGAAAGAGTCACATTACCTGTCCTGATTTTTTAAACTTTGTATAATTAGCTTTGGTTATAATTGAAAGAGACCTTCAGTTAATGATCTATAAACTAAGGGTGTGACATCTGCGTTATTTTATTTTGTCTGGGGAGACAAGCCACTCTATATGCAAACTGAACTGAGGAAGCCAGATCTTCTTTATTGGAAAATCTACCACGGGCTTTAAGGACAAAGAGCTTTAGAATTTGTCTAAGGAAGTAGAACACGAAAGGAAAAACATTAGCAATAGCAAAAAAGATGTACCAACAATTTGGGGAGCACATATTATACAACAGTAATAGGAAAGTTATAATGAATTAGCTACATATACCTTTTGTGTATAATAATTCAGACTGTCCTTCAAGATTTGCCCTAATCTGAGAGGCATTGGGTTTTAACAACACAGGATTCTGTAACAAAAAAGGTAAAATACACCGAATGGCAGAAATACATGTAAACAGCATTGATATTTTCAACGTTTCATTCAACTTTTTCCATACAAAAATGTTAGTCACAGGAATCAATGAGGAAGAACGAGGACTTCCAAGGAGAACAAAGTCTTTCAGCCACACAACAGTCAACTTCAAGGCATTATGAAAAGTTTATAACAGTGTTTTACGTCTTAAAATTGAATGCAAAATAAAGCTCTAGACGGGCTCCAGTAAGAAAACAAGATCTTAATGCAGATTTGAAAAACTGCTTCACAGCTGAATCCTGGTAAGACTGACACATTCCAAACACAACAAGGAGCGAGCAGGGTAGGAGCAATGGGCTTGGAAAAGAGACAGAAGTAATTGCTCCTCCCCAGGAAAGAGTACAAACCTAATCCAGATCACTGGGACAGAGTTTTATACAAAACTGTCAAAGCAGGCCTGGAATACTCTGTTTGGGAACTCCTAGCCGCTTAGGTCTATGTGGCTAATTCCCTTCATTATTTAATCTAGACTTAGATCCTGTTTGTTCTCCTTGGTTTATGGTGAATGAGCAGAGATTGATACGTGCATGCAAAGCTCCTTGAGCAGCTCCAGGGGAAAAGCATTTTTTGTACTGTACATGCACTATGTGCATCATACAAAGACCATATTTACAGTACTTAGAATCTTAAGCAAATAAAAAATAAAATCATTGCTTAATTTTTGTTAGTATTAAAACATAAGTGCACACAATTTGCAAAGTTTCAAGACGAGAGCGCGTCTACCACGCCCGCATGGCTGTGTTTCAATTCATACCTGATTGCAAGCCCGTCACAAGGAGATGCAGGGCATTCTCTGAGCCCGAGATGCCATGTTCTGCTGCTACATCTCCTGGGCATTTTAACCAAAAGCATGGGGAAGAGGCTTCGTGTTACTTAAACCTGGAGGCAATGACAACAAGGCAGTGTTCCACTTCATCTCGGCTGCAAAGATTCTGTTTAGACACCACGGGGCCAGGGTGAACTGTGTCTGTGTTAAAGGCAAGAATGGCCAGGCTTGCTCTCTGTTGGCTGGGCTGGCCATGGCTCCCAGGCTCCCGACGGACTGCCAGGCTGCATCAGGCAAAGGTGCTGTGCCCAAAGGGTTCTAATTTTATTCTGTGGCAAAGCAGTTACATGGGATTTACCTAAAAATGTGGCTTTTACCTCCCAGTTTGCATGAGAGCGAAAGTGTACCTCCAGTGTAACTCCATATTTACATTGATTTTGCATGGGAACAAAGGAAGAACTGGGTCACTGTCATACCAGCTTACACTTCCCCTTTGTTTTTTTTTTAAACAGCATTGGAAAGGGGCAAAATGAAAACGAAATACACAGCCGGCACACAAGAGTCAGGCACTGCTCAGTTCTAACACTGGATCACACTTCTGCCATCTCAGATGATTCTGCCACTCGAGTAGAATTTGCTTTGTTTAAGAAGGGCAGAAAACTTGCCATTTTTCTCTCCCTTCTTCCCCAATAGCAAATTCTGCAACAGAGTAAGAGACTACATTATATGCAGAGATGAATGTCAAAACAACATTTCTCTGTTTCTCCAGAATACAGGAAGATCTAAAAAACTCCCAGTCTTGACAGGAAAGAGTTTTTGATACATCTTAACTGTTTTACCTCTTTTTAGTATTTTGGTGCCATGATTACTCCAGTACCTACCACTATCTCTCTAGTTTTACCCCTATTTCCTCTTTTGACAAAGGTTTCCCGACACGCTGACGCTGAGCAAAGAATTACAATTTTTTAAAGTAAAATTTTTTAGGATTAGAGGTTATTCAGATGGCTAGGCATGCAGTTAGGTAGACTTACAGCAGGCTGGAGTATTTTACAGTCATGGTTAGACGAGGAAGCGGGACAGAGGCTGCATCCAGTTAAGTGACTCTCAGTCCCCAGAGAGTCGTAATTTTAAGGCTGTTTGGAACACGGTGGCTTTTACCCATATCACATGTTCCACAGTGCAAATGTGCATCAGCCGTTTCAATTCTCTTGGTAGAGTACGTGCATTCAGGTAATGGGAGATAAAACAGCAATCAGAACAGTATATTCACTTGGGAGAAAAAAAACCAAACCCAAACAAAACAGTGATCATGATATCCATGAAAAAGTCTCAAATCCCCCCTAAATCAGTGGCATACACTAGCCCTGTTAAGAATGCAACAGTTAAACAGACAATTATATGGTGTTTTGGTACAAGGCAAGTCTCTCCATATTCAAGCAATCACTTTATGAATAAGCCCAATTATTTGTTCACAGATGGAAAAATCACTAAAGAGAAAATGGAAATTCCATTGACTGAAAAGAAGCATAGACTAATAAAGAAGAGCCCTGAATATGTGTTGGAGTAATGCTCGCTTGATTGTTCTGAAACCAAGAAAGAACTTTTGCTCCGACAGAAATTGATGCTTAGTACATCTTAAAACCAGTCTATTTATTAGGAGAAACCTGGATGCAGAATCTTAACATTAGGCGTCCAGATTTGATAATTTTGGTTGCAATACATACTTTAATAGTAATTCTGGAACAAATAAACAAACCCCAACAAACTGAACCACAGAAGTTATGGAATTTTAAAAACTACAGAGACTCCTGACTTAGCATATGCATTAGTTTGCAGAGTCTTTTTTGCAGAGTTCATCAGTAATTGATATGTACAGTACAAAGAACTATGAAGAAATAAAATTTGAACACTTTAATCTGCAAGAAGCTAATGCATATTTCATATATATTAAAACACAATGTATCTGCCAGTTAAAGGATGATATTTCTATGATCTAGAGGGATTCTTT
Organism: Tringa tobata; assembly: GCA_033628505.1. Classification (NCBI taxonomy): domain Eukaryota; kingdom Metazoa; phylum Chordata; class Aves; order Charadriiformes; family Scolopacidae; genus Tringa; species Tringa tobata. The sequence continues at coordinate 2,123,549 of JAHREE010000136.1, forward strand.
TCCCACAGATACTAAATGATCGCACTGATTATTCATTCTTGATTTTCATTTTGAAGGAACAGTAAGTCTCTGATCTTGTTTTTTTTAAAAAAAGCAAAGTAGTATTACTCCAATGGATTCAGGGTGTCTTATGAATGTCCCAAGTCAATCAATATCTCTAAGGAAATGTTTCATTTGGTAAGAAAACTTTCCAGATGAGTGTTTATTCAGAAGCTGCTTATAAAAGTAGCTATTGGTAAGGACTGGAAAGAAGAGTAGAATTAAATAGAGAGGGACAGTGTTGTACCAAAAATATATAAAGAAAAATTTAAAGCTTTTCAATTAAAAAAAATTGTATATTCAACTCGCATTAGATACAGATGTGCACAACAGACAGAGCAGTTAGAAACAACAAGTACATTTACAAAGCTTTCTTTTCATGGTTAATATCTACCAGCATTTCTTAAGGTAACCTACTAAAATGATGACCCTGTTTATAATAAAGGCGCAAAATATTGCTCTGTAGCATATTTTCAAAATAATATAAAAATAATTTCTATATTACAATTTAAACTTGGCTTGTAAAATTCCAACATAATACAGCCTTAAATCTACAAACAGAACATACTTACAAACACCTTTGTGTTGTTTTCCTCTCGTTTTTAACAATATAGTATTTTAGTCATATACACTGGAAATTAATGTGCAAATTAAAATAAATACTAGTGTCTGTTACTGAAATAATTTAAATTCTATGCTATATACTGTTTGGTGATCCTCTGCGTAAGCTGCCATACCCTAAAACAAATACTCTTCAAATACACTGACAGAGACTTAAAATACACTAAGCTGAAAAGCCATCTACAATCAGCATCAGTTATTTTGCTTCTCTGGACCTATGTTTATTTGAGATTATTGTGGTTTTTATTAACATACGGGGTTTCACCTGTGCAAAACATTCCCAGTGCTATGAAGACCTCACTCCCTTTACTCGCTCGTATTTGACTTTCAACTCCAGCCCGCAAGGGTTTTGTGTGTCCATGAAGCACCTGGTTTAAGGCCCCATTACTAATGGGATTCTGTCCGCAGGTTTCAGAGGACAGCAGATCTAGCCCTAAGAGGCCTAAGGCTTCCCTCCCTCTGCTCCTCAGGCAAAATTCTCATCAATTCTCTCCCGGGAAGAGTGAGGTCAGGCAGCCTGAGGGGAACAAACACTGGCGAAAGGCTCGGGCCTCCACCCCACAAACATTTATGCTTTTTCTTAACAGCTGTGTTAAGTTTCTGAAAACAAGTAGTCTCCTTGATGTCAGGGAGACTATTCCTATTAGTGAAGTTGAGCACCAGTGTAACTGTTTGCAGAGTCAGAGAGTTAGAGGGCAGTATTTTGTCAGATCTGTGCTGTGCATTTTTTTGATATCTACACATTCATCACACGAGGAGTAGATAACCCTGAATATGCCTGTATGTACAAGGGCTGGTATTGCCTCAGACTGCTTTCATCTGCACTCCAGCTGCGCAAAGCCACGTAAAGTGTCCCTCCGCAATGCTTTCTGTATCAAGTCACATCACTGCTCACATCACCAGTTTTCCAATTTAGAAAAGACAACTCTGGAGACTTCACTTGGCCTATTTAGACTTCTTAAGAAATAAGCAACACAAACCTCTCCAAGTACAGCATCTTTCTTTCACTGATCCATTTAAGGTTACCTTTGACTTAGGAAGAAGAAACTAATGGCTAAAAAAGCTGGGTCACACACTATATTTCCATTGCATTTATAAAACTCAATGAACCATAATAACAAAAGGGGAATCAATTGTTTTAAAATCCAAAGTATCTTAAATTACTTTTGATAATCTACACCACCTTCTTCTGAATGAGCTGCTTGTTAGCCATGTGCTACAACTGACACCCACATCTGAAAAAATACTTGTAAAGTCTAGCAATAGTTTATTAACTCTTTATAAAGCATTTAAAATGGAACTTTAATATAAAGTGTGACTGAAACCCATTATGTATTACAGGCCTCCTCTGTTACGAATAGACCTTTGTATCAGAGTTTATGAACAACGTAAAAAAATTGCATAATAGGTTTAAGCCTTTTTTAAATTAGAAAAATTGCACGTTCACACATTAAAAGATCCCAGCTTCCTCCAACCTAAATATCTCCTGGTGATTTTGGATCTATTTGAGGAAGGTATAGCCTACCCAGGATTTAGTCTGTACTTTTGAAATCTGGACAACAGTGGTAATTGTTGAATCACCATCAAGGAGAGAGGGGAAAAAAGCAAATGCAAAAATATATATGTGTTTTGCAGCCACTTGAGCTAACAGAAGAAATTAACACAGTCCTCCCAAAACAATTTCTGTACAACGGGGACTAAGTAATAATTCTAATGAGCTCTGGAAGGTACAGAAACCGCAGATCAGGCACAAGAAAGGACTTGCTGGCCTGTGGGCTACATGAGCTTTCAATGTAAGGAAAAATAAACGAGAGGAGCAGTCAAAGGTTAGCCATCTAGTGCAACAGAAACTCACAGCTGAAGATTATTCCCTCTCATACCTACTTAAGGAATGACACAATTTCTTTCAGTGCTGGTGAATGCAGCTCATGAGCAGTTGGGAATTCTCATTGAAAAAAATAAGTAGAAAATTTCCTCTTATAGCTAGACTCTTCTTTTAATGGGACAATCACTTCTTCAGGAGGAGGCATTCCATCTGTATGTCTGGGCTGTTAAATACTAACTACGGTATCCCATTTAGACAACTGCCACAAATAGCTCAGAAAAAAAGGACAACTACTAGGAAAAGATGGGTAGATTTTAACTGGCAAATTGCCTTGTAGGCATGCAGCAGGCACAACTGAAACGTGTTCTGTCAGTATTTCATGTAACAGATATTTTAAAATGAGCAATCCAGTAGTGGCAGCTATTTATGGAAATATCTGAGTGACTTGAGGATGACACTGAACACTGAAGTTTGTTATTCCATACAGTCAAGCCTATTATTATCCAGAAGATCAATTAATTTTTCAAATTAATCTAACATAAAGGTACAATCTACTCAATAATTTAGAATAGAGCAATTTGTCTAAATATTGACCAGCTGTAAAACTCTTTCGAGTAGTAGATCTTAAAAACATCATCTAGAAACAACCCTTTTGAAAAAGGGGAAACAGCAAATTCTCATGTTAATTGCTTATTTTTACGTATGTGCTGTTATTTTTTTTTTTGTCCTCATTTAGGATACAACTGCCTTAAATACACGGGCTGGTGTACTTTGCTGCTAATGTAATATTTCTTAAGCACAATTTTACATAGAAGCAATTCTCAGAGTATCAAATGCTACTGCTACTCTAATGCTCTAAGAATTCTTAAATATTTATTTCTTTCATGAAGTTTCATCCTGTCAGTTTTCTCAATCTCAGCAACAAATACAGTCAAGTATGATATTTGATTTGTTTTAAATTGATCTGGCTTGGTTTAGCATAATCTGCACAGATTTCTTTGGCAATAAGAACTTACATGTAATCACAACAGTTAACCAAAAAAGGACACTGCTGACCAGGGTACACAGCCAGAGACATGGGGTTTAGAATGTGCTTACCTTCAGGACAGAGGTGACATGGAGTTTTAAGCTCTCATTACGCATACCAGTACTTCCCTTTAATGAAGGAATGCAAATTCAATAACATTCAGTGTATGCTCAGAATACAGCAAGAAATACAAAGTACAGGTGTGGATTCATGGAACAGCTAACACGGCCAAGGCCATGACTTTTTAGGAGTGGCCAACAGATTTATTTTGAAACTATTCTTTAAACCTCCCATTCAGCAGAAAACCTAAAGATGTTATCAATGTAGAGTATGTGCTCAGTCCCACAAATTTCAGTGGGATATTAGCAAAAGCTCATGTGCTTTTCCTGAAAGCCAGTACACGTCAGCATAGGTTTGTGTATCTTGTTTCACAGACTCCTTTAGGCTCAGTTTCAAGGCTAACAAGGATGAACTGTAAGCAAGTGAAACGCTGCCACCACGTCAAGAATAAAAATTGGGGTACAGCAGAAAAGAATCAGAAACAAAGACTCTTTGGCAAAGAATCTTTCCTGTGCAGGCCAGAAAGAAGTGCTATTCCATAACGAGTAAGGCAGAAATCATTTTCTGCACCTTTAACTGGCAAAGTAAGTGGTCTTGAAGGTTATTCTTCACCTATTTGTGGAAAATGAGCTCTTAAAAAAAAAAAAGAAAAAAAAACACGAAGGTAGACAGTAAATGAGCCGTTGCTTACAAGTGTAACAACACTAAAGATCTACTCTTAATACATCATGCCAGTTGATGGCAGAGGGGTGCAAAACCGGCAAGCACTATATTAATGAAAACCTCCTAATGCCATACATCTCCTTTAACAGTATTTGCTGTGTCTGCTTTACAGAAATGTTTCTATGACTCAAGTTTCATTTTCAAAACTATTGCAACTAGTTATGCAAATATTTGGATATCAGACTTGTGCAAATCTGTGCTAGAAGTTGCCATTCAGAATGGAGGTATTTTATAGCCACTTGGGAACCTCCTGGTAGGTACATAACTCACTCTAGAAGAGTCAGAAATAGGTGGAGCCAGCAGCCTTCAAGAAAGGCTCACAAGTAGTTATGTTTGCAACAACTATCAACTGGTAATGCTGAGAAAAGAATAAATAAATAATGATTAAATTAACGCAACGGCGAAGGGAATCAATTGATGCAATACATTTGTTTTGATAAGCAGTTAATTCAGTTCTAAAATGATCCTAAATTTCCTAACTGGTCGTAAAATTTTCCAAATCTAATAACATTTTTATAATTTACTTTAACATTTCTCTCAATTTTAACAGCAATGAAAATAATATTGAAATTCAGGTGCCCAAAACTAACCTATGTGGTGTTTTTCTGTGATGTGAAGTCTTGCCAGTCATTATGTATTTTTTATAAAACCAGTTTAAAAATTCAGTACAAATAAAAGTGGCTTGTCTACTATTTTATGGAAATGTAGAAATAACTGGTAAGAACTTAAAATTAGGAAGAGCTACAGCCCTCATGAATTGAGATCTTTCACTCCCATTTTCCCAGAATCATTCAACTTCAGACTAAAATGAGTACAAACATTAGTAGTAGTGCTGCCATGTTAGAAATGTGCAGTACGCAAAATCACTACCCTCATGAAAAAAAAGGCTATGAAAAATTTAGGTTTTACTGAGGAAAAAACACTCTCATAATAGCTCTAGGTTCTCAAATGTCTACAAGGCAGATACTACCCTACTACAACACCACATCTCCGGTATTATGACTTTCCCCTATCATTCTACTACCTGAGTGATGTCAGTGTAAATTCAGGCACCATTAGTAAATTTTTGACCAAACATATACACAGCACTGACAAAGGAGTAAACAACCCTTCAGCTTACCAGTATATGTAAAAAAGACACTGACAAAATGGAAAATAATATTTTTTTTTTTATGATAAATTAATCCTGTTATTTCCTCATTGCCCCGGAAAAGCGAAAAGCTAGACACTATTTACTCATCAATCCTTTATTCTTTTTTTAAGGATTCCTTTTACTGCAATTCAACACTGTTTACTTTGTAAGTACGAAAATGGTAAAACTAAGTAGTCACGGAAGAATCCTCAATGCCGGTGTCCCTTGCTTTCTCTCTCCCTGCGTTTTAGCTCTTCTTTGTAGCAGTATGAACAGTAATTTTCAGTCTCAGGACGACCATAAAAGGAACAGTTCTCCTTCTTACAGCGGTTCTGCTGGATGGAATATATTGGGCAAACTGTGCTTCTGCCTTGATTTTTATCATTGTTCAACCAGGTCTGAGGAGCATCCTCATCAGCATATTCTAAGCAGTCTCTGATATCGCCAGTATTGAATCCATTTGTGTATGTCTGAGACTTGTGTTCCGTAGGCATGGCATAGCTCAGCGATTCCACCGTGTTCACCGTACGGATACCGGATAACCGGGCTGGGCTATAGCTTTGAGAAGACAGCGATCTGTTTTGTTGGGGATAGGTGGCACAGGTTTTTAAGGTGCCAACCACTGGCTTGTAGGTATCATCTTGGAAGCTCGATGGCTTGGAGTTGACATCATGCAAATGGATGACGCTTTGCCTTTGAACGGGTGGCGTATGGCTATAGTGGGCAGATACCGGAATGGGTCCACTTTTCTTAGCACCATTAGTAGGCGAAGAAAATGACCCGGGAGTGGGACTAGTGCGATCTTTAAATTTTAAAACCAGTTGAGTCGTATGGCTTTGAGGCAAGACGGGTGATGCCCTATCCTGAGGAGATGTTTCTAATTTTTCTTTTGAATATGCTTCTGGCTCCAGTTTCCTATTAGATGACCCATTGGATGACCCATTCAGTGCAGCCTTTTTCTCAGCATCCTTTCTTTTCTGTTCCTGTTCTGCATTGAAACGCTCCTGTGCACTGGTCAGGTAATAGCCTATCATCTCCTCATGGAACTGATGCCTATGACTGGTCAAAAGAAGGCCAGCAAAAATAAACTTCCGTTCACCCTGCATGGCAGCTCTCAAAATATTTAGGCTGAGTTTCACATCAGTGCTGTACTTCCATGGGTCAGACTGCTTGTCAGAAAAGGATTTAGTGTTCATCTTTTCAACGGGTGAGTTGCTGGCTCTCTCAGTCGGAGATGGAGTGGTCTTCTCAGATGGAGAAGTGCTCGCAGACTGTCCGGACTCCTCTTTGCTGCCTTTTCGAGACTTAGACTTTTTCTCTTTGACTTTCTCTACTGCATCACCATTTTTTCCATTCCCTGAATTGGCTCTGCTCATTTTGCCATGTACCAGGCCTCCGAGACCACCCATATTCTTTTTCAGTTTAATTCCCAGGGTTTTACTGAGGCTTCCTATTTTATTGGCAACTGAATCCGTCCTGTTTTTGTCTTTATCTTTCCTCTGTTTGTCCTTTTCTTTTTCTTTACTGTTTTTGCCATTATTGCCGTTGGAATTACTACAGATGGAATCTCGGTCTGAGTCCATTGAGTCAGCCAGAGACTGAACATCTTCCCCGGCTGAAGCTGTAGGGGATTCTGGTTGAGCCAAAGGGGCCTGCTATGGAAAAGTAGTTACAATTAGATACTGCAAAATCAGTTTCATACAGGGACTTGGTGCAAAAAAACCCCCCAAATCCAATATAGATTCTGACACTGATTTTAAACGTACTTCCTAATTCATGCACTGACACCTTCAACTGGTTTCTTCACCAAATAATGCTTATTTGGCTCTGCTGCCTATGTATCTTGCTTGTTCCTAAAGTAGCTTTTGGCTCATTTCAAGCACGTTTGCAGAACAGAGGTCATTCCCTCAGAGTTTCTGTGAAAATCAGTGTCTGAATAACGGGGAGATGCACGTTAGTGCTCCCGCTGGGGGGACGGCTGCAGCACAGCCTCCCTGCTGGGCAGCACAGCCTCCCTGCTGGGCAGCCGCTGGTCTGCGAAGAGACCGGCCCCGCAGTGCCATACAGGCTGCCTCTCAGCCGGGGAGACAGAGAAACTGGTATCATGATGGAAGGGAAATGAGGTTCTGCTGAAAGCTGAGAGGGGGATGTGGCACGCAAACCTGTATGCAGCAATATTTCACAGGTCATTTTTGTTCAAACCCCAACTTCTTAATTTCTTCATCATTCAGGTCTCTGGTGCGTGAAAATCAAAGGTACGATGCACCAGAGCTAAACATCTTGCCTGTAATATTAAACACTAAACTTCAGGAAGTAGACTGAGGAATACAATGAGGTGTATTCATTCTTACTGGAAATAAAATGCAGACAAAACTGGTGTCAGAAGTCAGAGTTCCACCTTATATTTTAGGTAAGGTGATAAAACATCTTTCTTGAAAATGCAATATGGATCCTAGGATACTTTAAAACGTGGCTCTATTCATTTATTCCTGCAAGACTTAGTCTTGCTTTCAGGCATCATGAAGCTAAAATTTGCTAAACACGAAACATTTAACTAACCATAATGATTCAGAGAAAAAAAAAAAAAAAAAGCTCTGGAGATGCATATACTTCCAGTATAAAAATGCTATAGAAATGCACTCCTGCTTCTTGTCCCTGGGTACTGCAGTGTCCTCTCTCTCTGGAATCGCTGAGCCCCCATCACCCCGTCGGGAGCAGAGCTGTTAGCCCAGCTTGGCAGAGGAGGAGACGGGTGCTGGAGTGACCTGACCACACTCGTGGCAAGTGCGAAGCAGGGAGAGGTAACCCAGGTCCCACAAGCTTCAGGCTCACAGTTTACGACTACAGGACCGTTTTGCCTCTCCTTTTTCTGATGTGGTAGTTACCACTGTAGAAACTGTAGAAAAATGCATTTTCCCCCACTTGCAGCTTGTTAAATGCTTTCTCCTTTTGTGTTCTGTTCCTCCTTTCAAATCCCATCTGTGTAGGCTGTCTAAATCACCTCCAGCCTCTCCTAGCAACCTTTTCCCTCCAGACTAACCCCTCCATCCATTCCATGTCATTTGCAGAGAAATTTGCAGCTGACTGGGTGCCAGCTGAGCACAGTTCTAAAATAGCTTTCTCAAAGAATGAGGCTCCCGTTCAGCGCCAGTCTGTGCCCTTTCGTCAGCCGCTCTAAACTGGGAGCCGTCTCGGGGTGCCAATGTATTCTCAGAAAGCGAAAGAACTCGGGACTGGTGACCCAACAGTGGCATTAGAAGGGCAAGCCAAAGTTCTCAGAACACAATGGTGAGAAAAGGTCTATGTTAAGGTTTTTCTGAACTACACAGACTGCTGAAATAAGTTACAGAAAGATTAAGCTGGAAAATACATTTCAAAACAGAGTTGCAAAAAAATAAAAGCAACTGTGTTATTAAAACAAGTAACTAGAATGTTAAGGTTGACTGCAGTGACAGTGAGCCACGAGTGACTGTGTCCCTGCTGCCAGGACACTGGTGTTCCTGGGCAACTGGCCAGTCCAGGCACTGCCCCACACAGCACCCTGCCCTGCCTGGCACCTCTCCTCTTGGTTAGAGCGAGGGGAAGTTACCTTACCCGTGTCTCAGACGGTATGCGTATCCACGTTACATTCATATAGCTGTGCAGAAGATTAAGCTTTGCCTCAAGAGACAGAATCAAACTAAGGGTGAAAAAAAGAAGGGAACAAAGTGTCAAAAACAGCCTGAAAGAAAAAGCAGTATTTCTTAACAGGGAGAGATGCCATGCCACCAGAGAACATAAACAAAGCCCTCCCTGACAGCAGTTCTCCCAATGTTTCCATCAGGTACGGCTCAAGACATTTTACTGCTTAACGCTAAGGTTTCAAAAAGGTCTTACTTGGCCAGCTTGGTGTTATCATTGTCGTCTTTTCCCCACTCCCAGTCTTTCCCAGGATCGACCGCAAAGTGCAAAGGCAGTAACTTGTGTTCAGAGTCAGTCAGGGGGATCACCGCTGAAGTAGAGAAGTAACAAGGATTGGGGTGGAGGGAACAAAAACAACAAAAAAATTTAATTAGCTGTGAAAAGCAGCATAACTGGTTTAAAGAAGGGCAGAATTTGAGTGTCCTGCAGAATTGTCTCATTCAGAGCACCACAAATGATTTACACCAGGCTCCATTTCCCCATTTTGATGTTTGTGCAAGAGAAGAGGAGAGGGAGAGGTTAATACACTGATTGCTCCTGGAGTGAAAGATAGTCACCTCTGGAGGAGGGGAGACCTCTGGGAGAACAACATTGCCATTTCGTAATGCACAATAAACATTTCCTGGAGAGAGAACCATTAGAATAGCAGAAAGCAATACAAAGTTGAAATACTCCTGCCTGTCTCTCGCACAGATGCACATACTTGTTTATTATTTTCTCTTTTCAGTTTAGTATATTTTTGTTTTTCACTGTCAAAGAAACAAAAATATATTGGTAACAGCATTAAGAAACAAAGCAAAATGCAGTTACAGGGATTTTGGATTCAAACTGTGAATTAACGTAATTGAGGAGCAAAGATCAACACAGATATGGGTTAGGAGGTCAGTCTGAGGCCTGTCAGGAGCGTAGTGAGAAGCCCATTACTGCTGTTATGTCCCAGCTCCACTGTCTCACTGCTCCAGCTCCTCTCTCCCTTCCCCTCTCTGCTGGGGCTCTGCCTTCTGACACCTATCTTGATGACTCTGCTTTATGCTCTGTGTACAAGGACTGCACTCTGATTTTACAGAGTGTCTATCATTCATCACCAGCAAGAAACTAAGAGAAAAAGACTGTCAGCTTTAATTAAAGCCAGCAATTTGCTTCCATTTCATTAGGAAAAAAAAAAAAAAGTAAAAGCTGTTTAGGCACTGGATGGGATCCTCAGCATGATGGAGGTCACTGCTGCTTCTCTGACAACTAATCAAGGAATTTAATTTTCTGTACCAGAAACCTTAAGGACTTTGCGTAGGTATTCATTCCAGCAAAGCCAGGGGGCAAAGAAACCTGGAGGCATCACCCACACATCTGGCACTGACTTACTGAAAATTGATTGCACTTATTGGTTATACGCTGCTTATAATCTTTTCTGCAGTTCAGAAAATATGTTGTCAAAACAAAGGTACAGGTTTTTTGGTTAAATATTGTTCCTCACCTAGCAGAATGCAGGAAACTTAATCTGCATTTTAGAGTAACACGGTGAAGTCAGTATTTCGTTCAGACAATTTGACAACAACGGTAGAAAGTATATATATATTTTCATCTTTGCAGACTGGAAATAAAAAGGTCAAACCTCTAAAAATTTCATGGAAACGTTGTCCCCTACTGCTTATAATAGGTAATTCTTGAAATATTTTCGCTTATTAACTGCAAATATAGTACAGAACAGCTGGAGACTAATCAACTTTAGTTGCAGATACCGCTGGAGGATGCAGTCTCAGAAATTAGTATTGTAAGAGAATTTACCTCCTTAAAGAAACTCAACATGAATAAGTAGCAGCGAGTCTAACTGCAGTTCAAAATACATGGTAAAGCAAGAGCTCATGAAACACAAGAGCATAAGAAAGGTACAGGAGAGGCGACAAATACACTTTGTAATACTCATCGGTGTAATATGAGAGCTTACTCTGCTCCATTCAATGAAATTACTGCAACAAAGGTGATGGCATAACTGATAACACAATTCACTGATTGTGTTTCCCAAGGAAAAGACATATTCTGCCAATTAACTGAATTACTAGCAGGCACTGACTGGATTTACGACTGACTTTACAAAGCAGTATCTCAACTTTTTAAAAGAAGGTGGCAACTCAGAAGAGAGCAGCTTTATATATAAGTTTACCACACAGCACTTCCACTTTTGGTAGCATCTGACCTTACAGGACAAAGCACAGGAGCGTGAGAAGCTCCAAGTTCAACAAAGCAGTCTTAGGGGCATGTGAGAACTGGTCTTTATTTCCATAAGCAAAACTACAAAACATCTGCATAAATATAGCCTGCGTGAATAGAAAAGTATTTACAGGTTTTTGATTGGATGTTGTGGATTTCAAAACAAGAGGGCCTTCGGCATCCATCAGAATGCCAGCTGTGTGCTGGTAAAAAAATGACATGTCAAAATGTTTTTTAAATCCTCTCCAGACAAGAGGATGTTAGCGTGTTTTCTCTCTTTATATACATTTACAGTAGTGCTCAAAATGATCTGATAAACGACTATATGCCAAAGCAGAACTCCAGGTGTTTACATCAGCATTTATTTGACTACAAATATATATGTTTCACAAATATAGGACGTACTGTCTCCTCCACAAAACAGCTTCTTGGCAGCTTAAACGTGTGTACGTACACACAGTAGTTCAGACAGCTTCAGCGCTGCTCCTGACATGCAGTTACGTGGCTATAAATACTATGACTACGAGTTACAAACCGCCTGGCTCTCAGAGATGCTCCTTTTAACAAGCTGTAGCTCTGAGCTCCCGGCTGCATCCTGACAGTTCAAACCCTGGCCTCGTACCGTGGCACCTGTGCCATTGTTTTCTGACTCGTACAACTGTGGCTCTTCTTCCTCTCTGCCAAAGCTGCCAACATCTCTATGCTGACAAGGTACAAAAAATAGTCATTATTAGAGCATCCTTGTGCCAATCTACTTCCTGCCACAGCATTTGAAGAACAACAGCAGTGCTGTGTGAGCTCTTAGGCTGCTGCAGCCTCTAACAGCAACCAGTTTGGCAGCTGGAAGCTGAAGCATTCCCTTCATCCCAGACCTAATGCCACAGAATTAATGCCTGTGTATCCAAGGCCCTGCAGTAAAACATGTAAAATCGGATCATACCAAAAAAAAAATTACTATTTTGATTCAACAACCCTGGTAGTTAGCCTGGAGGAACTTACACATGAACAAAGCCAATATTAAATGTTACTGATGGTATGCTGGATATTTGGTAGCTTTTTGTCTCCCAGCACATTTCCCATGCAGCTACAGGTGTAGGAAAATCCTACAGAAAGATAGTTTCTAACCACAAGAAGTATATTTAACATTATTGCTAGCACTTGTGGGAGAAATCAAATATGTGACTTTGTCATCAAACCCAAGTTCTTGCAGTGTGTAATTAACAGGAATATATGACCTGTAATATTAGCAGTATTTCAGTAGGTGGCATCAAGGTGCATCACCAAATACTTTAACACAAGGCAGGGTCAGAGCAGCTGAACAGGAGTGTCCCTCACTGCTTTTGTCAGTCCTGTCACAGAGGATGCCACAATAGCACAAGGTTTGGTGGGTGGTGATTACCCTACCTGCAAAGTTACTGTAGAGACAGATAAGTTCTCTATATTTGATCAAATTATTCGTGCACATCAGCTCTTTTAAGACCTGTGATAATGAAGTATTGTGTGAAGGCAGATAGATGTGCCTGAAACAACTGAGGTTACTGTCAGTCTACTGATACTATTCTGATCCCAATTGTAAGAATGCAAGAAATGGACTCTGCCTACTCCAGAAGTTGTCTTGTTCCACCACCAACAGAACTTGGACCTAAAAAGGATCAAGACCAAAGAGACGGAGGCATGGTCTACAAGACAACTCTACAATTTGTAACATAGACATACATGCAGGAGCTGCTAACTTACAGCTGTGGACATTACACTCCTGGCCGCAGTGTTTCTTCAGCAACTATCACTAGTGAAAGAGTATCCTTAAAAAGGCTCTCCAAAACTCTTATCTTCATTCCTATCACATTATTGCATTCAAAAGGTATGAATTTGCTTTGCCAGCTTTCATTTCTCACAAGGTGTTTCACATCATACCTCAGTGTACTGCTTTGGAAACGGTTCCTATGTGAAGCATTTTCCTAAGGGCTGCCCTTCTACAGACAGAGGGCAGGAAGGCAGCTGCAGCGTCCCCGCGTCTAACGCCAAGGCCAGACCTAGTGCCAAGCACGTACCTGCAAGTCCCTGAAATGGCTACGTGCCCCTGGGGGCTGAGCAGTTGGAATGGATTGATTGTCCCATTGAATATCTGACATCCAGATCAACCTTTTTTTTTCCATTACTGTCTTACGATTCAGTCTCCTCTTCACCAACACAATGTTTGAAAATACCACATGCAACGCATTGTTGAGCGCTTCCCATCTCGCTCACCTCATGTTAAAAACTCTTCACTCCGTCCTAGAGGTATGACTTAACTAGATAGCAAATTCTGGCATGAAGAGGTCTACAACAAAATCTGTCATTCAGAGTCTCTTTCCTCCTTTGCATCATTTTAATGAATGTCTTTCTCTCTGCTTTGCACAGCTGCAGCATGCTAACTGTCTCATAAGCATGGAAAATGACTAATACATCCAAAATCAGATGAAATGCACAAGAGGATAGGGAATTAAATGAAGGATATTTAGCTGTCTCTAAACTACTCTTTAGGAAGGAGGACACTAAATGAACTTCACTCAGGAGACCTCAACAACCAGCACACGTTCCATGTTTACTTTACAGGTAATATGCATTCATAAAGGATTTGAAACACCTCTCCAGTGCCAGCAGGCAAAAAAAAAAAAAAAAAAAAAAAAAGGACTTATACCTAACAGCAAAACTCCACTGAATTTTTCTAAAGCCTCACCATGTTTTTGGCAAAACACTTTTCCCTTCCCCTCAAGAGGAGCAAAGACAGATCGGAGTTCATCTCACAGCCTTCTATCATTGAGCAAACAGGCATTCCAAATAAGGGTGGTTATAGGTAGCTCCTCCGTTCATGATGCAGGAACAAACCCAGTCCTGAAGCTCTTGCCACCCCCAATCCCAGGGGCTCAAACTTGACACAGAAATACCTGGTCAGACCTTGCTGTCACTGGTCTGAAGTACAACAGAAGACAGCAAGATGATAAGATACAAACTTTTCAACTAAATGTTTTTAAATGAGAAAAGTGCATTTAGCACATTAGAAGAGAGATCTTTTATATGTGTTTTCAACAGTAATCTGACTCATACATAATCTTCTAAACACTTTACTAACCCAAATTAACAAAGTTCAAGAACCCGGAAGCACAGCAAGAAACTATGATTATACCTATTTACATACATGGAACTGACAGAAAAGGCCAAAGTGCCCAAGGATTAGACTGAAGAGTTCTTGACTCCCGGTCTTGTGATTAGACCACTTAGACTTTTAAGAACACGGCAATAAAATTTAGTGGGTATTGTTTCCTTTCTGATAGGTAAACCCACCTACAGGAAGAGGAGAGTACTTTGTGCATTGTATTCAGTACGTACGCGTGGGCTGCTGTGTTTATAGCATACCTTGTTCTCTCTGTTGATCTTTTTGTTCCATGGAAACAAGAGCAGAGAAATGGGCCTGATCGTAGGCTAGCACAAGAGGTGAGCAATGGCATCTGTTAGGTAGAACTTCAAGTGGCAAATAAATTCCTCCAAATGGTATAGGTGCAAACGCTGCAGAATAAAATGAGATTCATTATTTTTTAGACTATGTCAAAGAACAGACAATGTTGATTCTATTGTATGTAACAACTGTGCTACAACATTTTCAGAACTCTAAGACAGCAGTCTAAAGTGGAGTAACCAATGCAGAAAATAGTCATAACAGGTAAAATTTCATTATAAAAATGTCAGGAAACATACTGAGAACAATAGAGAAAACATTCCGCTCTTCCATATGTTTTACTTGCTCTAATTGCTTACTAGTAAAGATATGAAGGTTTTATAATAATATTGTGATGACTCTCACACGTGTATGCAGCTCTGTACCTTCCTGTAACACTTCTAGGTAGAAGGATGTTTTCTAACAATCAGCAGTAAATACACTATCAGTTCTCTTGGTAACATGCTCTGCTCATGACTTGCATTAACAGATTTCTCTAAGAAACACTACAAACACGTTTATAGTCCACATACACGTCATCACATACATCGTATATGTATCTATATATATTAATGATAAGGAAAGATTAAAAAAATTCTACAAGTAGAATTTGAATGGGATGCTGCATCTGTAAAGGCCAAGCTCTTTCCTTTGAAAGATTCTACACTTGTTTATATATAATTATGGGAAGCAGGGGAAAGAGAAAAACCAAAACCGTCATGGGTAGAGATAAAGACAGTTTAATAGAAACAATAACAGAAAAGGAAAAATAACAATAATAATGAGATGGGTGACTCTCACTGCCCCATGAATTTGCATTGTGCCAAGCAGCGATCGCAGATTCCTGCCCCCCAGCCAACCCTCGTTTATATACTGAGTGGGATGTCTATGGTATGGAATATTCCATTGGCTGTTCCCTTGTTCTCTCTATTCTTCTATGGGAAGCTGAAAAATGGCCTTGAATAGTGTAAATACAACTTAGCAACAACTAAACCCAATATTCATTAATGTCATTCCTTTCACAGCAATTGCTAGAAAGAAAATTAACTCTTTCCCAGCTGAAACCAGAACAACCAGTAAGAATGGTATTGTGTTCTGCAATTTGGTGGTTATAAAGTTAATAGTAAATATCTAGGATAAACAGATTTTCAGTGAGACTTACATCATTATCCTGTATTTTTTACTTTTATCCCACAGAAATGTATTCAGTATCATTCTGCTCTTCCTTTTTCTCTCAGAAAAGGCAGCAGTTATCCCATAAACACTCAGATACGTTACAGCTGGGACTTTTGTTTGTGATAGTTTACGATTGATTCAATTTACGTAGGTGCATACATTTCTAATGAAGAACTCTTACCTTCTCCCCCTGAGTCTCGTAACATTGTGTCTGCTACTACAACAATTGGTCTTCTCAAAATATGGGCTAAGACAAAAACATGGAACTCTTCCAAGCTCTCATACACTGGATCTTCTGCATTATCAACTCTGGAAGACACGGCATTGAAACTTTTTGAAACAACTTGAACCAACCACTGAAATTTTTGTGAAACAACACATTGCAGCTGCTGTATCTTCTTCCTTGTCACTCATATTCCCACTCTTCTCAAACACATATTCCAATGATTGAAAAAGGTAACATAAGAAATTTGAAAAGAAAAAATATTTTTGGAAATAAAGTAGTAGCAGCAGAAAAAAAGTTTTCGCTTGCAAATTCCACACTAGTTTAGTAGTCAGCAAAATTCATTAGTTTCTGAAATTGTTTGTTATCCCAGGGGGAATAAAAAGGTAATTCCTAGCTAAGCTCCTGGTATAAAACTGCTTTTGCCACAAAAATAATAATTTCATGTGACACCCATGCATATAGACTCTACAATAAAAAGTGGTTTTCTGGTTCTAAACAAAATACAGGTGAATTTACCTTGGCAATGTAAGAAACACTGAAGTCAGCTTGGGTAGGAGGAATTTAACTTACAAAGTTGTCAACTTTTTTTCTTTGGTTATTACCAAAATATACTTTTTTAAGATGGGAAGGGGTTACCTGCATAAAGAACTGGAGATCCATTTTCCTATTAGGTTTTCTAATGAGATTAATTTCAACTACTTTCAGACATCTAAAAATCAGAAGTCTAAGCATTTCACCTTGACTGCCTCTACAGATAAAAAAAAAAAAAATAGGAAAAAAAAAGGAAAAAAAAAGGCCCGTATCTGGAAGTATGATCATCCCCCTCTCTTAACTTAAGCATTTGCCCAAAGATGAGATGAAAATTCTCATTTCTCTTTACAGAACATGGAAGGAATCTAGATCAAGATGCAGTTAGGTGAGACAAGGCCAAGCATTTTTGCCAGTGGGGCTGAAAAAATCAATACAAGTATCTTATATGGAAGGAGAGCAGAACATATAATTCAAACAGTAAGGCAGCTCTTTAGAGAAGCCCAATTTTTTTCTTTATATTGGCCTTCTACAGGTCTGATCCAAATAGCACAGGAATTCATGAAAGTCTTTCCATTCTCTTCACCTAACTGGAGCAGATGCAGAGCACTTGAAAAAGTAGAGAGAGAATATTTCATTTTTAGATTAAAATAAATGATTTATTGAGGAGTATTTCATAGATCTAAACAGAGTTAATCCTCAACCAGCTTCGCAATGAGCAAGAAATTTAAGAAAAATACAAAAAAGTGCTGTTCTTGGAAGGAATTTTTTTTTTTTAAATCAATGTAAGATATAATTGGAAGATAATTTGAGCACTTGAAGAGTCTTTGGCAATCTGAAGAGTTGTTTCTTCATTTTGAATTGTTGATACCATTATGGAACATACATCTTGGGGAAAAAAAATCATTAAATTCATCATTCTTACTTGGTGAAAATGCGTTTCAACATCTAGTTCTCCAAAACATGGGTATTAAGTGGTAATAGGCTGACAGCGTGGTGTTTTGTGTCAAAACTGTGATAATTAGCCCTAACTTTCACAGGTGGCCAAAATGAATAAATTCCCTACTTAAAGAATTTGACAAAGACAAGTACAGACACTATATTTAAAGAAAAAAAAAAAAAGAGACTGAGCTCACAGCTGAGTGCTACTTAAAAATATAATACAGCCAGAGCACAGCTTCTGTGCGACATGACAAATGAAGGTGGGCAACAGAACCTGCACACGCCCTTAAGTGAAGGCAGAGATTGTCCTCTTTCTTACTGTTAGGTGTGCAGAGAACTTCCATAAGAAACTGCCACTAGTTTTCATTATATGTGAAAAATAGTACCTGAACCCAGCTGTATGGGCACTGGTGTAGAACATGTGGGACAAATACAGTAACCTTTGCACAGGTCTGGTGGCATCCAGGCCATCACAGCGCGGTGGCAGGTATTAACAGCAGGCTGATGCAGGGTGCAATTCTCTGATCGAGCAGAGACACTTCTCCTTCCCTGTATCCCTCCTCCCGTCACCCAAACTCATCAGGAAATTTTTCCTGATGTTCAAACTAAATTCCCCGCCTTCCAATTTCCTGTCATATTCCTTACTGAATTCTTCTCCGTTATTGGCTGCAACAGCTTTTCAGCATTTGCCGTGCATTATATCACTCCCGGAGTAATTTGTTAGCCAAAAGGAAGTTAGAAGAATCATGTTATTGGCCAGACAATACGCTACAAAGATTTCCAGCTATTTTCTCACATTAGCATTTCTAGACTATCAGTCGTAAAGTTTTTCTTTGCATCCTCTAATTATTCCTCATCTCCTAGCTAATGGGGTTTCTAGAAGTGAAAGGCATATTCCAGATGCAGCTGTATCAGAAGGACTTTTATCCCCTTGGTCAGCTGACACCAAGCCTGACTGCACATCAAGCCCAAAGTTGCACTGGCCTTTTTTTTTACTTTTCAATATCACATCACCAAATTGCTTAATTCACTATTTACAATCATATTCATACATTTCAGATCCTTCTTTTATATTAAACATTTGTGTTCCATTTCTCGTTTTCACAGAATCAGAGTGGTTGAGGGTGGCAGGGACCTGTGGGGGTCTTGTCCAATGCCCCCAATTCAAGCAGGGCCACCTTCAGCCAGTTGCCCAAGACCCTGTCCAGACAGCTTTTGAATGTCTACAAGGAGGAAGATTTCACAAAGATTCAGTAAGAATTTTCCTAAATATTAACGAGAATAAAAAATTATCATTAACAAGTATCCATAGCAACCCGGCACATCCTTTGATCCACTTACCATTCCACTTTTTGTCATGGACCTTTATTTATGCTATGAAAATTGTGGACAAAATAATTGTGTCAATATAACATGGCAGCAAAGGAAATTTAGGAAACTGCAATTAATTCCTCTATTCATGTAAAGTTAATTTTAAATAATGAAATCTACATATAAAGAGCATACAAATCTGCATTACACAATCCTGCTCAAGCAGGGCACTCTGACTAATTTGTCTTGATTGTATGAACAAATTAACAAAAAAGGAAAAAAAAATTAAACATTTCAGTCTGTCCTACAGGACCTCAAATCCAAACAGACTGGACACCTCCTCAGCATTCCAAAGAGATTTTCTTTCCTATGGAAAACCTAATTTGTAGTGCAGCCAGTAATGAGAAAAACCTCAAAAAGCTGAAACTTGAAAGTCCCCTCCCCTGCAGTTGCACCTGGCCATCTGTGCTCTGCTCTTCTCTTTTCCCTGTAAACTCTGAGCAAGATCTGTTTTCACGCCCTTCTAAACAGCTCCCTACGGTAGCCTTGCTTTTCTTCTCATACATACACTTCAGACTCTCAGTTTGTCCCACAGATTGGTAACAGCTATTCTGAGTTTAGATAAAGTTTCGGGATTTCCGCAGAGCAAGAGACCAATAGCTGCAGACAACTGGGATCTACTGGAACAACATGGCAAGCACCAAGTTCTTCAACCCGGTGGTTAGGTACAAGCATGAGACCAGAACAAAATCTGAGCTCATACCTCAATCTGCTACGATCACATTTCTGAAAGCTCTTCTCTCCCTGCTTAAGAATCCCAGAATTAAACCGAACATCCAATACAGCTGCAGCTTACTAGCAAGTACAAATTTCTCCAGAAGGCAGCTGAAGGAACCCGTCTCCATTGGTTCCCCTGTGCAGTATTTCAGTAATGAGCTTCAACTCAAACACACACACAAAAAAAAAAAAACAGTAATGGGCCCTTTCCCTTCTTTTCTTCAGGGGAAAAAAAAAAAGGTATATTTCATTGATTAAAGGAGATGCGAAATGTGAATGTTTTGAGTCCAAATTTTTATTTCTTAGTCTTTAAAAATAAAATACTTTTTTTCCTCTGGCAAAACCAATACACAGTAAGCAGTTTTAAAGGCATATAACAGAAGAGAAAACCTGCATCAACTTTCCCTAGATTATTTTGGTTTGAATGTTATTTTGTATTTAACTGTGTGGGAATGCATGCTTTCTGTGCTGCGTGAGATGCAACTATCTGTCAAATAGGACATATCTTGAATTCAACAAAAACTTATTAAATAAGGGAAAACTTCAATCACTACAGAGGTACTAGTACTTAATTTTAATATGACATAATTCTGACCCCTCCTTTGCCTTGAGTGTTATCTCTTTATTCTAGAGTCTGTGGGATATCCACTGTTCTCACATCTGAAGGGCTGGCTGAACTGGCAGATTTCAATCACCACGGCAATTTAATTATTTCCAGCTCATGTTTGGCTTAAGTACAATTTACATTAACTGAAAATAGACCAGATGTAAAGATCTATTTGCCATCAGAAACTTCAGCTAATAAACAAAAGATATAATGCTATAATTTAGCTTTTTCTATCTGTACCCTATAATTGCTGTACACACTGAATAGTTAAAAAAGAATAGCACTCCTATAATAGACAACCGGAACAAATAAAAATAGTTTTAAAGCAATGTCTTTGTTAAATGATCTAAACAAAGTTCTCTACAAGATGAGGGTGTATGAGGGACAAACTAGTTTTGTATGAAGAAACGTGTGTGTATGTGTATGTATGTTGAAATACTCTGAATACCTAACCGAGCCCGGAACCTCAGAGATTACACGCATTTGAGAGGAGCTTCCTGTTTAAATGTTCTGGGTTTTTGCCTTAAATAAAACTCTAATGACACATGGGAAGATTACAGCAGTATTCCCTCCCTTCTTCCCCATTTAAAATCACTTGACTTTACTAATAAGGAGACAGTTAATAAGGGTACCGTCCCCTTTCAAAATCTGTATCAGCTCACACCACCGAGATGCAGGTTTCAGCTCCACAGATACCAACAGTGATGGTCAGTCTGGCGCTGGAACAGGCTCCCAAACCTCTGACTCGCAAAATGAAGGACTGGGTTGGAATTGTCTCTTTAGCGGGATTGTGATAGTTGGGCTCTTAACAAAAACAGAGGGTACAAGACATGTTCCTTTTTTCAAAGCAGTTGCTTCAATTCAGCACCCTCGGTTTTGCTTGGAAATGGTGATAAATGAAACAATTAATCTCAAATTTATTTTTTATATTTACAGAAAGATGTGCAAATCTGTTTCAAAACAAGAATCTCCTTTATAATTTATTAGTTTGCCCTGATTCAGTGCTTGAAGGATTTTACATGCTGGAAATAAGAATTTAAGAAAAAGATTTTTCTGTGTTCCTTTTATCTTTTGCTTTTTTTCCAGCTTCCCAGCCTCAGAATGAGAGTGCTCTCAAAGAAGCAATCTTTGAATATTTAGTGACAATTGCTGATCTCCATCGCATGCAGTTCACTCCGAGCAGTAACTAAAAGGAACTTGCAGGTGAATGAGGCAGCAGAATTCCCGACTCAGGCTTGTCACTGAATTCTTTTGAAGCAGATACAACTTGTGACGCTTTAGCTAATTCTGACACCAAAGGAGAATGTCTCATCCACAATTCAAAGACTAATCTGCCGGCTTTCTTAATAGAGCACCTAGCTAGAGAACATAACATATCCCATCTCAAAAACACTAATTTGATATTTCTTTTCCTCTCAAGGACTCTATTTTGAACATGGATACATTAAACTGAGAAAATAATTCATTCTGTCACATTCATTCTGTCTTTGGAATGATTATAAAGAGAAATACATATTCACATGTTTAATAGGCTTTTTCTTGCCTTATTCTTCTTTCACTGTTTTAAAGGAAACAGTTGTCTATTTAAGCTTACTTTATTTTGATTTGCAAAAAGATAAATGCAAATCATGATGAGAACACTAAAACGAATTTAAATTAAATCTCTACATAATAGTGATACTCCCTGTTTATGTATCTGGGAACTAAAGGTAAAGGTGGTTGATTGACTGGCAAATGCAACCTTTGAGGGCATCTCTGACTGGCAGATACTGAAACCACATAGTACATGAAACAGAATAAGGCCAGAGAAAATTGGTGGGGAATGGCCAAATTTAATAGAAATGTGAATTGAACTGCATTGGAAGACTAAAGCGTGTCAATAGGAAAATATCTACAAACATAGGAAACAAACAAGAGAGTAAAATGAAAACCAATCTATTTTTTTTGGTAGAAAATGAGACACATTATGGCTGACAATTTTCTAAACAATATCCTCCTGCATTAGTAGAATTATCTATGCTTGACATCACAGGGTTAAAAGGAAAATACAATATTCTTTCAAAGGTCAGAAACTGATTTCCAAATATTTTATTATTCTCCTTGTGTTGTATACCCTAATTTGTCAATTTACTTATCACCACATGCAATTCTCTCCAGCGCAAACAGCAGCTACAGAAAAACATGCACTGAGTAAACAAACGCTAAGTACTGTTAGTGATAAACGCTAGACACAAAACCTAAAGCTTCTGCATTCTTAAGGCTGGTCAATAATCCTATGCTTTGGGAACAACTGCACTGAAAGCAAGGGATGGCTTATCCCACCAGCTGTTTAAAGCAGATCCTCTGTGTGCATCAGGGGTATTTAAATGTTGAAGATGCTATTTCAACTCGAACTTTTTCACAAATATCTTTGTATCCTTTTTTTTCCAATAGCTTCTAAACATCTAAATGAAATGCATGCTGGCAGCAAAGTAGACAGTCCTGTTTTTTCCCTGAGACCAACACATTTTCTGGTACTGCTTATAATAAGCTAATTGACTAATTGCCTACTAACTGAGTATTATACAAAGATCCAACAACATGCTAGGCCAGTCTTTAAGAAAAGACACTCTTCCCTAGTCTGCCTGTTAGCACTGGGTAGCAACTGGCAAACATTGCAACTTTGCAGAGCGTAATCAAAGTAGCTGCAATCAATCAGCCGTACCCTTACAGAATCAATCTAGGTAAACAGATATGAAATCAGGTAAAAAAAGAATCTGATGTAGTTCTTAGAAATACAGACATACCCTATGCAGAAACTTCCAGCAACATCCAACTTTAAACTGAGTCACTATCATCCTAGTAATATGAAATAAAGACCCCTACAATCTTTAAATACTTCTTGTGTTTGAGAGCATTATTTTTGTTACATGGGCTTAATAAAAGCTTGAATAGTCAAAGAAAGGGCAACTGTTCCCATCAGTACAATATTAATTATCATATTTTTTAGTTTTAAGTTTTTTATAGCTGTTCAGTAGCATATTGATTTTTCAGAGGGGTTTAATAAGACTACAAAGTATAACTTGATATTCTACTTTCTGTTTAAAAAATGTTGGATACAAATATTTAATACCAAAAATACTACTTTTTTTCCCCCTGTATGTTTAGGGTTAACAGACTTTTAAGAGGAGAAAATTTGAAGAGTTACTTGGTGACTTGCCCTCAAAAAAGATCTCTCTGAAGATTTTCTGTTTGAACTGCAAAGCAAAAAAAGGACTGAAATAAATGTATGAATATCAGAAGATGGCATCAAAGCTGTGCTAAAGCACAGAAAAGGTGGTATCGGGGCACAAACTACTTTCTTCTAGAACGCTATTAGAAGATGAGATGTTATTTTGTCATTCCATGTTTTAGTGAAAGTACCTGAGCAGTGGTTGTCTTTCTGCTAAGTCCTCCTCAAACAAAAAGCTACATATCTTCAGCGAGACGAGGCACTTCATCTCTGTGAAGCTAAATGCTACTGTCAACATGATTGTTCCAAAACCCAAGAAATTAGGATTTATGAAATCCAGACTCTTTTGGATGCAAAGTAACCTTAAGTTAGTGTGGTAACTGTCCAATGAAACTTAATCAAAATGCTAAATATTATAATAGGATGTTTAGATAATTCTACCATGGAAAATAATCACAACCTGTTGAAAAGGCAGTTTGATGGTCCTGTAAACATCTTCATTTGTTAGTACTGTATTGTTTTCCTACTGAGAACAAAACCAAAAAGATTGTGTCATACTCTAAACTTACCCACCACCAGTGCCTCCATTTTTGCTGAAATGTGTACGTGGCTCACTTGATGCCAGTTTAAGCAGTTCATTCCACTCCCGTTCCCATTCTTCTTCTGTATACACTAAACCTGACTATGGGAGAAAATGAAATACCTTTACGATTAGGCTGGTACAAAATGTAAGCAGAGCCTGTAGTAGTATTTACGACTAACTTATTTTGGGCTTCATACATGATAACGGTTTAAGATCTTGGACCATTACTGGTTCGACATTTCTATTCAAGTGAAAGAATATTAACTTATTGAAAACTGATCTAAATCACTAACTGTATACACTGGATTACATTTCTAGACATGAGTCTGCTGCTGCTAACACAGTGCTGCACCACTGGAGATCCAGTTATCCATACCCATGTGAATTCCTCACAGCTGCGGTTAGCATGCTTTCCTGCCCCTTTCTGGAGGTTTGCTTTCTTCCCCAGTACATGGGACTACTATGAATGCCCTCCTTGGCAGACAGGTGATGCTCTCTCTCTCTGGTCAAGAGCAGAAAGGGGATATAAGTGCTTCTGTGCCCCTGTGTTTTCAGGCAGCCTGAAGTAGCTGAGTCAGTCACAGCTCAGCTCTGTTCTCACAACAAAGAGCAGTCCACAAAAGTCACGTTTAGGCATATCCACTTACCGCATTCAGGATTACTCCTGAAATCGGCTTTTCCAGCCACTGCTTAGGCACAGACATGTTCAGAAAATAATTAATGCTGAAGTACAGCTTTTAATCAACAGTCAAACCAAACTGATGATTTCAGTTAAGAAACAATCTCTCAATATTTGGTCACACCTCTGAGAATCCTAATTCGCCATTCTTCGGAATCTTTCCTAAATGGAGTTTTCTTGTTTTCGTGCATTTCATCCACTCATTTTTTAATGCTAGGGATAGCTAAATTGTACATTTAATTTTGCAAAATTAAAATTTTCTACAGGTTCCAAACTCATCTTAGACTTCTGTAGGCATAGAACTGTGCATATTTATACCCACAAAGCTACAAACATGCTTGCATTCTGATACAAAAATTCTAAATACAAGTATCACTTTCCCCATGCAAAAATGGAAGCACAGGGAATTTGAGAGCAATTAAAACTTTCACACCAAACTTCAGAAGAATGCTTTTGACCCTAAATGATGTTAAAAAGCCTGTGTTCGGGCCATACAGACCTCCTTATTCTGCTGGGTCTGTTGCCATCTCCATCTTCGTTTCAGTGCTTCCCTTTCAGCTCCACTTCTCATCATTGTATAGAGTGCTTTACGTAAAACAAGGTCCCGGTCGTGAAATCCCCACATCCCTAAAGTAGCACAAGACAACATTCAGTTTAAAAGAAGTTACAGTGAAATAGTAAGTACTAACACAATTAATATTGCTCTATTAGCAAAAGAAGCATAGCTTATACGTTAAGATTCTCCTTGGCAAATAGTTCACTCATTATTTTTTAGGTTTCCTAAAGAAACAATCGATATAGATAAGCTAATGAACAACAAGAAGGAATTCTAACAAAGTTTAAACTTTGATTAAGGAATGACTAAGCATCTGATTTGTTTCAGTGTTTACTTGCACACAGCTTCAGTGTTGCTGTAAGCAATGGACTCTTCACTGCTCAGGTTGGTTTTAGGGGTGGTTGCCAGCAGAGCCTGCAGCCACAGGAATGCAAATGACAACTGCAGCACTTCTCTGAATAATACCAACAGATGATCTCCACACCCAAAGGCCTCCGCTCTTTTAAACAGCACGATGGTAAATTTCCTTTGGCTTCAACGTCCAAATAAAGAGACAGGCATTCAAGCTGATTAGAAGTCTAAAAATACTACCAGCCACAGGCTTTCAAGCTCATTTTATGATAGTAAAATGTCTTCATGTAGTTGAGAATAGTAACCTACAACACGAGACAGCAGAGCTCTCACCAAGATGTGCCCATAGACAGCTACGTTTCAATTCATATTGTCAGCTGTTGGCATTAAACAAGTTTATTTAAGACTTTGCAAGTCAAAATACTCCAAACATTTGCTGTAAATAATATACAATTCCTCCTAATTAAAAATGGACAAAGATAAAAAAGGATCTTTGGAAACAGCAAAAACTCTTTTCTTACTACTTCTTTCAAAAAGAAGAGTCTCTTCAAAATATTGAAAATCCTAGTGTTTTTAAAACATCACCTTTTGGAGTTCCACTGGTGGAAGATTTTAGCAACTGCAACAAAAATAAAAGTTTCCTCATAATAGGTTAGGATATAGAAGGCATATCAAAGACTTTCAGCTTCACAGGTTTCTATTTATTTGATTTGAAGAAAGGCGTCAAAGATCTTGTATTAATGACTAATTAATCAATTGGAAATTATTTTAATTCACCCCAAACTCTTTTTCCCACAAACTTAAACTCTACGAGGAACCACCAGGGCTAATAGCTAGATATTACATTCTTGAAAAAGACAGGAAGAGAACTGTTTAACAAAAGGCAGCAAATTAATGCAATTCCTTGCCCACAATGAGGACAATCCTGCAGAAGCACCTGGAATTTGCCTGTCCCAGAGATGTTAGGTTGGGCTCTGTAAGGAAAATGCAAATTGATGGTGTTTATGATAATATGGGTTTTGATACTGTTCCAATTATAGTTCTATAACCTGGAAAAACTTTTACCTTCATCCCTCAAGTATGCCTAAAGCAAACAATACTTAAGTGAAATTTGAAGAATATATTGCTCCAGAACCAGGTTTTTCGTGAAAGTCTTTGTATTCTGTGTGTTTCTGAGCTTTTGCTGGGGATAGAGAAAAGTGATAAATGTTTTTGGCAGGTTTCATGTACAGAATCACCCTTACCTAAAGATGCAGCATGCAAGAGGCAGTTTCCATCACCTGTTGTAGCCAAGGGAAGTAGACGTTTGCAGCTTGTGCACACTGTGGACCACCAATTTAGTCGTCCTGAAAAGAAAGCATCTATTAAAATGATGGAGTAGATATTAAGAGGATGTATACGTGTACGAGGCATACTGCAACCATGTGTAACGTTAATCATGAACATCCTTTCTGCCAAATAAACTGAGGTGTAATGTCAGAAGTGAAAACTGTAAAGATTAGAAATAAGAGACAGGTAAACTTTATCTATTCTCTAAACGTATTTGGAATAAGAAGGGAGCATCAGTAATTAATTTGCAGCTCCCATTCTCATATGCTGCATTCAGGGATGGATTTCCAATGAGTTTGTTGTCTAAATACCATTATCAGTCTCAGTATCAGTTCCCAAATATAATTGACATCAGCCTCCCATCACAGATGACAGATTAGCTTACAGTAATAAAGTCTCCAAAGACAAAAATAATACGCATGTGGTAATCAAGATATGTTACTGTTAAGTTTATTAAGTAAAGTGCTATTGTTTCAATCAGATGGATTGTTTCAACAACTGATTCTCCTCTCAATTACCTTAGTGTAAATCATGTTTAGGCCTACTAAAATCAACAGCTACACTACCAGAGAATTACAATGAGACTAAATGCATAGCCCAAAGTCTAGGATAGCACGGGGCTTCTCTCTCTGAGAACATGTAGAGAACCACTTATCCATCATTGGTACGTGAAGCATATTTTACAGATTCTAAAACAGAGATGAAAAAGAATGAAAATGAAATGAAATGAAAAAGACTGACAAGAGGATCTAGATGAAGCAAATGAAGCCACGAAGAATATCAGTGCCAAAGCCAACAGTGGAAGTACATCATTCCCGGGACACAGGTTGCCACGTGGTAGCTCCCTGGAGTGTTAACTCTTGGTTAAATGGTCATGTGAACATTTCTAATATAAAGAAAGAGAACGTGACTAATTGTATAACATCTTTGGGAATAAGGAAGAGGAGATGATTAACAATGATGAGTAGAGCTGGTGTATTTCCCAAGACTTTTGGAAAGTCTGTGGGTAATGCACAATATTGGATAATTGAATGAGTAATGCAATAGGCAGCCTGTGGTGACTCCATTGCTTTGTTTGTCCTCTGCTGCAGACATTTTCTCCTCCAACTCCTTTAACTTGCAAGCTGAGAGGAAATAGAGTCTATATGTTTGTACAGTCAAGTCTTGCATTTAAGGTTAAATCCACAAAGCAGAAGTAAGTTCCAAGAAATGAAAAAACTTTTCTCCGTTAATGTGTTTTCATTACAAAATTGTACTGAAGATTATTTGTAACGGCAAGCAATGCAAAA
This sequence comes from Tringa tobata, assembly GCA_033628505.1. Taxonomy (NCBI): domain Eukaryota; kingdom Metazoa; phylum Chordata; class Aves; order Charadriiformes; family Scolopacidae; genus Tringa; species Tringa tobata. The sequence continues at coordinate 2,151,902 of JAHREE010000136.1, forward strand.
AAATATTATAACAATGTTTTAACATGTACCCCTAATTACTTGTTCCCGGTACTAAAACCCATGTAATTAAATTTAGTCAGTATGAGTTGAGAATTACTATACAGGAAAGGTAAAGCTGCATAGCAGATCTATAACTAAGCGTACTTGGTAACCCTCCTATGATTTCAGCAGCTAGTTTGTAAATACCCAACATTTCAGACGAGGCTTATTGAGTTCCAAATTAAATATGCATTAAAGAAGCTTAATTTAAAGTGCTATTGGACAGTCTTTAGGAAAGATAAATCTGAAATAACAAGTTACAATTTTTAGTAACTCTTGTGTCTGGGGGCTGTGAAATAACAACTTGCCACCTGCTTTTTGCAGAATGTTTTGGTGGTATCATATTCAGTAACTGAGTTACACCAAGGTGCTGCGTAAAGCACAGCTACAGGACCTGAAAGAGACAGCCCTTAGGACGTAAGGGAATAGTGAGTGGTATTGCTTTGCAGATTAACTGACAGCTATCAGTAATAAATGTCAAAGTCTGGTGTTTACGAACCTTTTAAATAACAGGAGGTTTCTATAAAAGTGATCTGCTTTGAAGCAGATTACGCAAAAACCATTTGTGGGCTTGCTTAACATCACAAAGCTTATGGCTGACTAAAAAATTAGCAGAAATACACTGGATTATAACAGAAAAAGTGGTGCATTTTCATTTTTCAAATCTAGTGGTTATGGTGGATCACTTTAGGGAAACAACAGGAGAGTGGAGCTTAAATGAAAACTGGAAACAGTTCTGCCTTGGGCTTATTTCTGTCTGCTTTGGTAAGATAATCTTTACGGACAAACTGGATCCATTTCTTACTCTCCCCCCCTCTGATGGTCTCCTACTTGATCTTGCTTCTTACTTTCTCACAAAATCTATTTAGTCTTAAAAAACACAATTTCAAGAAATTACAGCAAAAATACTCTGAGAATTAATATAGCCATATTCTAGTAAATTAAAATTTGATCTTAATTTTAGATCAAGATTAAGAGTGCTACCCAGGTCTATGATCTAGCAACACACAATGAGCGAGGCAGACGCAAGCAGACAATATTGCTCTTTCTTTGCATGGCATTTAAGACATCAGGTGCAAACTCACGAGAAACGTTAACAGAATCCAATATCCCCCCTGGCTGAAAACACCAACTCCTTTATCCCAATGCTGTCCTACACAGTGTATGCCAGACCTCACGCCATACAAAGCACACTGGGCTCCCCCTGCTCCCTTATTTGCAGGGCCCAATCAATCATTCTGATGCAGAACCAGATGCATCTTGTATTCCACACAAAGAAGGTAAGCTGAATCTCAAAGAAAGTTTTGCAACCTTCAGCAAACAGACAATATCCCTACCTTCAAATCTACTCTGTGATGACGCCCAGGACAGGATGCAAACATCATAATCTACCCTATTATAAACCCACTACACTACAACTGTGGGCATGAATATAAGCTGGCCTTATGCGTCTGTTAAGTTGAAAAAGTCACTATTTGAGGAAAAGGAAATAAAAAATACTTTAAAACATGGGTTTTACCCAACAATATACATGATGTTTTATTATTATTAATAGACACTAGAAAGGTTTAATTGTTATTTTTATAAGCCTCTATATTGTCTGACAAGCCACAGGTGTATTGTTTCTTGCCGCAGGATTTATGAGAGGAAAGTGCCAAAGAGGATTCTAGATGGTTATATGGCTCAAACAGAAGGGAGTGGAGCACAAAGAATGCATTTCAAGAATGAACAGGGGCCAGGCTTGGCTTTTGCTATCAGCCCCTGATGCCTGGTACTACACTGGTACTACAGAGGTACTAAAGCATTGAGCATCATGACCTCTATGCCAAACTCCATTAACAGTATAAGCAAGAAGATAAAAACGTGCAACAGAATTATTCCAGTTTATGACTATGCCGTAAAGGTGCTCGCACAGAGCTGCCCTCTAGTTTACTAAGGTCCATTAGAAAGTATTAATTGCCCAGATATGCCCAAGGTTGGTGGTACACATACAAACCAACCAAATTCAAAACAAACATCAGTTTATATAATACTAAAGAACCTTTGTAAAAACTCTGCATAAATCCTTTGCTACCTCTTCATTTTCTCTGGTCCATATTGTACTTTTCCTTTTTTTCTGGTTTAAGCCACTAATAAATTAAATGGCTTTACAGACTGAATTTTTTTTGACTGGGATGTTTGAAAAATATTTAAAAAATAAGCAGTGGTACAGTCTTAAGAGACAGCTTGCTGACACAAGCTCGGTTTCCTTCAGAAACTAGGCTAACCCCAGCCTTTCTTTCATTTCTCCAGCACATCATATTTCCAGAAATCCACCTGTCATCCATTCCCCAAGATAAGCAAGTCACAAAATAACATATTCAACTTCCAAAGCAAGTCTAATTCTGGACAGTCCATATATTCTCAAAAGCAAGGGTTCATTCAGTGACCATTTTTTAAATAAGTGCATAAATAAAGCATTTACCAATACACTTTCTGTACTTCAAAGAAAGGACCTTCATGTAGAAGCTCTCTCTGTTAGCCTAGATGATGAAATCAGCTTCGCAGTAGCATCTGCAAGGCTGTTCTTATTTACAGATGTCCTTGAAATGTATGTTGAGCTGTGCATGTAGAAATAAGTAAAACTGAGCAATCAAGTAAATCCTTCTCTTTTAGCCTGATGCTTAAGCAACACAGGCTGTCACAGACACTACAGACCAGAATGCAAATCAAAGATCATAAAATGAGATGGCACAGAGATATATGACAAGGCCTAACTGGCTGCTGCAAACCGATACCCAGCAGTTATCTGCAGGGAACTGCACATCCAGTATTACCCGTTTTCTCCATTTGTTTCTTTCATAGCAGAAAAAAGACATTTTTCTATGACATTATTGCATTTCATCCTACTCTGTGATACAACATTTGTCATTCATATTAGAATTGTATTACACAAGGATGCATTTCAAAGCTTGGAAATCAGGAAATTAATACAGTTCTCTTTTAATTATGATAGTTGCAATCCCAGCACCCTGCATGTACTGTGTGAAAATCCCTTAAAAATTCTGGGATAAGAAAATGTTTCTACAACCTGAAAAGGCATAAATTTTTCTTTAACAAAGCTTAATTTTTAACAGTCTGAAATCAAACATTTCCAGAATTTTGGTAGATTTGTTTTTGGGGATGTGAAACCCAGGCTTAACAACATAGTACTGTTTCTTTTGCCTGTAGCTCTATAAAGTGCTTCATAAAAAACACAAACCTGAACACAGAAAGAAAAGTATAGGAAAGCAGTATTCTTGAAAGGTCATACAGTTTACTTTTTATTTTTGTATTGAATTATATTTCAGGACTGCAACAGAAACTTTTTTTCTTTTCATTAAAAACACAGTGTTAGACCAACCGTTCTGCCTATACTATGGTTTCTGAACTCATTGATACTGCAGAAGCAGCATTTGTAATATCTCTCTTTGTGTCAGCCTACACATAACAACAACACGCTGGGGAACACATGCATATAATGAAAATCAACTTGCTGCAGCAAAATATTTAAAATTACAGAATTCCTTTCACACAGATTTCATTTAATGTTACCACTACCTGAAGCTATCTGTCCCTATCGCTGAAGAAGCACACTGATTACTGCAGGAGCACAGAGATCGGGCTCCATGTGACTTACAAGCCAACCTCATTCTAATTCAGGCCATAATGAAGAGCTGAGTTTGTGAGACACACAAACCCACAAAATGCTGTTGTGAATGTGGTGAGTTCTATGCTCCACGAGAAATATTCAGAAAGCAATGACACAGAGAGGTTAGGACTGCAGCAGCAGCAGCGAGTGAATCACCCTGCCCTTATCTGGGCTCTTCCTTCATCACCTCACGCAGCACCGCGAGCGACTGGGGAAAAGAGCTCTGAGTTCTGTACAGGTAGGATGCAAATGAAACATCCTTTCACATGTAGATGTAATGGCAGCAAGTGCCTAAACATATAAAAAAGAGAATATAAACACCTTGCAGACTCTTAGAGACATCCGGACATACAGCCACTTCAGCCAACACCTGCAACAGTCTGTTAACAGCAATTTCCCTCTCCTGAGCTATGCTTTGAGAGTAGGAAGTTACTCTGTTCCTAAAAGTTCCTCCTTCTTTTGCCTAACTAGCTTCTTTCTTGTTTTCTTTATTTTCCCTCATTTCTCCTGAAATTCATGCTGTTAAACCCCAGCACACACCTCTCTCTTTTCCGTTAACACTAACCCCAGCCTCAGCCACAGAAGCTACTGTGCTTTGTGAGGTTGGGTTTGCTTTGAACTACATTCCAGGCCCTTCGCAGGGAATGCACTTCAGCTGTTAATTTTTATGTCACTGACCAAACCGTAGTCAAACTGGGCCCTCTGTTGGTAGGAGACAGTAAAATGTCTAATGCTAAGGGACTTCACTTTAAATTCACTCCATTTCAGACAAGATGATGTCTAAAATAGGCAGGAAATAAAAGTAAACTGAATATCTTTTCCATCTTAAATAGAGACAAAAGGTCAGTTTATATAAAGCCTTACATGGTTTTCTTAAAAATTCACTGTTTAACTCACTTGAGCTGAAGAACTGTTTCTCAGGAAGTTCCAGTTTATTTGGATGAAATACTCACAGCAGTAAACTAAGTCCACAGAGGCTACAGCAACACCTGCTATCACAACCATAAGCACTTCAAATGCTCAAAACACCCTCCTTTCCAGGAGGCAAGGGGCTCTGAGGAGGAAGGAACTTCTCCAGTGTGAGTCAAGTTATCGCCCTAATTTAAGTAACACAAAGAAAAGAATAAATGATTTATTCTAATGTTCAGAGAGATTTGAGAGAGGGCTGCTGAGGCAGAAAATTCAGTAGTTTCTGCAACCCTGTTTCAAGTTTGAAGCCAGCCAGCTCTGTGTGAATTAGAAAATTTCAGCTCTAAATTCACATATTCCTTGATTTTAAGGTAAGAAAACTACTGTGATCCTCTATTTTGTACTTTTGCATTAACTGGCTCTAAAGGCTGCAATTCCACTGAAGCAGGCAGGTCAGCAGTGATCCTACAGCAGGTATTTTCCGATAGCCCTACAGAATTTGGGGTGATTGCCAGAGCTGCCAGAGGAAGAGCAGAGGAAGAGCCATCCTCTTTTTCCTCCCATCCTTCTTGTGTTACCTGGTACTAGATATATTTTCTTGATAGGTGACAGACAGAATTCTTAGCTGCCTAGTAGCATTCCTGCATTATATTATACTGCTGGGGTTTTTTTGCAGAAGGCCTTCTGAATACTGGTTGGGGTGGGTTTTTTTGGTGGTTTTGGGTTTTGGTTATTTTCCCTTAAGTATTTCCTGTTACATGCTATTATCTAAGTACGTCTTGCTTTCCAAATACCAAAGCCAAGAAGTGAGCCTATGACAATACATGATAGGTACTCAATCTGTGGCACCAGATTAGCAGAGGTCCTGCCTAAATACTACGATGGAGTGCCCTGACCAATAACAAGCAGTTTGAACACACATGATACAACTACACATTGAGTTTTGAGGCTCAAATCTGAGGTAAACACACAGTTTTACACAATCAACAGAAAAAAAGCAACTGCCTATTTGATATTCTACAGGCAGCCATGAAATCTGATTTTGTAACTCCTTTATACCACCAGAGTTGGGCATTTCACTATATAGGACTATTTGGTTTGCGGTTCATTAAAACACTCGCTATTTCATAAGGTATAGATACTATTTTTAAATACATTTCTCCGTATCTTTCAAAACTGACTTAGGACTTCAAACTACTAATAAATCTGAATTGAAATTACTTTTAAATTTCTACACTTTTTTGCCAATGGCAAAAGAAGAATTACTTTAAAATTATTTAGTTTCTTATTAAAAAAATAATAATCAGTATAAAAATACATATTTTAAAAATATTTACTCAAGCCGCAACAGAACTTGAAGATGTTTTCTTTGTTAGCCATTGCAATGTAATTTCCTCATGAGAACTGGAAGTACCAACCCCTTCCAACCATCCACACTCTTCTCTATTGCACGACCTCCCCATCAGTCCTCCTTTACTTCCTCCCTTCAATTTCTTTCTTTTATTAAGTAAATTTGACAGCTTATAACATTTTAAAAGCAATAGAGGATCGGGGTACGTGTCATTTTGCAAAGAGTGCAGTATTTGCTTTTACTCTCTGGCATTTATCACCCAAGCAGGATGCACAAGCTCCAGAAATGAAGTGTGAATAGAGATGCTCACCCAAATGTCAGGGTGCCCAGCTGCTGACACCCCAAGTACTGACCCACCTGCTTGCTCCAAAGCAACCATTGTTGCCTGCTCAATTAAGTCACGTTCAATGAAGCTTCGGAAATCTTCGCTGTACACGCTAAGGTCTGGTAGCTGGAATGTGTAGATGGGCATCTCCAAAGGGAACTGCTCATTGCTGCACTCGTTTGCTACATGTGATCGAGCCAGGGAGACTATGGCTGAGCTGGCGTGAGAAATACCTCTGGAGAGACGCTTTTCTGCAGAGAAAGCAAAGAGATATTACAGCCTATAACACTACATAAAAGGCCAGTCAACACCAAGTCTGGTAAAAGCCTGTTAATTTCACTTGGGAATGTATGTCGCTTCTTATTTGCTCCCTTTTGGGGCTTATTTCCCTACTATAAAAGACTGCTTAGTTCTTACCATGGATTCCTCCGGCAAGTCATAGGAATTTCACTTAACTTCTAACAAAATAGATAACCAGTAAAAGTAACAAGATATGAAAGACAAGTATTTCTATAAAGAAATTTGTAATGTATCCTCAGTTTCCAAAGATGCATTGGAAGAAATATTTACTGGTAGACAGATGATAATCAATTGATGTTTTGAACTCTTAATTTAAGTTGATTACTTGTGAATCAAGAAATCCAGCATTCCACAATCACTTCATATTGACTACATCATACCATTTTAATCTCAGAACAATCTACCTGAAAAGCAATTTTAACATCATTATGCTGAATTGAAGAGAAACTCAGTTTTTATGCCTACATGTTTTCTAAAATCCTGATCCAAGGAACAATGCATAGTTCAAATAGAACGATGACACTGAAAAGCCTGGTACAAAAGAACGCATCATTTCATCAAAACAACTATGAGCTAATATCTAATAATTTATTGAATGTCTCTGTGCACAAACGCTATATAAGGAACAGCAAAGGGTCATTAAAGCAAAATAAGCATTAGAATGTTAAGAAAGGGACAAAATATTTCTATCATATAATTTTATTTTACTGTTTGGCTTCATTTCTGGTATCAGCAAATGGGTAACAGATACTCTTCAAGTGCTTAAAGCATGAACCATTCAGTTAAAAATGATAGAGGTATTTTCCCACTGTTTAGCATCTGCTCTGTATCCCTGTTTATATTGTTAAAAACTGAAACGAGTTTTTTGTAGCTGCTTAAAACGTATGTTCATCAAACGTTACTAGTCTTCCCTCACAAATTTAACAGTTTCTTCCTGCACCCTGCTGTGACACTCCGTGGAGCCGCGGTACCACAGCTGCTCTCTGCTTCTGACTCACCCACCTCGGGGCTCCTACCGAGTGGTGCTCTCTCAGCCAGCCTTCAAAAGGGGGATTATCTTAAATTAATACTAGAAACCTCCTGGGCGTTTTACAGAGTTTTATTAGTGAGCTGGCACCAGGTTTACAGAGTGTCTTACATTTTTGAATATGCAGAAAGCTTCCTGGTGGGATTTCGATAATGTTAATTAGATAATATTTTCATCGATTTTTCCTTAGAAATGGATACCTTATTGTACTGGAAGTTTTTCTTAAAAACTATTTGGTGCAACTTCACCTCCGTAGTTTAATAAATACTACCATAAAGTAGTTTTTATTTATCAACTCCTCAAACATGTACAATCAAAATAAAAGAAGTTCCTGTACTTCTGTGCCTTCAGAAATTAACAAACTTACTGAAGTGGAGCTTGATGGTGTTTTTAAAACATCAAACTGACTAACAGCTACTAAAATTTTTTTCCTGGACTTTGTGAACTTTTGTTTCTGTAATGGATCAACATTTTTCTACTTTTAAGAGCTAAACTGCACTCCCTAAAATATCCTAAACCAGGGGGGAGTAGAAGAAGGTTTGACTACACATGCATTTCTCTCTTCTCCCTGTACATCTCAGCTAAATCACTTTTAACCAGGGGAACTGAAGTACGGATGTCCGTTTGACATCCTCTTGCCTCCCACCACAGCCCAGCCCTCCCGTTGGCTGCATGTTCTGCTCCCAGCACGTGGTCCATAACAAGACCCTCCTTTCCCTTCTTGGCTCCTCCCTGAACATCCTCATTGCTCCAGTTTCACAGTTTGGTCAGAGATGCCTCTCAAATCATGAAGATTATGCATTGAATTGACAGGAAAATTAACATCAGTTTGGGCATTTAAATCTGGACGGACCTGACACTACCTACTGCACCCACTAAAATACCAAATGGCCATTTCAGTGTAAACTGGGCAGTTTAATAACATGGGATTTTCATGTGAGCTGTATACCAATGAGGATGAAGGAACACGAAGTAATGGGCACAAACCTGAACACAAGAAGTTCCATCTAAACATTAGAAGGAGCTTCTTTACTTTGAGGGTGGCAGAGCCCTGGAACAGGCTGCCCAGAGAGTTGGTGGAGTCTCCGTCACTGGAGACATTCAAAACCCACCTGGACATGTTCCTGCACAACCCACTCTAGGTGGACCTGCTTTGGCAGGGGAGTTGGACTAGATGATCTCCAGAGGTTCCTTCCAAACCCATACCACTCTGTGACAGTGACACAATTTCATCAACTGCAGTATGCTACTCTTCCTCCCTTTATTTGTATTCAGCACTTTTAAGAAGTCACAGCAAGCACTACAGCTCCTTTGCTACCGATGGAAGTTACCAATTTTCAAAAAGCTTTACTGACACTCCTAAATACTGATGCCATTTGCTGCTTAATAGGAGGGAAGAGCCAGCAGAAGGGAAGACTTTCTGTTCCTTCTAATGACTGCGCAGAAAGGCATCACCAAGCTAGTGCTATTACCTCCCTACGTGACAAGCTGTGAGACCTGTAGATTTATTTTGGTGCAGACCACAGTTCCTTAATAAATTAATATTAAAAAAAAAAACAAAACAAACAACCGCATTCCAACAGTCTGAGAGAGAGATCTGAAATAAAACATATAAAGATCTGCAAATAAAAAAGTCAATTCTAATGCTTGTCATCCTGCACAGGAAATCAACTGCTAAAGGTAGCTCACTCCTTTTTCTTAAGGTTTCAATTTCTATTTGGCAGGAGATAGGAAGTTGTCCCTTCTTCTGTGCAACCATAAGAGAGCAAAATTTTAAAGCTGAAAGTTATTCATGATATTCCCTAATCACATACAGTGAGTGAGAATGCAAAGATTGAAATATTGCTTTTTTTGAATTTTTTTTAGTCTCAATAAGGATAGAAAGCTGCATAGAATAGTGGTCTGTGACACCTAATTGCTTTTACATGTACCACAGGACTGCCTGGGGACAATGTATTTTTGTACTTTAATCACACATTAAAAAAAATAACTTGCAGAACTGAGGCAAAGCTCATGGCTACAAAAACAAGTGCATGGCAGGGTCCAGCAGCAGCTCTGTGAATCCCAGAACAATGACACAGTGCACAGGCCAACGGCAAACGACCTCCCACTCCCCACAGACAAGCACAACTTGCAAGCCACCAAGCTGCATGTCCGCAGGAGCCTGGAGAAGAGCTCTTACCTTGAGCAATGTCATCCTGCCTTTGCAGGCAGGGCCGCTCAGCCTTTGTCACCTGGGGAGGCTGCTCCGGCTCCTGCTGCTTGTAGTATTTGCCCTCGTTGAAGACCTGTGGCAGGTTGGCAGTGTGTACCTGCCGGAGCTGCTCATAGTCACTCAAAGCTGCTGTCAAGTCCCAATTTTTGCCTGTCAAAGAGAAAAAGGACATTCTGCTCACCTCTGAATGTGTCCAGATCAATAACCTGGAAAGCAACTCTGCACATAAAATATAAACTTAAATAGAGAAATCACTCTTAAAGCATCAGCAAGGAAACAGAGGTTCTTGGGATGAAACATTTTACAAGCAGTCCTCCCTCAACAAAAATGCACAGTTGATAAACACCAGGGAAGTACACAGCAAGACAGACAAGAGAGCAAGGTACTACATAACAAGATAGACACAGCAAGGACAGAAATATATATTTTTTTAATTTATATTTTAGTTTTCTTTATATCAAAATTGGGGAAGACATCAGGAAAGCTCTTCCCACTCTCACAAAATAATAATGAAAAAATTTTGAGATGTTTATGTGTTATTGTCAAAACCAACTTGCTAAATTAAAATACATAGATGTCCTAGCATTGTCAAAGTGTTTGTTTTTAAGTGGAAAATTACAAATATGCAATAGCAAGAAAAGAAGACCTCACTAATTACATGAGACTTTCACAGCATTCCATGAGCACTTTTTCTGGGAATTCAAGAGCAACCTGATTCTGACTAATCCATGATTTATTACACCATAAAAGGTTGTCACTTTATGTACTCAGAGAAGCTACATTACTTGAGCAGCAGTTAAATATAACTTATTTGCTTACACAAAGGAGAGTGAACTAAAAATAGCACAAAGCAGTTTTATACAGATAAAAGAAAGTCTTCTACTGTTACTGTTACTTCTGTAAAGAACAAAGACTTAACTGAAGGAGCAGAAAACCAGCACAAACAGCTGTTACCTACAGGGTTGAGCTCAACTATCTCAGGTTCTGAGGTACTAAATACAACTGTGAAAGGAGAATTAATTTCACTGAGCAAGACCATTTTCTACATCCTGAGTAGTCCATAATATAAACCACCATGTCAGTGACATAGAATGGCACAATGTTATGCTGTGATCTTCTGTTATTATATTATTGTATTTAAAAAGGTATTTCACAGGCATGACAATGTTACTTCAGTACACACAATCACATCGGATGACACCATATCAGTTAGTAGCAACCGAGCTGCTCCAAAGCAGCACTGACACAGTGGGTTTACATGAAAATCTTTGAGTTTCTAATTGTCAGAGAACATCAGTCAGCAAAAAGCTGGAGCAGCACAAAGCTGGTTAGAAAACACACGCAGTGAATCACAATCAGGATGCTGGAATCAAATTAATTCACTAACTCAACAGAAGGAATACTCGTACTGAACAATTACTTCCATAACAGCTGCATGTGCTGTGTGTCACTAGGTGTAAAATGTAACAGGACTGAAAGGTCTCTGTTTAAAAACCAAGTGTTTCTGTTGTGCAGGAAAAACAACAAAACAAACAAAAAAGTGCCACTGAGCAAGGAATGGAAGATGCACTGTGACAGAGGGCTGGTACTGACGTCTTAGTGTCAGAGACAGCAGCCACCTACATGAAAGGGAAATTCAAAAATAAACTCAGTTACACTGTGAAGTTTCTGTCCTAAATAATAGTTGCCTGAATAACAACGGGAGGCATTGAAGCCTGAAGAAAAAAACAATGACTTAGATAAAACAATATATAATTTAGAAGCCACTTACCCATTCTTGCCTTACCACCTCAAACTACATTAGTAAAGAGTGAATGAAAGATGCTGAAGAATAGCAAGAGCGGGTGTCACCTCAGAACCATTCCGGATGATTTGGTTTTTCCAGCAGTCATGACTTCAGCTAGGATAGAGTTAACTTTCTTACTAGCAGCTGATACAGACCTGTGTTCTGGATTTGGGACAGGAACAGTGTGGCAGTGCACTGGTGGTTTTGGTTGCTGCTGGGCCATCAAGGCCTTTTCTCCTCCTCATGCCCCCCACTGCTGGTGAGGGCTGGGGTGCGCAAGGCGACTGACTCCAATTGATCAAAGGTAAGTTCCAGACCGTGAAGGATCATGTTCAGTATAGAAAGGTGGGGGAAGAAGAAAGAAGGGGGGACGTTCAGAGTGATGGCATTTGTCTTCCCAAGTCACCATTCCGTGTGATGGAGCCCTGCTTTCCTGGGGATGGCTGAACATCCACCTGCCGATGGGCAGCAGGGAATGAATTCCTTGTTTTGCTTTGCTCACACACACAGCATTTGCTTTATCAATTAAAATGGTTTTATCTCAACCCACAAGTTTTTTCACTTACTCTTCCGATTCTCTTCTCCACCCCATCGGGAGAGAGTGAGCGAGGAGCTGTGTGGTGTTCAGTTGCTGGTTGGGGTTAAATCACATCTGATCAGAGAGGACGGTTTCCCCCCACCCCCACCTCTGCCCTATTTAGACAACTTGAAGAGTCCAAGAAGTGTTCAGAAGTGGGTTCCCCAGTGATCTGATGCTCCGAGACCAAGCTGAGACACCTAAAATTTTCCCAGGCCTTGGTCCTGGATCCAAAAAGCCTAGCTTTCCTTAGGGCACCTCAACCAGGGACAACATAAAAGCATTAGTAGAAGAAAGGGACAGGGGATGAGAGTCGAGTGTCCAGTGCCAGGGCTTTCTGTGGTAGGGGCACTAGACTCCAAATACCAGGCTAGAAAGAAGTTGAAAAGGAGACAGCAATCAAGAGCATTCTCCATGCAAGAGTGCTACTGCAGATACGTGCAAGAGAGCACGTTCTCACCCTGGCATGCTGCTCATCGGGCATCACATCTTTAGTGAACACTGGGGAAGGTGTTTGCTATTAAATCTAGTTTTTGAAGGAGGGAAAGGTTGAGATGACCTCATTAGGACTGACTATGTTGTGATCAGAGAAGACACGGCATTCCTTCACCTTTCCCAGCCCTTCCACCTTGCCTTCTTGTACTCTCAACCTGTGGACACTGTCCTCTCCTTAGAAAACATTCACTGAAAGAAACCAAAGACCAAGACCTAAATTTTCATATTTAGCCTTGACTACTACTGTTTTCCTCTTGAGGCACAACAGAACTAGGAATTAGATGGACAAACTACTAAGCCAATAGGTTATTTAGAAATTTAGACTAAACCACTGTGATCTTCCTCAGATTCTGCAAGGAAATAGGGTGTACGCCAATGAAGAGGTCAAACAAAACCAGAGTAAACTTCACAGGACAAGAAAAATTGCTGTAGCTGGTTCTTTTTTGCATATCTGGTTCTGCCCCAAACTGCACGTAGGCTGCATCCTCTACCACACTGGATCGATAGCATAGCACTACAACAAATATAGAACATTTACATAATTACTTTTTCCTCTAGTGAAACCAGAAATGTCATACTATCAGACAGCATTCGTTTGCCCAGGTATTATTTTAAAATATCATCACTTTGCTGAGTTTTAAATAAAATAATATATCGCACAGTTTTAAAAAACCCAACCCACTACAGCTGTATTGTGCTCTCTATTGGAAGCTCTCTTGGAAAAGCTTCAGAGTGACCTCCTGACAAAGTCCTGAAATCTGTAAGCAGAAGAGCACTAGAACTTTGGACCTTTGCTTTAAACCATTTGCTTCAAGACTATCACATACTATATTTTTTTAGATGAGAAATACACCCTGCCTTCATGGAGGCAGTACAATTAGCAGCACTCAGGTTTTACAGTAGCTTTCACAGTGTTTAGACAGCTGCATTTACCCTTGTTTTTCCAGAGAATAAGGGTCCATCTTTTTTGATTAACCTAGTCTTTCTCTGGTCAAGTCTTCAACTTGATTTTACTGTGAGGAAAACGTGACTTCTTCACGCCCTACAGCACATGAGTAATCCTTGCTTACTCCATGCTAAGCACGTGCTTTGTCAGATCACAACTGGCACTCTCTGATAACAAAGATCAGGCACCCATTAAGCAGCCTGCACTACTTGTACCGATACCAGATGTTATGTTTTTCAGACAGATAACATTCAGGCAGCAAGACCTGAGTAACATGCTATGATTTGGCCTGTGGGACTTGTGCTTTTTGTTGTTTTGGCTAAACCAGCATAGCTTAGCAGGTTTGTAACAGTTAATAACTCTATTGTCTTTCACTTCTTAAAACAGATATAATAAAACTAGAGGACATTTATCATTAATTAGCAGGAATAACAAGCATGCAACTATAAAGCGCTCCCCCCCCCAAGCTTTCAAATATCCACCTACTCCAATATGTTAAAAAGAACATTTGAAAGGTCACCAGCAATACTTGATTTAATGATAAACAAAATGCTAGAAAGGATGCAATTTGAGATGGGGAACTAGGAAAGATGTAAAAAGTAAGGACCACTATACTGTGGATCAGTAACAAATCAATTAAACAGGCACAGGAATTTGGAGAAACATTTAGCAGCCTCTCTCTTTCAAGGTTATTGATTGTTAGTTTTCACCAACATGAAATGATCCTCATTTTGTGCCGCTAGGACAGTGCACAATGATTATTTTATATATATATATATTTGAATTTAAATCCCCCAAACTTGAAAATTTGTTAGTATATCAAGTCTATCATCAGCTTCTTTCCCCTGTAAGGAAGTCTGTTCTTACAAACCAACTGCTAACAAAGCAATCCCCAAGTTCAGTTTAAATGCAGTCACTTCTTCCTATTTGGCATGAAGTAGATTAACAAATATTAACAGGCATAAGATAAGTAGAGGAACTCAAGACCAGATTTAATCCATCTGAAAAACTTATATGCAAAACTAGGATAAAATTAGACCATAGGTTTTAAAACAAGATTTAATTTTGATCCATGTTCTCAAAGGAAAATGATGTAGCAAGGACATTTTGTTAACATTTTCCTCAATTTCTGCTAGAATGCAGAGTCACTCAAAGCTGAACAGGCAGCTGGAAATGACAATTTTGATCTCTGAGTAACAAGACATCAATAGCAGCTCAGCTTCCTCTTCCCTTTGCCAAGGTTTCCACAAGAGAGCTAAAAAAGGAACTGTCTGAGGGAGCGGAGAATAAGAGACTATTTTGGGGACTTAGTTTTGTACGCTGTCACGTGACAGCACTGTAAACTTCTCTCTCCCTCTCCATTAATTACAACCTTTTCTTTGATTCCACTTATATACACTATTCTTTGAGGAGATATTATCTACAGCATCTCTGTCATTTTCCACAGGGTCGGTCTCCTTTATTGCATACATTTCACGACTGAAAAGCCAATGTCCTGATTTCTGAGTTAATGGTGAACTACGCATAGCTCAACTGAGTGCTGTATAAAGCTAGAAATAGACAGCCATTAGTTTCGCATAATGGTGAAAAACTACATCATTTATATAAATAAATGAAGCCATTTATACAAGTAAAAGGGCAGTTTTCCAGTTAAATATATTTATTTTTTATGTAGGTTGGATTATTTTTAATTTTTTTACTATTTATTTATTTTTATATTATTATTATTGCCAGTGAATGTCACAAATCCTCCAGTTCCTGATGGCTGTCTATACTGTTGGCACTTTAAAATATTTCATCATATGCCTTCCCTGTATATTCAAGTGATCATTGCCTGCACACCTGCTGCTTCCTGAGAACTAAGCTGTTTTCTGATTTATTAGTAATCTCCAAGTTCATCCACACCTACAGCTCTGGCACCGTAAACCAAATACAGCATCACTTGTTTTAAAAGCTAAAATATTTAACAGTTTCCCTTCTGCCCTAGGCCACATTTTAAGTAGGTTATACTCAACACCCCAAGCAGTATTGCTATTCTATGCAGGGCAGATACAAGGTGCCAGCCTACACTACCCAGAAGGACAAGGGACATGCCCTCCTTATTCCTGGACAGTGGGGAAGCTGGAGATCAAACACAGCTGAAGAGAAATCAGTTCTCTTCCATGCAGACCTATCTTGTTATGCTTAAGAATTTTCCCCAGCAAAGAACCCTTCCCACCGACTTTGTGCTGCATTTGGGTCCGGCTACTGTTAACAGGCGCACATATAGAAAGGTGACATCTGGAGAGTCTTGCAGCCAATTTCGTGTTTTCCTGTGGCACTCATGTAACCCATACACTGATTCAATCCTGCACAAAGCAGCACCACACATGCCTACTGGCATGGGCTGCTTTTCTAACTGTTTTGTTGAGACTCTTGTTTCTTCCATCTCAGTCACCTTTATTGGGAAATTGCTCTGGCAATATTAATCACTTGAGCACGGGCTTTTATTTTAGCCTGGTTTTAAATACAATTAGGATTTTTTGTGTGTTTGCTTGGGTTTTTTTCCCCTGTTATCCTCAAAATTAAGTGAGGGCTGAAATCCAAATCCCTGGGTAATTAATGGAAATGTCATAGCATCTAGATGGCCCTAATTCACATTTTCATTCCATCAAACTAAAAGGAAGGCAAAAAGCAATACCAAACCTTCCATTCAGCTCTCCCAACCTTCTGCTACATTCACCTAGTTCTCATGTCTGAAACATCTCCAGTTTTTCTACTACAGGTGGGGGGTTTGGTATATAATTTATAATGACAATACTCACACTTCTTTCAGTTCTTTGGCACAGCAATTGATAGATTAAAGTGAAAAAAAAAATTATCTAAAAAAGTTTGGAAATGGGCTCATTTTAGACTCACTTCCTTTCAATGCTTTAAATTTGGAAATTTATGATCTGTTCCCCATTTTGAAAATTGAGACACTGACATCAGCAAATAAGAGAATAATGATAAATGCTTCCTAGAACAATCAGACCTAATCTCAGGAAAAGCATTTACTGAATGCAGAGCATAAAACTGAAGCTACAAAAAACATATAAGTGGCATATGCAGCACTCAAGAGGTCAGGTCACAAAGAGCAAGTGAAGCAACAGTTTCAGGTTCTCCAGCAGAATTGTAGAGGTTCATGCTGTCTTTATTTCCACAAGGGGACTGATAAACAACTGTCCCGGCCAGTGATTTCTCAAGAATTTGCAATCATGGCCAAAACAATAGGTACCTGCCTCCCTTGGACTTGACCATATGGGTGCAATTCACTTGTGGAATGAAAAACTACTGAGGTTTTTTGAGCTTCTTTTGACATTTGATGATTTATAAAACACCAATTCAAAGAAATTGGAACTGATTTAATTTGAAGAAAAACAGTAGTAAAGACCAGAGAAGGTTAGGAGATAGGGGCACCAACTTTTTCAGTAAAGGAGTAGTTTAAAAAATATATTGGAAATAGTACCTTCGTCCATAATTAGCTTATTAGGAAAAGTAAATAAACTTGAAAGAACATGTATTAGCGAACAGGAAAAAAGGTCAAAAGGGAATCTGAAAAGCTGGTCCGCAAATATGCATAGAAAAATAATCTTAAAATGGAAACCTAGTGAAGTTTCACAAAATGTAATACCTACTCTACATAACCTCACGTACAGAAGTATGCTTGCAGTTCTTGGGAGCACACAACAAGGTAAAAACCTCAGAAAGTGGTGAACACTATCTCAAAGAGATATTAAGTGAAACATGAAAGGCTCAAGATGTAATCATCCAAAAATGAAAGTGAAGCTGGAAAATAACATTTCTAAGAAACAAATGATTTAGCAAGTGTGTACAATCCACTAACATAATTGGCAGAGCTAATGATACATAGTTGAAATTTATGAATATTTAGTATGAGGAACATACCTATGAATGAGATTAGAGTATGCATTTTCAGCAATCAAGAGCTAAACACTTATCTGTAGATGTGCAGGCTCTTAAAAGGTAATTCCTGCTGGGCCTTTACTTTAAAGTCTCTGCAGGCCTAGAAACAAAGGTGTAAATAACCATTGACCAAGTGTCCTCCCTGGAGTCCTAAACAACAAGGATGAACACTGCAAAATCTTGTAATGATAACCAAGCTGAAAGAACTGTGCTTCCCATTTTAATAATTCAGCTGTAACAACAGCTAAGAATTTTGGCAGGGCTGGTAGAGAGCTGTTCTTTCAACTGAAAAGAATGATGGAAGCAGTCCGGGTGGTCCAGGACAGCATTTAGACAAAAAAAGCAAGGAGTTCTGAGTAGAGGAAGAAAAAGCCGTTCAGTATAAAACATCCAGAGAGGTATTAAGAAGAACAAGCAACCCAAAACAAGCATAAAGTGTTCTATGCACAAGACACTGCCAGCAGCTAACAGAGCGGACAAAGAGTACTGTGGCTTCTGATGGAAGTCAGATTCTGATGTGGAGACAGATCATCTGGAGAATTCAGCCCAGAAACAGCCCACTCAGCTATTGCTCAGGCATGCAAGCACACTGTGGGCACAAGACAAAATTTATATTAGTACAGCAAAGGGTAGATGAAAGCCTCCTGAACTGAGAGAGAAAAGATGCTGTTTGGGTTAGCCATACATGATCCCCACAAAAGGATTTTTCTCATGACTTCAGCTACCTTGGTTTCTCACCCTAGAAGTGGGCATGCAGTTATTGGGATGCTCAAAAGCAAGGGTAAAAAAAAAAAAAAAAAAAAAGAAGCTGGGGGCCGAATGGGGAGAGAAAAATATTCACACTTTATAGCATTCTGAGCTCTCAACTTCTCCATCTAAGTTACTAGGCATCCAGAGCCCATCAGGAAGTGGAACAAACTTCAGTTACTCATTTGATTGTATATCTTTAATACATGCATATGAGTAATAAGGTAAACAATTTTGTGCTATCAAAACCTCTGCTTGAAGACAATGTATAATCTATCCTTGAGAGTATTCCAGTTATATAGCTCTACACGACTATAAAGCTAATATTCTTTGCTATGCTTAATTATTACTTAACACAAATGGCGTGCATTTACAATATACAGTCAGCCATAAATATCACCACTTTTATAATTAACAGTTGGGAAAAGGCCTTAGTTTTGAAATGTTTAGATACAGTTAAATGAAAAAAATCACTGCATCAATGGTAACACATAGCTCTATGATTGTAATCTCAGGTTTCAAAAGTTTTCTTTAACAGCAGAAATGGGCTGTTCATAAATCTACCAAATTATCAGAATAAACTGTAACGGAAGCAAGATTCTTTACAATACTTGAGAAAACCTCAAGAAAACACAAACAGCAAGACAGGTGCCTTACTAAAGCGTAGGGCCATGTGCTGTTATGTGCTAAGCCCCTTCTGCCTGCTCATACCTTTCCTTGTTCCTTCTCCAAGTCTGGATGTGTAAATTCCCATAACTGTATCACATAAACAGCAAATAGCAAGTAACCTGCAACTGGCCTTTCAGACTCAATAAGTAGTGTTTGAAAAGTAGGAATGAAACACAAATTGTGCATTGGACAAACATAAACTAAGCAATTTCTATAGCAATTTTATCCAGCAATGAATGGCTGATTAGACAGATACAAGGCTTTTCTAAATGTGGACATAGCAATGTAATGAAAATAAAATTAATTTCTTAGGCAGAAGTAAAACCAAATCAAACCGATTTTTAATTTTGATGCAACTTTAAAAGTCTGCATTCACATCCATTTTCAGAAGCTCATGACAAAGTTCTCATACCATCGATATAATGCCTTTAAGATTTTAAGTCTGTGAAATCTGAATTCCCTAACAGTTAAGCAACTTTACAGAACTCTAGAATTGGTAACTTTGAAACACCAAGCTGAGCACAGACTTGTCCATAAGCTCCTTGTGCAATACTAAAGCAAACTTGGCCAAGGATACAAACAGCAGCACATGCGATGTAATTGCAAAGAAGCCATCTTTGCACTAGAAAGATAGGTACCAAAATAGCTAAACCATTTCTGTATGTATTCTTTTGAATAATAGAGAAGATATAGAGACAGAAAGTGAGACTTGGAGCTCAACATGTTTAGCTTATCAAACTTATACAGAAAAGCAATTGATTTAATAATACTATTTAGGATACTAATAGCTGGCAAAAAGAACCAGACACGAATAAATCAGAACCAATATATGAGTGTATATATATAATTTTTTTTTAAATCTCTGTATATCTTCACATCAAATCAAGAATGGACACTTTCTGGAAGATACCTGTCAAGTACAACAAGTGGAATGTTTTAGTGAGACAAGTAACTGTGCTCACTACAAAATTCAAAAGAAAAAAACCTGCAGGGATTTTGCCAGCAGGACAGGTAGAGTATAGAAACATCAACAGAGTCAATATTTAGGACAGCTTCTGGCAATTTAGAAAAATCTATATGCAATCTATATTTAATGTATAGATTTTTTAGGTTTTTTTACAACAGTCAATGTGTAATTAACTCACCCATTTGCTACTGGGGAGAACATCACATATTGTGCACACTACTGCCATGATGCATCCACAGTACAATCAAAACAAAACAATTAATGTATTAAAATAATTGGATAAGGAAGCAGAAACTGGTACCCTTGATTGTATACAGGACAGTGAAATTAAAGCAATTTCCCCCAAAAAATGAACACAGGAAACAGTGTTAGAAATGGGTCTGAAAAAGGTGTATATGCTCCATAGAATTATGTTCAGTCTGAGGAAGTTATAAAAACAGAATCTGTGAGCAGATCAGAAAGAGAGAACAGCCATAGAGGGAACAGTGATTACATGGAAATGAGGGTCTATACAAGCAAACATTTTTGGCTCAAAGTTCTCCATGACAGCCATTTTGGGGCTACAAACTACAACTAAATATTGAAATTTCTCACAAATATATGCAGACCGATTTTCAAATTTTGAATTGAAAATATTATACAGACATCATCATTGCAAGACCAGGTGCCATACATTTGCTATAGCCTTGTGCACCGTGGTGTGAGGGGCTGCTCTTCTGAATATTGTTTATCTGTGAGAAGTTAGTCCATGGGTTTCAGTGCTGCTCACAGAGCCCAGAGCATCTACACACTGTGACAACCACAAAAGACAGTCATACTGGTGTAAGGGTGGCAGTGCCTTCTATGTCTTCCCTGTAAGCGCATCTTGTCCAGAACTAGCAACAATCCATTTTACTTTGAAAAACTCCTGGGCAGGAGGAAATAATTTGGGCTAGATGCATATGTCTATTAGTCTGTTCAGAATAATTAAATTACTTATTGCTTATTTCTTTGTTAATATGTATGGTTTGAATTTACTATCTACAGAAGTGAGAAGTACAACACACAAAAAAATACTATTCTATATTTATTTGTAAGCATTATCCTTTATAGCAAGAAAAAAGTATAGCAAGGAAAACAAGGTAAGTAACTCTTCTGAACCACCTCTGATATGTAGGAACAATTTTGCAAATTTCGGTACTGCTCTGTCATCACAATAACTGTCAATCTGTCCTGATATTGCTGAGAAAAACCTTATCATATTCTTTTTCTAAAAGACCAACAGACTAAGACAGACTCTAGGCTAGGATGACAGGTTGATCAAATCAGTCAGAACAAGCTCTCCTAAATATAGCAAGCCAACGATGACATTCATAGCGAGGTATTCTAAGGTTTTATTACACATAACACAGATGACTTGGGAAATGCTGAAAAATTGTGTGCATCTCTGTGTTAATAATATATCATTCCTTATTACTGAAAAACCCAGAGTAAAAAAAAGAACTTACAGCAAAATTTAAAACTTCCAGCACACATCTGATAAAGTGAAACTGCTCTTGCAAAAGGGAGATATATACCCTGATGTGTACTTTTAAATCTGCTGTGGCTGATCAGTAGTTACTTTGATTTAACACACAATTTCTTAAAGCATATTAAGATGAAAAAATTTTCAGGGAGAAAGTCCAGTGTGCATGTATCAAGCCCACCAAACTGCCTGCAATTTACATAGATCTCACGACTAATTTCTAACTTCCCCTCTTCACAATTGCTGTTAGCCCACATCAAAGGAAATGAACAAAACGAACTTTTACAAAATGCCTTCAAATATCAAAGGTGTCTTTCCACTTTTAAGCTTATAAACTTAAAACAACTACAACAAAATAAATAAAAAGACATGGTTATTTTTCTGATACAGCTTCTTAGATGTTTTTCAGCCGAGCCATTTGACTCTCATACCATGAAGTTCAGGTATGCAAATTAATCGCTGGGCCCCAAAAATATTTCTAGTTTCTCTATCACTTTACAGTAAGTCAATTTCAGACTAAGTTTAGCTGCTTTGCACAGTGGGCCAAACCAGTTACAACTACTTTCAGGCAGCTGAAAATGACAAAATTCAGCTAAAGCCCCCTCCTCTCTCCCTGGCACATATACTTTTAAGGCATGACTGTTAATAACCTAAAATACAGCAGTCTAGTCCTAAGAACTTTTTAAGGCTTTTGTTGAAAATGCCTAGTTTAGTATAATCTGCAGCCAGCTAATTACAAGAGTTGACTTACTAGATAAAATACTAAGAAATGTCTGTTCCCAAAGATCTGATTTCTCTCTTTATGACTGGTTCTTGCTTTAAGCAAGCAGTGAACACAGGAAATCCTGGTGTCCTGAAAGCTTACCTTCCAGTAAGTCTCTTGCCAGACCCGGTTCTGCCCCCGTGGACCGAACAAAGTCTGACAGGACTGCATCCATATCAAGAGTCATGAGATCATTCAGAGATGCTGCCAGACATGCAGCAGCAGCAGGACTCGCGGGTTGGCTAGAAGGCATCCATCTGCCAAGGAGAAAAAGAAACAGGATTTTAGAATATACTCCACAGTGATGTAAACCACATTTTTCCTCTCTTCCCCAAACAAGACTATTAAAAATGCTAAAACATCCAAGCTGCATATTAAAATAAACAGCATTTGTCATCCATCTCTGCCTTAGCCTGAAAGCTACTTATCACTCACACTGGAAGGTTTTTCTTTCTTAACATTTCATATTTTTCTTATGTGCATCTTGTAAATAATACTTCAACTTGAAGGCTCCGATCCAGCCAAACAGAGGCACTGTTCATTCAAAGCACAATTATCATATCATTGTCACCGCACATACACCGAAGTTTAGCAAGAGCTTAGCACTTATTCTTTTATTTGCCTAGTCAATACCACTTCTGTAATTTATAGTCTGGCTGGGATGGAGTTAATTTTCTATGAGGCTTCATTCATTTTCTAGATTTGTGCCTAAACCAGTGTTGCTAACACATCAATATTTTAGTCATTGCTAAGCAGCACTTCCACAGTGTCAAGGCTTTCTCCATTCCTTCCCGCAGCGAGCAGGCTGGGGGTGGGCAGAAGGCTGGGGGCGGAGGGGTCACAGCCAGGACAGCTGACCCAGTGGACCAAAGGGATATTCCATACAGTACAACATCATGCTCAGTAGTAAAACTGGAGTAGATTCTTTCCAAAGTAGCCTTCGCTCAGAGACTGGCTGGGCATCAGTCTCCTTGTAAGAGGTGGGGAGTGATTCTCTTGGCATCACTTGCTTTTTTTTTTTCCCCTCTTTCCTTCACTTTAAGGCAACTGTCTTTATCTTGATCCACAAAGTTTTTTTCTTGCTTTTGCTGTCCCGATTCTCTCTCCCATCCCACTGGGGGGTGAGGAAAGCGAACGAGCAGCTGGTAGGTGCTTCATTGCTGGCTGGGGTTAGCAAACTCCAGGGCTTTGTACATCAAACTCCGGGATCTGTTAATGGCCACTTTCAGCTTTTCTTGTTCGCTGTATTGTTTATCACTTGGTTTTTCTTTTCCTGTTGGAGCTATAATAAAAGCACTAGCTTTGAGTCTAATCTGAGTTTGGCCCATGTATTGCTGCCATCCCAATACTCTAGGAATCATCTCACAGAGTCAATTAACAATTACACCTTTCTCCTCTTCTCCTCCAGGAACAACTTTGTAGAGAAATTAAGAATGGTACCTCCTCCTCCAGGGTATATGTTTCCTGCCTTGTTGTAATGGCCCTTCAGTTTCTCAAACACCCCTGTGTAACCAGGATGCTCACATTATGTGGAAAGATTAACTGTCAGCCAGGAGAGCAAATTATCAAGTGGTTGCTTTCCACTGGGATACTGAGACCCACAGTCAGAAATATAGGGTAAGGGAGCCTAGCAGCTGGGATCCTTAATTAAAGACCAGGAAAATCAGCAAAAGGACCAGAAAAGGGGCAACAACTGACAGCCTCTGGAGGCAGTTCCTGTTGAGTGTGAAGGCATGGTATCCCCTCAAGGAAGATGTGCAAGCTACTAAGGCAAGTGAGACCACCATTAAGGAAGTTATCCAGTATCTGAGGGAATTAGTGGTGGTGGAGGTGATTTACAGCAACCTGGTCAACAGCCAGTCCTCCAAATATCTGGACAAAATCCAGTGCATGTGGTCCACGTGGCAGAAGTTTGCATGGAACTCACCAACACCGTATGCCAGCACCCTGGTGATAACAGACTGGACAGACATCAAGGTACCAACTGTGGACAGACTCGTCTGCCAGCTATGGCAGTTTGAAGAGAATCTCTCTTCCTCCACAAATCCTTGGGCTTGTGTCTACTTTGTGCTGTCTACCTTTTCCAGCCTCTCAGAGGATCCTTCTATTGTGGAGTGTGTGCCGAGGAACAGCGGGTGTTGACTGCTAACATGAAGGTCATGGTCGACACTATCACACTAACCGAGAATTCCTTGTTCCCACACATGAGCTAATTAATTGACAGGAGAGAAAAGGAGTGATCACAGCAAGACTCACCCACCCCTTAATTGTCCCATATGGCCAGCACAAAATTCAGATGCTGGGTAGAGGCTAGCAATGAACTACTGCAGCCTGAGCAGTCATGCCAGTCATGGAGTCAAAGGCAGTCATCAAATGGTTCACTACAGCTGACACTACCTATGTGTTTGTCTTGATTCCTTTGGCAACAGACAGCAGGCCACAGCTCCCTTTCATATGGAAGGGTGTCCAATACATCTGGAATTTACTGCCCCAGGGATGGAAGCACAGCACTATCATTTCTAATCTGCTCTGATGAGACCCCACCTGCAGGATGCGGACCTGGTGGAGCGGGTCCAGAGGAGGCCACGGAGATGATCAGAGGGCTGAAGCACCTCTGCTATGAAGGCAGGCTGAGAGAGTTGGGGTTGTTCAACCTGGAGAAGAAAAGGCTCCGGGGAGAGCAGCTTTCCAGTATCTGAAGGGGACCTACAACAAACCTGCAGAGGGACTTTTTACAAGGGCATGTAGTGATAGTATGAGGGGCAATGGCTTCAAACTGGAGGACGGTACATTTAGATTAGATATCAGGAAGAATTTTTTCACTATGAGGGCGATGAGACACTAGAACAGGTTGCCCAAGGAAGTTGTGGATGCCCCATCCCTGGAGGTGTTCAAGGCCAGGCTAGATGGGGCTTTAAAGTCAAAGGAAGGTCAAAAGACCTCCACAAGAGATCCAGTTTGGGGGAATAAAATGGCAAAATGGACATCATATCCCAATGGATGTGATCAATAATATAACAGCCATATTCCAATCAGTTAACAAATAAGACAGAAAAGCTTTGCTAGGCATTGTGGTTTTCTGGAGAATGCATATTCCAGGTTACAATCAGATTGCGAGTCCTCTTTATCAAGTGACATGAAAGAAGAACTATCTCAACTGGGGTCCTGAGCACTGACAAGACTTTGAACAGATCAAAGAGGAGACAGTGTATGTAGCCCTTACGGCAGTTGAGCCCTTGGCCCCAACTGGAGCCTATGGTAGAAAGCACTCCAACAGACTCAAGGTCAAGCTCTAAGGTTTTGGAGCCAAGGATACAGAGGATCCAGGGTACCGGGTATATTTCTAGCTTCCTCTATTGTAGCATTTCTATAGTTCAGTGGAGAAGCCACCTCCAGAAACCATATCAAGAACACCTGCAACAAGTAAACAGTAAAAACACTTGGACCAACCAAGGCCCAGCTGGGAGGGGCAGAAAGGAAGGGTCTTGCAGGATTTTATCCCAGTTGTTCTTCTGAGAGATGCAATCAGAGTACTATTTAATACAATCAGGGCACACAAGTTCTTTACTGGTTTTATATCTAACTCCCCATGCCCTCCAAAAACTCCACCCAACCCATCCATGCATCCATCCATCTATTCAGGGCTTTCTAAAGTAGCTATTAAGTAATACCAGCTAACCACAAGAGAAAAGCACCAACATTTTTTTTTTTTTGCCTCAAGGGAAATGTGACACAATGTCCAGCATGGGAGTTTTACTTGCCAAATCCATGACTAACAGAAACACATCTGCCCTATTGCATTTTGTACCTACTTTTTTGTTCCTGAAAAGTGTAAGCCATCCTTCTAGGCAATCCTCTCTACAAATATCAAATAAAAATTAAAGCAGGCACTTCAGAAGTAGTTGGTGCTAGACAAGCTATTAAGACAGGTGGCATTCAAAACACAGTTATGCTAAGCTATCTCCGTATTTCTACCCTGCCTACACTGCTGCAGAAACAGCGCAAAGCAAACAGGATGAAGTTAAATGATACCCAACATGTATCAAAGAAAGTTTACCTTTGAACATGAATTAGATTTTTCCTGTTAATTCCTCCTCACAGGCTCAGATGCAACTTTACCACATGCCAAGGGTAAGGACTAGCATGGAGATTTCCTACTGGTAGTAGATGATATTGGTTTGCTCTTGCTTGTACCACAGCTACAGAGAAATAAACTGTGAAAGAAATTGGAAACCAGTTGATTTCACTGTTCCCCAAATGAAAAACAGTCCTTTCCTACTACTGGTAATATTTAACCTTAAAAGCCTTTGCTTTCTTAGAAATTGCCTTTTTCTGCATGTACATATCCCAGGTAGAACACAAACATAATTTACTTTCTGTCCCAGGAGGGTGGGCTCCTTCCCAGCCTCATCCACCAGGACTGCCTGCAAAACCCAACTTACTCCAACAAATTGGAAGCATGGGGGCTATGGTTACACAATTACATGGTTTTCAGCGTCAAAGCAGATGACGCTGCTGCTAAACCTACCCACTTTGCAGCCTTCTGGCCCTTATACTGTACCGCTATATGTTTTATACCACTTCTACATTTATGCTCTTATACTATTTATACAACTGTATCATTATGTTGGGGCCACATTAGGATAGAAGGAGAGGTGGTCCTTTACCCTCTAGTTAGCCCTGGTGAGGCTCATCTGGAGCGCTATCTCCATTTCTAGCTCCCCAGCACAAGACAGGTATGGTCGTACTGGAGCTAGTCAGTGAAGGACACCAAACTGTACATCCTGGTCCAGCGGACAATGGAAATATTTCTAAACGTCACATAATGAAGATATAGTAACAGAAGGAAAGCTGGAAATGGTGAGGAGGCTAGTTAAAAAAGGAATGCAGACACTTCAGGAAGAGAACTACCCTAGTGGATTATGGCCAAATTTGGCGTCAAAGCTTTGTAGCAACTGAATCTGTTTCAATGCAAACGCAGGACAAAAATGCTACTTTGATTTTAAAAAATATAAAATTCCCATACACTGTACTAAACAGCACTAACATCCATACAAAAAGATCACAAGAAACTGAATACAATAACTGAATTTATTTCTTTAGTGACTAGGAGAAAGAATGAAATAAACCTTAACCAGCAGGATTGAAACATATGGATCAAGCTAAAAGAACCTGCCACAGGTGAATAATACAAAGTATTAGTGACTTTCAGATAACAATCAGAAGTGACTCAGTAGTATAATCACTGCTAATTTAACATGCACCAGCTGGGCACTCAAGTACAGTCACTGCGTGCGGGGGCTGGACTGCTCATAAATTTGGAAAACTGAAGTGCATATCAGTCTGAAGAAGTCAATTCATGAGTTGTCTTAGTATCAGCATTAATTGAGTATTTTCAATAGTGGTATTGAAAAGATATCCTTTTAACAGCAGAAGACAAGACCAACCTCTCTCTACATTTACGACATCACCCATCATCTCATAATTGCCTCTGGATTTCATGATCATCAGAACCATACAGTAACCATATTAACAGACATGTTTCATTCTTAACTCATCCCAGCAAAATCGCGTAAGTTGCCTATGAAGATCTTTTCTACAAAAGAGGTTCCTTCTGGTAATGCAGAAAGTTCTCTCTCTATATATATAATACTGGTAATATCTGTGCACTGACAACTGATGAAAACACAGCTCATGTGCAACAGAGCCAGAGATAAGGCTAGCCGTTGCTTTACTGAAAAACAGTAAGTTAAAATCATAGAATCATAGAATGGTTAGAGTTGGAAGGGACCTTAAAGGTTATTCAGTTCCAGCCCCCCTGCCACAGGCAGGGACACCTCCCACTAGACCCACTTGCTCAAAGCCCCATCCAGCCTGGCCTTGAACACCTCCAGGGATGGGGCATGCACAGCTGCTCTGGGCAACCTGTTCAGTGTCTCACCGCCCTCACAGGAAAGAATTTCTTCCTAGTATCTAATCTAAATCTCTCCTCTTTCAGTTTAAAACTACTACCCCTCGTCCTATCACTACACTCCCTGACCAAGAGTCCCTCCCCATGTCTCCCATAGGCCCTCTTTAGGTACTGGAAGGCCATTATAGGGTCTCCCCAGAGCCTTCTCTTCTCCAGGCTGAGCAACCCCAACTCTCTCAGCCTGTCTTCAATAGAGAGGTGCTCCAGCCCTCTGATCTTTTTCGTGGCCCTCCTCTGGACCCGTTCCAACAGGTCCATATCCTTCTTGTGTTGAGGACTCCAAAGCTGGAAACAGTACTCAAGGTGGGGTCCCACAAGAGCAGAGTAGAGGGGCAGAATCACCTCTCTCAGCCTGCTGGCCACACTTCTTTTGATACAGCCCAGGACACAGTTGGCTCTCTGGGCTGCCAGTGCACACTGCCAGCTCACGTCAAGCTTCTCATCCAGAAGTACTCCCAAGTCCTTCTCCTCGGGGCTGCTTTCCAGCCATTCTCCGCCCAACCTGTATGTGTGCCTGGGATTGCCATGTCCCAGGTGCAGGACCCTGCACTTGGCTTGGTTGAACTTCATGAGGTTTGCATGGGCCCACCTCTGGATGGCATCCCTTCCCTCCAGTGTGTTGACCATGCCACACAGCTTGGTGTCATCGGCAAACTTGCTGAGGATGTGCTCTATTCCACTGTCCAAGTCTCCAACAAAGATGTTGAACAGCACTGGTACCAGTACTGACCCCTGAGGAACACCACTCGTCACTGGCTTCCACTTGGACATTGAGCCATTGACCACAACCCTCCAACAAGCCGCTCTAGTTTTGAGACCATTATGTCACATGGGATAGCGTCAAACACTCTGCATAAATCCAGGTAGATGACACCTGTTGCTCTCCCCTTATCTACCAGTACTGTGACAATATTGTAAAAGGCCACCAAAATTAAATATTATCCAGATGCCATTATATAATAATAAAAGGCTGTACAGGTAGAAAACACCCACTAAAGTGTCAGGTGCCAAGGAGCACCCAATCCGTACCTTCTAAATCCATGGCAGTGTGAAGAAAACTTTTTCTAGTCCAACGCTCGCTCTATACATATGCACTATGCTATATAATTATCTATGTTCTGGGTCCTGCAACTGTGCTTGGAACAACTGCACAAAAATATCCATGCTATTTCATTCCTCCTGGTACTCAACAGTCCTAAATTAACAGGACAACAAAGATTAATATTGTTTATTCAGATAGATGTGTCTGAAAAGATGGAAGAATCAAGGAAAAAACATCTTAATGGACATTAAAAATTAAAGTAAACAGAAAATAACCCCACCAGTGATTACCTGAAGTAACACTGCTTCACTGTGATGGATTACTTAAAGATGAAATCATGGCTATCAGAATTACCGTTCTCACTAGATAAACAACATCTCTCCTCGCCTACAAAACCACTGCCACCACCTCTGCTTCAATGGCTAGTAAAAGCATTAGCACAACTTACACTTTAAATATACACACTTGGAGGAGATCTAATACCATCATTCATGTTATACCCACCTGTCCATAAGTATCACTCCTCTTGTGGTTAACACTATAGGCACACATATATACTTGCAATTATCCTTAAAAATGTGTTGCGCATGATACAAAAACGGCATTTTGAACTGAACATAAACATCTCAACCCTCAAAACACAATGAAGACCTTGGTTTTCACTCACTTCCTAGCCAAATGTCTTCCCTAAATAATTTCTTATTTATATAATGCAAATACAAGAGGCAATGAAAGGGGATTATTTGTTGTATATTGTAAGAAAAAGCATGTCTAAAGTATTTAAAGAAGAGATACTGATTGCTTCTAAATGTTAAGATGGGTTAATAGGACTTGAAATACATTTAACACAATCTCAGTTATATTTGATCTTTTCTACTCCTTTAAGTACCTGTGTCTTAAAACTGAGCCATATTTGGAAGTAAACATTCTTCACCTGAATGTAAATTTGACTTCTTCAAAATCAAATAGCTTCATCCAGTTAAACAATATGAAGATTTTTTTTCCAAATAGGCAGAAAGAGATGCATAGGCCTAACTAATGAAGCAAAAGCAAGCGTGTTATCACAAATCCCATGCCTCCAGAATACAAATAGCCAACAAAACAGAAGTGAGGAACAGAAAGAAAACCATGCACGAACAGCACGCCGTGGACAAACCCTCAGGAAGATACAGGGATTAAACTGCAACTTTGACCTTTCATAATTTTCCAAGGATGAAATAAGCACTATCAGCAATATGCCCGGGCTCAGTGCTCTAGGAAGCCAGTGGATACACACTCTCCAATTGCATTACACCAGTCCCCCCACACTTTATTTGATTTCCCTGCAGTGTGACAACGCCAAACGCCCATTAACAGTACTGGTTCCTCTCAGCTGCTTTGGCAACATACAGCGCAGTTCAATCCTGTGTGGAACACTCGTGCTTGGTGGTGAAGGCAGAAAGATCCTGGTTTTGCACAGCTCCAGTCATTCTTTCTGACACACCATATTTGATAGAGAATGTCATAATTCTACAATCCTGACAATATGAGGAAATTGAACCAATGCACCAAATAAGACCATTTCTTCTTAGTGAAACATTTACATTTTTTGAGCTCAGGCTGTAGAATTTCTCCTTATTTTCTGCATGCAAAATGCTTTTACTTACAGTTTCACAGAGACTTTAATTTTCTAGTAAGCCAAAGAGTTTTTATTTCATTACATTTCTAAAGCTGCTCCAGTTTTCATTAGATAACAATTTACCAAACGTTCATATACAAGATAAAAACTATTAAGAAAAAACTGCAATTAAACAATCAAGTCCATCAGAGAAGATTTGTTTAGGAGGGGAACATCAGCTTTAAGGGAACTGGTAGTTAATGTAGGCATTCAGCTTTTCAGATTGCCTAGTAGGAATATCACGTATGTGAGAGCAGTTAATTGTTCAGAGCATTTGATGCCCCCCTAAAAAGGTGATTAAATATTAAGATTCAGGACCAATCTGCAATACAGAAAGATAATGCTCTGCCAAGAGTGTCTGAAAGGAATGACATTGAATTTCTAATGTTTTTGCCCCAGTGAAGATACAATCTTGTGAGTACTGTGGTTTGCCTACAGGAAGACTACCTCATTTCCAACATGAAATTGCTCCCTGCATTTATTTGGGTTAACTTCAATATTATTTAGCACACTACAACCTCAATCAGTAAACTTTGTATTCAGAGTAATGCTTCAATCATGTTTTGTTTCAGCGTTCCCCTGAATAGCTGGGGACTTTTATCTTTATGATTAGACATATTTTTATTTCTGTACAGATATAGTCAGGTCTGCATCCAAGATACAGTTGGAAAAATCAGAAACAATTACTCACACAGACATGTTTCTGTTTTCCAATATTCAAAGTGGAACTGGAAGATAAAAACAGAAGACAGATGTTGGCAAAGCCTCTTCTGGAATACTGGGAGCCAGTTCAGTAACATGTTTCAGAGAGATCACCTCAGACTGAAACAGGCGAAATGAAAGGCTACAGATCATCAGAAGTTCAGCATTTTATCTTTCGACAAGTCACTAAAGAGCCTGGATTGCAAAGCCAATGAAACAAGGTTGAGAACTGGACTGAGACTGCTCGTCATAAATGCACCAAGCCACAAGTAAATATAGTCTGGAAATAAGAGACAGGGCTCCCATTGACACAAGTATTGGGAACAATCTTTCCTTAGAAGCTGGGGAGAAAACATTGGATTAGTTTAAAAAACAGAGCTACATAAGTACATATAAAGTAAAATACAACATCCTGCAGTGACAGGATGTGCAATGAGAAAATTTCATTGACATTTTATAGAATTGTAACAGTAGAGTGTAAACCTTAAGCGTATGTTGAGTCACATTTATCTAAAGCACTTCTATACAAATCATTGTGATTTGTAGTGATCAGTGATAGCAGTGATTCAAAAACCTAGTTTTAAGCACATGCCGAGATCCCACCCAAAACATGGATAAAAAGCCTGTGCTGCTTCAGTGCCCCAGGCAGCGCGATGGGCAATTGTGACTGATGCGAACCACCTGCCTTAGCACTTCCCCAAGAATTCTAGAAGTCCCAAATATCCTAGAATTGGGGGTAGAATTGTTCTGCTGACAGACCACAGCATGGTCACAGGAAAGCAGAGATATGGTGGTTTTTTGCTAACTGTAAGATTTACTTATTGATCTGAAACGTACTTTTTCTCTCAGATTCAGGTGGAATAGCACAAATCAATTCTTCTTCCTCTTAGGCTATGCTCAGAGAATGAAAACTGAAGGTAAAAGAATACTTTATTTCTATTAGTAAGGTGGCAGAAGTCAAGTCTGCTAGTAATACCAATGCCCCATACATAAATGCAAATATATATTTAAAAAAAAAACCAACCAAAAACCAACAAAAAACCCCCACATTCCAAGGTCTTAAATTAGCACCTCAATAAACTGCACAGGCATGTTCCAACACACTACTATCTGGCTTGCAATTTATCTTTCTTTTGCACTAGGACGACATCTTGCTGGCACCATCCAGCACAGCTGAATTTTTTGGTATGGCTGACCACAGCTGTTCCACCACCTTATCTTCTTTTGAAGCATTAGAACATATTTAGGCTTGAGAACCTTGCAAATCCTGGCTTCCCAGGATTCCCAAGCTTCACTTGTAACTGCTGATCCCCAGCAGCCAGCAAATACCACTTGGGATCACGTACTGGCGAAAGAGATGTAGAAGTATGGAAGGTAACACTGCCTTAACACTTCAAAGTTGTCTGCTGCAGACACCTTTAAACTTTTTAATCTAGCATGTGTCAGCAAGACTGACTATTCTGCTACATCATCATGACGATTCTCTCTCACTGACAGTGTAGTTTTGGCTTTACATGTCTACCCAGCTGCTAAGGCCAGTAGCTATTCTGGGACGAATATTTAGTTGTGGGCCTCTCCTGTAACAGAACAGAAGTCAACCCTTTCTTAGGTTGGGCTTTTTTTTTTTTCTGGTGTCTTTTTTCTGTTTTGTGTGTGTGTGAAGATTATACAGCTAGTAAGTTTGGACAGAAATTCTAACATCACGTTTTCCAGAAAATGCTTATGTTCTCAAGACAGATTTTTCCTAGACACAATGACTTTAGTTGGAAAGACGCACAGTGTCTCAATAAACACATTAAAACGGAAGCTCACTCTGTATCCTAACAAGAGTAGCTCTTGGGTGACTGAATGACAAACAACAAAACCAGTTTCAAAGAAATATTCCCCACCTTCTCTTCATTCAGGACACCACAGCTCCCTCTGCAGCAATTTTGTTGTTCCCTGAGATTCCAGGCCTTCAACGTGTACAAAATCTCTAGTTTTGCCCTAACTTGCATGGCACTGATGCTACCTACCAGCAAGATGCTCCACGCCAGCAGAAATTCAAATTTGACCATAAATCACTGTACACAAGGCAGCTTTTTCACACAATGCATAAAACCTCTTAACCTAAACACTTTCTCGGATCACAACAGACTTAATAACTTAAGTTAAGAATAGCTATTTATTCCTGGACTCCTATAATGTAGAATTTTAAAGGGCAATTAAAAAAGAGTACATTTCTTAAGTATTTTACTCCTACACTCTGTATTAATCCTGAATAAGGGAGTTATGGATGCCCCATCCCTGGAGGTGTTCAAGGCCAGGCTGGATGGGGCTTTGAGCAACCTGGTCTAGTGGGAAGTGTCCCTGCCCATGGCAGGGGTTTGGAAATAGATCTTAAATGTCCCTTCCAACCCAAACTATTCTATGTTTCTCTGATTACTTCGCCAGCCTCATGATTGTTTTGTTTTAAACATACTTTTATCTTCAAATAGCTTCCAGCTTTAGTTGCCAAGAATAGAAAGATGAAAGCCAGTTTTTATCCTCACAGTCAGAAGAACATCTCCCATAGACCTAAATGTGTATTATACACTTTTATCACAGATGAAGTGGACCTAGATTTTGCAACCTGCTTTCTAAAACCAAGGCCATGCTGTTCACAGTACTCCAGGGAAAGAAAGAAAATATTATTCAGGAAATATATTTGTACAAACTGTACCAGTTATGCTATTGGACACGTCACCAAAATTCTTCATAAAGCCTTTGTAGTGACGTAGGAAGACCAGCTCCTGAGGCACACAAGTACCTTTAATTTGACTCCATTCAAATTAGCTGCACTTGACTGAGTTCTGCCACCAGAATGGCAAATCACAGAATCATCATGGTTGGAAGGGACCTCTGAGATCATCGAGTCCAACCACAAAAAAACCCCACAAAAACACAAAAAAAACCCCACCAACAAAACAAAAGACCAAACCAACAACACACACAACACTCCACCCACAAACCAATAATCTTGGGCACTAGAGGATGCCCTGGAGAGCCATATCTACATGTTTCTTAAATACTTCCAGGGATGGTGACTCCACCACCTCCCTGGGCAGGCTGTTCCAGTGCCTGACCACTCTTTCAGTAAAGTAATTCTTCCTAATATCTAATCTAAACCTCCCCTGCTGCAACTTTAGACCATTTCCTCCGGTCCTGTCATTATTCCCTTGGGAGAAGAGGCCAACACCCACCTCTCTACAACCTCCTTTCAGGTAGTTGTAGAGGGCAATGAGGTCCCCCTCAGCCTCCAAATCCCTCTATTAAGAAGCACTGCATAATTACACTGTAGAAGGCACATGTGGTCACAACTTAGTTGCAATAATCATTACCCAGTTCTGCAAATCTGTATAAAATGCTCTAGAAAGTTGCTGGATGGATAAGATCTTGATGCAGTGATGAATGAAAAGGTATCAGCTGAAGCAGCCAAAAATGATGATTACCTAAAAAAGGTTATGTGCACTAAACCTGATGACACAGTGGGGTATTTATATGTTATTTTAAAAATGTAGACTCTCAAAACACGTAAGATAACAAGACTAGTGTCAAGAGTTTATAACAAGACTTTAGTTGCTAGCACAACTGGCCGTCTACCTCCCCAAGTATAAAATACCAGAGTTATGAGAG